>JAWQEG010000132.1:0-600000 GCA_033782935.1 Petrolisthes cinctipes | reverse complement strand
GCATCTTCTGTACCCGTTTAAATCTCAAATTTAGGCTCAAAACACCCAAAAAATCGATATTTTTGTGTCCCAGAAGCAATCTGTACATGCATACTCCGTGTTAGAGTATTTTCAAAATATAGGCCCAAAATATGCTCAAAACCGATATTTTAGGTGCCCAAAGTCGATATGTGCATGCATCTTCTGTACCCGTTTATATCTCAAATTCAGTCTCAAAACACCCGAAAAGTCGATATTTTTGGGTCTCAGAAGCGATCTGTACATGCCTACTCCGTGTTAATGTATTTTCAAAATACAGGCCCAAAACATGTTGAAAATCGATATTTTAGGTGCCCAAAGTCAATATGTGTATGCATCTTCTGTACCCGTCTATATCCCAAATTCAGGTTCAAAACACTCGAAAATTCGATATTTTTGAGTCACAGAAGCAATCTGTACATGCCTACTTCTTGCTAGAAAGTTTTCATGATACAGACCCAAAACATGCTTAAAATCGATATTTTAGGTGCAAAGTGTCGATATGTGCATGCATCTTCTGTACCCGTTTATATCTCAAATTCAGGCTCAAAACACCCAAAAAATCGATATTTTTGTGTCCCAGAAGCGATCTGTACATGTTTACACCGTGTTATAGTATTTTTAAAATACAGGCCCAAAACATGCTCAAAATCGATGTTTTAGGTGCCCAAAGTCGATATGTGCATGCATCTTCTGTACCGGTTCATATCACAAATTCAGGCTCAGAACACTAAAATTCGATTTATTTGGGTCCCAGAAGCGATCTGTACGTGTCTACTCAGTGTTAGAGTATTTTAAAAATTCAGACCCAAAACATGCTTAAAATCGATATTTTGGGTGCCCAAAGTCGATATGTGTATGCATCTTCTGTACCCGTGTATATCCCTAATTCTGATTCAAAACACCAGAAAATTCGATATTTTTGGGTCCCAGAAGCGATCTGTACATGCCTACTCCTTGCTAGAATGTTTTCAAGATACTGACCCAAAACATGCTCAAAATCGATATTTTAAGTGCAAAAAGTCGATATGTGCATGCATCTTCTGTACCCGATTATATCTCAAATTCAGGCTCAAAACTCCAAAAATTCGATATTTTTAGGTCCCTTAAGCAATCTGCACATGCCTAATCAGTGCTAGAATGTTTTTAAAATACAGGCTTAAAACATGCTCAAAAATGATATTTTAGGTGTGAAAAGTCGATATGTGCATGCATCTTCTGTACCCGTTTAAATCTCAAATTCAGGCTCAAAACACCCAAAAAATCGATATTTTTGTGTCCCAGAAGCAATCTGTACATGCATACTCCGTGTTAGAGTATTTTCAAAATATAGGCCCAAAACATGCTCAAAATCGATATTTTAGGTGCCCAAAGTCGATATGTGTATGCATCTTCTGTACCCGTTTATATCTCAAATTCAGTCTCAAAACACCCGAAAAGTCGATATTTTTCGGTCCCAGAAGCGATCTGTACATGCCTACTCCGTGTTAATGTATTTTCAAAATACAGGCCCAAAACATGCTGAAAATCGATATTTTAGGTGCCCAAAGTCAATATGTGTATGCATCCTCTGTACCCGGTTATATCCCAAAATCTGGCTCAAAACCCCGTAAATTCGATATTTTTGTGTCCCAGAAGCGATCTGTACATGCCTACTCAGTGCTAGAATATTTTCAAATTATACGCCGAAAACATACTAAAAATCGATATTTTGTGTGCCAAAGTCGATATGTGCATGCATCTTCTGTACCCGTTTATATCTCAAATTCAGGCTCAAAACACCCAAAAAATCGATATTTTTGGGTCCCAAAAGCCATCTGTACATGCATACTCCGTGTTAGAGTATTTTCAAAATACAGGCCTAAAACATGATGTAAATCGATATTTTAGCTGCCCAAAGTCAATATGTGTATGCATCTTCTGTACCCTTCTATATCCCAAATTCAGGTTCAAAACACTCGATAATTCGATATTTTTAGGTCCCAGAAGCAATCTGTACATGCCTACTTCTTGCTAGAAAGTTTTCAAGTTACAGACCCAAAACATGCTCAAAATCGATATTTTAGGTGCAAAAAGTCGATATGTGTATGCATTCTCTGTACCCGGTTATATCTCAAATTCAGGCTCAAAACACCCGAAAATTCAATATTTTTGGGTCCCAGAAGCGATCTGTACATGCCTACTCAGTGCTAGAATGTTCTCAAAATAGAGGCTCAGAACATGCTAAAAATCGATATTTTGGGTGCCCAAAGTCGATATGTGCATGCATCTTCTGTACCCGTTTATATCTCAAATTCCTGCTCAAAACACCCAAAAATTCGATATTTTTGTGTCCCAGAAGCGATCTGTACATGTCAACACCTTGTTAGAGTATTTTTAAAATACAGGCCTAAAACATGCTGAAAATCGATATTTTAGCTGCCCAAAGTCAATATGTGTATGGATCTTCTGTACCCGTTTATATCTTAAATTCAAACTCAAAACACCCGAAAATTCGATATTTTTGGGTCCCAAAAGCGATCTGTACATGTCTACTCCGTGTTAGAGTATTTTTAAAATACAGGCCCAAAACATACTAAAAATCGATATTTTATGTGCCCAAAGTCGATATGTGCATGCATCTTCTGTACCCGTTTATATCTCAAATTCAGGCTCAAAACACCCAAAAATTCAATATTTTTGGGTCCCAGAAGCGATCTGTACGTGCATACTCCGTGTTAGAGTGTTTTTAAAATACAGGCCCAAAACATGCTGAAAATCGATATTTTATGTGCCCAAAGTCAATATGTGTATGCATCTTCTGTACCCGTCTATATCCCTAATTCAGGTTCAAAACACCAGAAAATTCGATATTTTGGGGTCCCAGAAGCAAACTGTACATGCCTACTCCTTGCTAGAATGTTTTCAAGATACAGACCCAAAACATGCTCAAAATCGATATTTTAAGTGCAAAAAGTCGATATGTGCATGCATCTTCTGTACCCGTTTATATCTCAAATTCTGGCTCAAAACTCCGAAAATTAGTTTTTTTGGGTCCCTTAAGCAATCTGCACATGCCTACTCAGTGCTAGAATGTTTTTAAAATACAGGCCCAAAACTTGTTCAAAATCGATATTTTAGGTGTCCAAAGTCGATATGTGCATGCATCTTCTGTACCCGTTTATATCTCAAATTCAGGCTCAAAACACCCAAAAAATCAATATTTTTGGGTCCCAGAAGCGATCTGTACATGCCTACTCCGTGTTAGAGTTTTTTCAAAATACAGACTCAAAACATCTTCAAAATCGATATTTTATGTGCCCAAAGTCGATATGTGCATGTATCTTCTGTACCCGTTTATATCTCAAATTCAGGCTCAAAACACCCAAAAATTCAATATTTTTGGGTCCCAGAAGCGATCTGTATGTGCATACTCCGTGTTAGAGTGTTTATAAAATACAGGCCCAAAACATGCTGAAAATCGATATTTTATGTGCCCAAAGTCAATATGTGTATGCATCTTCTGTACCCGTGTATATCCCTAATAAAGGTTCAAAACACCGGAAAATTCGATATTTTTGGGTCCCTTAAGCGATCTGTACATGCCTACTCCTTGCTAGAATGTTTTCAAGATACAGACCCAAAACATGCTCAAAATCGATATTTTAAGTGCAAAAAGTCGATATATGCATGCATCTTCTGTACCCGTTTATATCTCAAATTCTGGCTCAAAACACCCAAAAAATCAATATTTTTGGGTTCCAGAAGCGATCTGTACATGCCTACTCCGTGTTAGAGTTTTTTCAAAATACAGACTCAAAACATGTTCAGAATCGATATTTTATGTGCCCAAAGTCGATATGTGCATGAATCTTCTGTACCCGTTTATATCTGAAATTCAGGCTCAAAACACCTGAAAATTCGATATTTTTGGGTCCCTGAAGCGATCTGTACATGCCTACTCCGTGTTAAAGTATTTTCAAAATACAGGCCCAAAACATGCTCAAAATCGATATTTTAGGTGCCCAAAGTCGATATGTGCATGCATCTTCTGTACCCGTTTATATCTCAAATTCAGGCTCAAAACACCCGAAAATTCCATATTTTTGGTTCACTTAAGCGATCCGTACATGCATACTCAGTGCTAGAAAGTTTTCAAAATATAGGCTCAAAACATGCTAAAAATCGATATTTTAGGTGTCCAAAGTCGATATGTGTATGCTTCTTCTGTACCCGTTTATATCCCAAATTCAGGTTCTTAACACTCGAAAATTCGATATTTTTGGGTCCCGGAAGCAATCTGTACATACCTACTTCTTGCTAGAATGTTTTCAAGATACACACCCAAAACATGCTCAAAATCGATATTTTAAGTGCAAAAAGTCGATATGTGCATGCATCTTCTGTACCCGTTTATATCACAAATTCAGGCTCAAAACACCCGAAAATTCCATATTTTTGGGTCCCTTAAGCGATCTGTACATACATACTCAGTGCTAGAATGTTTTCAAAATATGGGCTCAAAACATGCTAAAAATCGATATTTTAGGTGTCCAAAGTCGATATGTGCATGCTTCCTCTGTACCCGTTTATATCTCAAATTCAGGCTGAAAACACCCGAAAATTCGATATTTTTGGGTCCCAAAAGCGATCTGTACATGTCTACTCCGTGTTAGAGTATTTATAAAATAAAGGCCCAAAACATACTAAAATTCGATATTTTAGGTGCCCAAAGTCGATATGTGCATGCATCTTCTGTACCCGTTTATATCTCAAATTCAGGCTCAAAACACCTAAAATTCAATATTTTTGGGTCCCAGAAGCTATCTGCACGTGCATACTCCGTGTTAGAGTGTTTTTAAAATAGAGGCCCAAAACAAGCTGTAAATCGATATTTTAGCTGCCAAAAGTCAATATGTGTATGCATCTTCTGTACCCGTCTATATCCCAAATTCATGTTCAAAACACTCGAAAATTCGATATTTTTAGGTTCCAGAAGCAATCTGTACATGCATACTCCGTGTTAGAGTATTTTCAAAATACAGGCCTAAAACATGCTGAAAATCGATATTTTAGCTGCCCAAAGTCAATATGTGTATGCATCTTCTGTACCCGTCTATATCCCAAATTCAGGTTCAAAACAAACGGAAATTCGATATTTTTGGGTCCCAGAAGCGATCTGTACATGCCTACTGCTTACTAGAATGTTTTTAAGATACAGACCCAAAACAAGCTCAAAATCAATATTTTAGGTGCAAAAAGTCGATATGTGCCTGCATCTTCAGTACCCGTTTATATCTCAAATTCAGGCTCAAAACACCCAAAAATTCAATATTTTTGGGTCCCAGAAGCGATCTGTACATGTCTACTCACTGCTAGATTGTTTTTAAAATATAGGCTTAAAACATGCTAAAAATCGACATTTTAGGTATCCAAAGTCGATATGTGCATACATCTTTTGTACCCGTTTATATCCCAAATTCAGGCTCAAAACACCCGAAAATTCGATATTTTTGGGTCCCAGAAGGGATCTGTACATGCCTACTCAGTGCTAGAATATTTTCAAAATATAGGCACAATTCATGCTAAAAATCGATATTTAAGGTGCCCAATGTCGATTGGTGCATGCATGTTCTGTACCCGTTTATAATTAAAATTTAGGCTCAAAACACCTGAAAATTCGATATTTTTGGCTCCCAGAAGCGATCTTTACTTGTCTACTCCGTGTTAGAGTACTTTCAAAATACAGGCTATAAAACATACTGAAAATCGATATTTTAGGTGCCCAAAGTCGATATGTGCATACATCTTCTGTACCCGTTTATATCTCAAATTCAGTCTCAAAACACCCGAAAATTCGATTTATTTGGGTCCCAGAAGCGATCTGTACATGTCTATACCGTGTTAGAGTATTTTCAATATACAGGCCCAAAACATGCTCAAAATCGATATTTTAGGTGCCCAAAGTCGATATGTGCATGCATCTTCTGTACCCGTTTATATCTCAAATTCAGACTAAAAAAACCCGATTATTCGATATTTTTGGGTCCCAAAAGCCATCTGTACATGCATACTCCATGTTAGAGTATTTTCAAAATACAGGCCTAAAACTTGCTGTAAATCGATATTTTAGCAGCCCAAAGTCAATATGGGTATGCATCTTCTGTTCCCGTCTATATCCCAAATTCAGGTTCAAAACACTCGAAAATTCGATATTTTTGGGTCCCAGAAGCAATCTGTACATGCCTACTTCTTGCAAGAAAGTTTTCAAGATACAGACCAAAAACATGCTCATAATCGATATTTTAGGTGCAAAAAGTCGATATGTGCATGTATCGTCTGTACCCGTTTATATCTCAAATTCAGGCTCAAAACTCCGAAAATTCGATATTTTTGGGTCCCAGAAGCGATCTGTACATGCCTACTCCTTACTAGAATGTTTTTAAGATACAGACCCAAAACAAGCTCAAAATCAATATTTTATGTGCAAAAAGCCGATATGTGCCTGCATCTTCAGTACCTGTTTATATCTCAAATTCAGGCTCAAAACACCCAAAAATTCAATATTTTTGGGTCCCAGAAGCGATCTGTACATGTCTACTCCGTGTTAGAGTACTTTCAAAATACAGGCCATAAAACATACTGAAAATCGATATTTTAGGTGAACAAAGTCGATATGTGCATACATCTTCTGTACCCGTTTATATCTCAAATTCAGTCTCAAAACACCCAAAAATTCGAGATTTTTGGGTCCCAGAAGCGATCTGTACATGTCTACTCCGTGTTAGAGTATTTTCAAAATACATGCCCAAAACATGCTGAAAATCGATGTTTTAGCTCCACATAGTCGATATGTGCATGCATCTTCTGTACCCGATTATATCTCAAATTCAGGCTCAAAATACCCGAAAATTCAACATTTTTCGGTCCTAGAAGCAATCTGTACATGCCTATTCCGTGTTAGAGTATTTTAAAAATACAGGCCCAAAACATGCTGAAAATCAATATTTGAGGTTCCCAAAGTCAATATGTGTATGCATCTTCTGTACACGTTTATATCCCAAATTCAGGCTCAAAACACCCGAAAACTCGATATTTTTGTGTCACAAAAGATATCTGTACATGCCTACTTCGTTTTAGAGTATTTTCAAAATACAGACCCAAAACAAGCTCAAAATCGATATTTTTGGTTCAAAAAGTCAATATGTGTATGCATCTTCTGTACACGTCTCTATTCCAAATTCAGGTTCAAAACACTCGAAAATTCGATATTTTTGGGTCCCAGAAGCAATCTGTACATGCCTACTTCTTGCAAGAAAGTTTTCAAGATACAGACCAAAAACATGCTCAAAATCGATATTTTAGGTGCAAAAAGTCGATATGTGCATGTATCGTCTGTACCCGTTTATATCTCAAATTCAGGCTCAAAACTCCGAAAATTCGATATTTTTGGGTCCCAGAAGCGATCTGTACATGCCTACTCCTTACTAGAATGTTTTTAAGATACAGACCCAAAACAAGCTCAAAATCAATATTTTATGTGCAAAAAGTCGATATGTGCCTGCATCTTCAGTACCTGTTTATATCTCAAATTCAGGCTCAAAACACCCAAAAATTCAATATTTTTGGGTCCCAAAAGCGATCTGTACATGTCTACTCCGTGTTAGAGTACTTTCAAAATACAGGCCATAAAACATACTGAAAATCGATATTTTAGGTGAACAAAGTCGATATGTGCATACATCTTCTGTACCCGTTTATATCTCAAATTCAGTCTCAAAACACCCAAAAATTCGAGATTTTTGGGTCCCAGAAGCGATCTGTACATGTCTACTCCGTGTTAGAGTATTTTCAAAATACATGCCCAAAACATGCTGAAAATCGATATTTTAGCTCCACATAGTCGATATGTGCATGCATCTTCTGTACCCGATTATATCTCAAATTCAGGCTCAAAATACCCGAAAATTCAACATTTTTCGGTCCTAGAAGCAATCTGTACATGCCTATTCCGTGTTAGAGTATTTTAAAAATACAGGCCCAAAACATGCTGAAAATCAATATTTGAGGTTCCCAAAGTCAATATGTGTATGCATCTTCTGTACACGTTTATATCCCAAATTCAGGCTCAAAACACCCGAAAACTCGATATTTTTGTGTCACAAAAGATATCTGTACATGCCTACTTCGTTTTAGAGTATTTTCAAAATACAGACCCAAAACAAGCTCAAAATCGATATTTTTGGTTCAAAAAGTCAATATGTGTATGCATCTTCTGTACACGTCTCTATTCCAAATTCAGGTTCAAAACACTCGAAAATTCGATATTTTTGGGTCCCAGAAGCAATCTGTACATGCCTACTTCTTGCTAAAATGTTTAAAAGATACAGACCAAAAACATGCTCGAAATCGATATTTTAGGTGCAAAAAGTCTATATGTGCATGCATCTTCTGTACCCGTTTATATCTCAAATTCAGGCTCAAAACTCCGAAAATTCGATATTTTTGTGTCCCAGAAGCGATCTGTACTTGCATACTCCGTGTTAGATTGTTTTTAAAATACAGGCCCAAAACATGCTGAAAATTGATATTTTAGGTGCACAAAGTCAATATGTGTATGCATTCTCTGTACCCGGTTATATCTCAAATTCAGGTTCAAAACACCCGAAAATTCAATATTTTTGGGTCCCAGAAGCGATCTGTACATGCCAACTCAGTGCTAGAATGTTTTCAAAATAGAGGCTCAGAACATGCTAAAAATCGATATTTTAGGTGCCCGAAGTCGATATGTGCATGAATCTTCTGTACCCGTTTATATCTCAAATTCAGGCTCAAAACACCCAAAAATTCGATATTTTTGTGTCCCAAAAGCGATCTGTACGTGTTTACTCCGTGTTAGAGTATTTTGAAAATACAGGCCCAAAACATGCTCAAAATCGATATTTTGGGTGCTTTAAGTCGATATGTGCATGCATCTTCTGTACCCGTTTATATCTCAAATTCAGACTCAAAACACCCGAATATTCGATATTTTTGTGTGCCTGAAGCGATCTGTACATGCCTACTCCGTGTTAGAGTATTTTCAAAATACAGGCCTAAAACATGCTGTAAATCGATATTTTAGCTGCCCATAGTCAATATGTGTATGCATCTTCTGTACCAGTCTATATCCCAAATTCAGGTTCAAAACAATCGAAAATTCGATATTTTTGGTCCCAGAAGCAATCTGTACATGCCTACTTCTTGCTAGAAAGTTTTAAGATACAGACCCAAAACATGCTTTAAAATCGATATTTTAGGTTCATAAATTCGATATGTGCATGCATCTTCTGTACCCGTTTATATCTCAAATTCAGGCTCAAAACTCCGAAAATTCGATATTTTTGTGTCCCAGAAGCGATCTGTACATGCATACTCTGTGTTAGAGTGTTTTTAGAATACAGGCCCAAAACATGCTAAAAATTGATATTTTAGGTGCACAAAGTCAATGTGTGTATGCATCCTCTGTACCCGGTTATATCTCAAATTCAGGCTCAAAACACCCGAAAATTCAATATTTTTGGGTCCCAGAAGCGATCTGTACATGCCTACTCAGTGCTAGAATGTTTTTAAAATAGTGGCTCAGAACATGCTAAAAATCGATATTTTGGGTGCCCAAAGTCAATATGTGCATGCATGTTCTGTACCCGTTTATATCTCAAATTTAGGCTCAAAATACCCGAAAATTCGATATTTTTGGGTCCCAGAAGCGATCTGTATATGCCTACTCCGTGTTTGAGTATTTTCAAAATACATGCCCAAAACACGCTGAAAATCGATATTTTAGCTGCCCATAGTCGATATGTGCATGCATCTTCTGTTCCCGTTTTTATCTCAAATTCAGACTGAAAACACCCGAAAATTCAATATTTTTGGGTCCCAGAAGCGATGTGTACATGCCTACTCAGTGCTAGAATGTTTTCAAAATAGAGGCTCAGAACATGCTAAAAATCGATATTTTAGGTGCCCGAAGTCGATATGTGCATGAATCTTCTGTACCCGTTTATATCTCAAATTCAGGCTCAAAACACCCAAAAATTCGATATTTTTGTGTTCCAAAAGCGATCTGTACGTGTTTACTCCGTGTTAGAGTATTTTGAAAATACAGGCCCAAAACATGCTCAAAATCGATATTTTGGGTGCTTTAAGTCGATATGTGCATGCATCTTCTGTACCCGTTTATATCTCAAATTCAGACTCAAAACACCCGAATATTCGATAGTTTTGGGTCCCAAAAGCGATCTGTACATGCCTACTCCGTGTTAGAGTATTTTCAAAATACAGGCCTAAAACATGCTGTAAATCGATATTTTAGCTGCCCATAGTCAATATGTGTATGCATCTTCTGTACCAGTCTATATCCTAAATTCAGGTTCAAAACACTCGAAAATTCGATATTTTTTGGTCCCAGAAGCAATCTGTACATGCCTACTTCTTGCTAGAAAGTTTTAAGATACAGACCCAAAACATGCTTTAAAATCGATATTTTAGGTTCATAAATTCGATATGTGCATGCATCTTCTGTACCCGTTTATATCTCAAATTCAGGCTCAAAACTCCGAAAATTCGATATTTTTGTGTCCCAGAAGCGATCTGTACATGCATACTCTGTGTTAGAGTGTTTTTAAAATACAGGCCCAAAACATGCTAAAAATTGATATTTTAGGTGCACAAAGTCAATGTGTGTATGCATTCTCTGTACCCGGTTATATCTCAAATTCAGGCTCAAAACACCCGAAAATTCAATATTTTTGGGTCCCAGAAGCGATCTGTACATGCCTACTCAGTGCTAGAATGTTTTTAAAATAGTGGCTCAGAACATGCTAAAAATCGATATTTTGGGTGCCCAAAGTCAATATGTGCATGCATGTTCTGTACCCGTTTATATCTCAAATTTAGGCTCAAAACACCCGAAAATTCGATATTTTTGGGTCCCAGAAGCGATCTGTATATGCCTACTCCGTGTTTGAGTATTTTCAAAATACATGCCCAAAACACGCTGAAAATCGATATTTTAGCTGCCCATAGTCGATATGTGCATGCATCTTCTGTTCCCGTTTTTATCTCAAATTCAGACTGAAAACACCCGATTATTCGATATTTTTGGGTCCCAAAAGCCATCTGTACATGCTTACTCCGTGTTAGAGTATTTTCAAAATACAGGCCTAAAACATGCAGTAAATCGATATTTTAGCTGCCTAAAGTCAATATGTGTATGCATCTTCTGTACACGTCTATATTCCAAATTCAGGTTCAAAACACTCGAAAATTCGATATTTTTGGGTCCCAGAAGCAATCTGTACATGCCTACTTCTTGCTAGAATGTTTTCAAGATACAGACCAAAAACATGCTCAAAATCGTTATTTTAGGTGCAAAAAGTCTATATGTGCATGCATCTTCTGTACCCGTTTATATCTCAAATTCAGGCTCAGAACTCCGAAAATTCGATATTTTTGTGTCCCAGAAGCGATCTGTACCTGCATACTCCGTGTTAGAGTGTTTTTAAAATACAGGCCCAAAACATGCTGAAAATTGATATTTTAGGTGCACAAAGTCAATATGTGTATGCATTCTCTGTACCCGGTTAAATCTCAAATTCAGGCTCAAAACACCCGAAAATTCAATATTTTTGGGTCCCAGAAGCGATCTGTACATGCCTACTCAGTGCTAGAATGTTTTTAAAATAGTGGCTCAGAACATGCTAAAAATCGATATTTTGGGTGACCAAAGTCAATATGTGCATGCATGTTCTGTACCCGTTTATATCTCAAATTTAGGCTCAAAACACCCGAAAATTCGATATTTTTGGGTCCCAGAAGCGATCTGTATATGCCTACTCCGTGTTTGAGTATTTTCAAAATACATGCCCAAAACATGCTGAAAATCGATATTTTAGCTGCCCATAGTCGATATGTGCATGCATCTTTTGTACCCGTTTATATCTCAAATTCAGGCTCAAAACAGCCGAAAATTCGATATTTTTGGGTCCCAGAAGCGATCTGTGCATGCCTACTCCGTGTTAGAGTATTTTAAAAATACAGGCCCAAAACATGCTCAAAATCGATATTTTAGGTGCCCATTTTCGATATGTGCATGCATCTTCTGTACCCGTTTATATCTCTAATTCAGGCTCAAAACACCCGAAAATTCGATATTTTTCGGTCCCAGAAGCGATCTGTACATGCCTACTCTGTGTTAAAGTATTTTCAAAATACAGGCCCAAAACATGCTAAAAATCTATATTTTAGGAGCCCAAAGTCAATATGTGTATGCATCTTCTGTACCCGTCTATATCCCAAATTCAGGTTCAAAACACCAGAAAATTCGATATTTTTGGGTACCAGAAGCGATCTGTACATGCCTACTCCTTGCTAGAATGTTTTTCAAGATACAGACCCAAAACATGCTCAAAATCGATATTTTAGATGCAAAAAGTCGATATGTGCATGCATCCTCTGTACCCGGTTATATTCCAAATTCTGGCTCAAAACCCCCAAAAATTCGATTTATTTGGGTCCCAGAAGCGATCTGTACGTGCATACTCCGTGTTAAAGTGTTTTTAAAATATAGGCCAAAAACATGCTGAAAATCGATATTTTAGGTGCCAAAGTCAATATGTGTATGCATCTTCTGTACCCGTGTATATCCCTAATTCAGGTTCAAAACACCCAAAAAATCGAAATTTTTGTGTCCCAGAAGCGATCTGTACATGTCTATACCGTGTTAGAGTATTTTCAAAATACAGGCCCAAAACATGCTGAAAATCGATATTTTATGTGCCCAAAGTCGATATGTGCATGCATCTTCTGTACCCGTTTATATCTCAAATTCAGACTCAAAACACCCGATTATTCGATATTTTTGGGTACCAAAAGCCATCTGTACATGCATACTCCGTGTTAGAGTATTTTCAAAATACAGGCCTAAAACATGCAGTAAATCGATATTTTATCTTCCCAAAGTCAATATGTGTATGCATCTTCTGTACCCGTCTATATCCCAAATTCAGGTTCAACACCCTCGAAAATTCGATATTTTTGAGTCCCAGAAGCAATCTGTACATGCCTACTTCTTGCTAGAAAGTTTTCAAGATACAGACCAAAAACATGCTCAAAATCGATATTTTAGGTGCAAAAAGTCGATATGTGCATGCATCTTCTGTACCCGTTTATATCTCAAATTCAGGCTCAAAACTCAGAAAATTCGATATTTTTGTGTCCCAGAAGCGATCTGTACATGCATACTCCGTGTTAGAGTGTTTTTAAAATATAGGCCCAAAACATGCTCAAAATCGATATTTTAGGTGCACAAAGTCAATATGTGTATGCATTCTCTGTACCCGGTTATATCCCAAATTCAGGCTCAAAACACCAGAAAATTCAATATTTTTGGGTCCCAGAAGCGATCTGTACATGCCTACTCAGTGCTAGAATGTTTTCAAAATAGAGGCTCAGAACATGCTAAAAATCGATATTTTAGGTGCCCGAAGTCGATATGTGCATGCATCTTCTGTACCCGTTTATATCTCAAATTCAGGCTCAAAACACCCAAAAATTCGATATTTTTGTGTCCCAGAAGCGATCTGTACATGTCTATACCGTGTTAGAGTATTTTCAAAATACAGGCCCAAAACATGCTCAAAATCGATATTTTAGGTACCCAAATTCGATATGTGCATGCATCTTTTGTACCCGTTTATATCTCAAATTCAGACTCAAAACACCCGATTATTCGATATTTTTGGGTCCCAAAAGCCATCTGTACATGCATACTCCGTGTTAGAGTATTATCAAAATACAGGCCCAAAACATGCTCAAAATCGATATTTTGGGTGCTTTAAGTCGATATGTGCATGCATCTTCTGTACCCGTTTATATCTCAAATTCAGACTCAAAACACCCGAATATTCGATATTTTTGGGTCTCAAAAGCGATCTGTACATGCCTACTCCGTGTTAGAGTATTTTCAAAATACAGGCCTAAAACATGCTGTAAATCGATATTTTAGCTGCAAAAAGTCAATATGTGTATGTATCTTCTGTACCCGTCTACATCCCAAATTCAGGTTCAAAACACTCGAAAATTCGATATTTTTGGGTCCCAGAAGCAATCTGTACATGTCTACTTCTTGCTGGAAAGTCTTAAGATACAGACCCAAAACATGCTTTAAAATCGATATTTTAGGTTCAAAAATTAGATATGTGCATGCATTCTCTGTACCCTGTTATATCTCAAATTCAGGCTCAAAACACCCGAAAATTAAATATTTTTGGGTCCCAGAAGCGATCTGTACATGCCTACGCAGTGCTAGAATGTTTTTAAAATAGTGGCTCAGAACATGCTAAAAATCGATATTTTGGGGGCCCAAAGTCAATATGTGCATGCATGTTCTGTACCCGTTTATATCTCAAATTTAGGCTCAAAACACCCGAAAATTCGATATTTTTGGGTCCCAGAAGCGATCTGTATATGCCTAGTCCGTGTTTGAGTATTTTCAAAATACATGCCCAAAACATGCTGAAAATCGATATTTTAGTTGCCCATAGTCGATATGTGCATGCATCTTTTGTACCCGTTTATATCTCAAATTCAGGCTCAAAACACCCGAAAATTCGATATTTTAGGGTCCCAGAAGCGATCTGTGCATGCCTACTCCGTGTTAGAGTACTTTTAAAATTCAAGCCCAAAACATGATAAAAATCGATATTTTAGGTGCCCATTTTCGATATGTGCATGCATCTTCTGTACCCGTTTATATCTTAAATTCAGGCTCAAAACACCCAAAAATCCGATATTTTTGTGTGCCTGAAGCGATCTGTACATGCCTACTCCGTGTTAGAGTATTTACACAATACAGACCCAAAACATGCTCAAAATCGATATTTTAGGTTGCAAAGAGTCGATATGTGCATTCATCTTCATTACCTGTTTACATATCAAATTCAGGCTGAAAACACCCGAAAATTCAATATTTTTGGGTTCCAAAAGCGATCTGTACATGCCTACTCAGTGCTAGAATGTTTTTAAAATATAGGCTCTAAACATGCTATAAATCGATATTTTAGGTGTCCAAAGTCGATATGTGCATGCATCTTCTGTACCCATTTATATCTCAAATTCAGGCTCAAAACACCCAAAAATCGATATTTTTGTGTCCCAGAAGCGATCTGTACATGCCTACTCCGTGTTAAAGTATTTTAAAAATACAGGCCCAAAACATGCTCAAAATCGATATTTTAGGTGCCCATTTTCGATATGTGCATGCATCTTCTGTACCCGTTTATATCTCAAATTCAGGCTCAAAACACCCGAAAATTCGTTATTTTTGGGTCCCAGAAGCGATCTGTACATGCCTACTCTGTGTTAAAGTATTTTCAAAATACAGGCCTAAAACATGCTAAAAATCTATATTTTAGGTGCCCAAAGTCAATATGTGTATGCATCTTCTGTACCCGTCTATATCCCAAATTCAGATTCAAAACACCAGAAAATTCGATATTTTTGGGTACCAGAAGCGATCTGTACATGCCTACTCCTTGCTAGAATGTTTTTCAAGATACAGACCCAAAACATGCTCAAAATCGATATTTTAGGTTCAAAAAGTCGATATGTGCATTCATCCTCTGTACCCGGTTATATACCAAATTCTGGCTCAAAACCCCCGAAAATTCGATTTATTTGGGTCCCAGAAGCGATCTGTACGTGCATACTACGTGTTAGAGTGTTTTTAAAATATAGGCCAAAAACATGCTGAAAATCGATATTTTAGGTGCCAAAGTCAATATGTGTATGCATCTTCTGTATCCGTGTATATCCCTAATTCAGGTTCAAAACACTCGAAAATTCGATATTTTTGGGTCCCAGAAGCAATCTGTACATGTCTACTTCTTGCTGGAAAGTCTTAAGATACAGACCCAAAACATGCTTTAAAATCGATATTTTAGGTTCAAAAATTAGATATGTGCATGCATTCTCTGTACCCTGTTATATCTCAAATTCAGGCTCAAAACACCCGAAAATTAAATATTTTTGGGTCCCAGAAGCGATCTGTACATGCCTACGCAGTGCTAGAATGTTTTTAAAATAGTGGCTCAGAACATGCTAAAAATCGATATTTTGGGGGCCCAAAGTCAATATGTGCATGCATGTTCTGTACCCGTTTATATCTCAAATTTAGGCTCAAAACACCCGAAAATTCGATATTTTTGGGTCCCAGAAGCGATCTGTATATGCCTAGTCCGTGTTTGAGTATTTTCAAAATACATGCCCAAAACATGCTGAAAATCGATATTTTAGTTGCCCATAGTCGATATGTGCATGCATCTTTTGTACCCGTTTATATCTCAAATTCAGGCTCAAAACACCCGAAAATTCGATATTTTAGGGTCCCAGAAGCGATCTGTGCATGCCTACTCCGTGTTAGAGTACTTTTAAAATTCAAGCCCAAAACATGATAAAAATCGATATTTTAGGTGCCCATTTTCGATATGTGCATGCATCTTCTGTACCCGTTTATATCTTAAATTCAGGCTCAAAACACCCAAAAATCCGATATTTTTGTGTGCCTGAAGCGATCTGTACATGCCTACTCCGTGTTAGAGTATTTACACAATACAGACCCAAAACATGCTCAAAATCGATATTTTAGGTTGCAAAGAGTCGATATGTGCATTCATCTTCATTACCTGTTTACATATCAAATTCAGGCTGAAAACACCCGAAAATTCAATATTTTTGGGTTCCAAAAGCGATCTGTACATGCCTACTCAGTGCTAGAATGTTTTTAAAATATAGGCTCTAAACATGCTATAAATCGATATTTTAGGTGTCCAAAGTCGATATGTGCATGCATCTTCTGTACCCATTTATATCTCAAATTCAGGCTCAAAACACCCAAAAATCGATATTTTTGTGTCCCAGAAGCGATCTGTACATGCCTACTCCGTGTTAAAGTATTTTAAAAATACAGGCCCAAAACATGCTCAAAATCGATATTTTAGGTGCCCATTTTCGATATGTGCATGCATCTTCTGTACCCGTTTATATCTCAAATTCAGGCTCAAAACACCCGAAAATTCGTTATTTTTGGGTCCCAGAAGCGATCTGTACATGCCTACTCTGTGTTAAAGTATTTTCAAAATACAGGCCTAAAACATGCTAAAAATCTATATTTTAGGTGCCCAAAGTCAATATGTGTATGCATCTTCTGTACCCGTCTATATCCCAAATTCAGATTCAAAACACCAGAAAATTCGATATTTTTGGGTACCAGAAGCGATCTGTACATGCCTACTCCTTGCTAGAATGTTTTTCAAGATACAGACCCAAAACATGCTCAAAATCGATATTTTAGGTTCAAAAAGTCGATATGTGCATTCATCCTCTGTACCCGGTTATATACCAAATTCTGGCTCAAAACCCCCGAAAATTCGATTTATTTGGGTCCCAGAAGCGATCTGTACGTGCATACTACGTGTTAGAGTGTTTTTAAAATATAGGCCAAAAACATGCTGAAAATCGATATTTTAGGTGCCAAAGTCAATATGTGTATGCATCTTCTGTATCCGTGTATATCCCTAATTCAGGTTCAAAACACCCAAAAAATCGAAATTTTTGTGTCCCAGAAGCGATCTGTACATGTCTATACCGTGGTAGAGTATTTTCAAAATACAGGCCCAAAACATGCTGAAAATCGATATTTTAGGTGCCCAAAGTCGATATGTGCATGCATCTTCTGTACCCGTTTATATCTCAAATTCAGACTCAAAACACCCGATTATTCGATATTTTTGGGTCCCAAAAGCCATCTGTACATGCATACTCCGTGTTAGAGTATTTTCAAAATACAGGCCTAAAACATGATGTAAATCGATATTTTAGCTGCCCAAAGTCAATATGTGTATGCATTCTCTGTACCCGGTTATATCTCAAATTCAGGTTCAAAACCCTCGAAAATTCGATATTTTTGGGTCCCAGAAGCAATCTGTACATGCCTACTTCTTGCTAGAAAGTTTTCAAGATACAGACCAAAAACATGCTCAAAATCGATATTTTAGGTGCAAAAAGTCTATATGTGCATGCATATTCTGTACCCGTTTATATCTCAAATTCAGGCTCAAAACACCCTAAAATTCGATATTTTTGTGTCCCAAAAGCGATCTGTACGTGTCTACTCCGTGTTAGAGTATTTTAAAAATACAGGCCAAAACATGCTCAAAATCGATATTTTGGGTGCTTTAAGTCGATATGTGCATGCATCTTCTGTACCCGTTTATATCTCAAATTCAGACTCAAAACACCCGAATATTCGATATTTTTGGGTCCCAAAAGCGATCTGTACATGCCTACTCCGTGTTAGAGTATTTTCAAAATACAGGCCTAAAACATGCTGTAAATCGATATTTTAGATGCAAAAAGTCAATATGTGTATGCATCTTCTGTACCCGTCTATATCCCAAATTCAGGTTCAAAACACTCGAAAATTCGATATTTTTGGGTCCCAGAAGCAATCTGTACATGTCTACTTCTTGCTGGAAAGTTTTAAGATACAGACCCAAAACATGCTTTAAAATCGATATTTTAGGTTCAAAAATTCGATATGTGCATGCATTCTCTGTACCCTGTTATATCTCAAATTCAGACTCAAAACACCCGAAAATTCAATATTTTTGGGTCCCAGAAGCGATCTGTACATGCCTACTCAGTGCTAGAATGTTTTTAAAATAATGGCTCAGAACATGCTAAAAATCGATATTTTGGGGGCCCAAAGTCAATATGTGCATGCATGTTCTGTACCCGTTTATATCTCAAATTTAGGCTCAAAACACCCGAAAATTCGATATTTTTGGGTCCCAGAAGCGATCTGTATATGCCTACTCCGTGTTTGAGTATTTTCAAAATACATGCCCAAAAAATGCTGAAAATCGATATTTTTGCTGCCCATAGTCGATATGTGCATGCATTTTTTGTACCCGTTTATATCTCAAATTCAGGCTCAAAACACCCGAAAATTCGATATTTTTGGGTCCCAGAAGCGATCTGTGCATGCCTACTCCGTGTTAGAGTACTTTTAAAATTCAAGCCCAAAACATGCTAAAATCGATATTTTAGGTGCCAATTTTCGATATGTGCATGCATCTTCTGTACCCGTTTATATCTCAAATTCAGGCTCAAAACACCCAAAAATCCGATATTTTTGTGTGCCTGAAGCGATCTGTACATGCCTACTCCGTGTTAGAGTAATTACACAATACAGACCCAAAACATGCTCAAAATCGATATTTTAGGTGCAAAGAGTCGATATGTGCATTCATCTTCATTACCTGTTTACATATCAAATTCAGGCTCAAAACACCCGAAAATTCAATATTTTTTGGGTTCCAAAAGCGATCTGTACATGCCTACTCAGTGCTAGAATGTTTTTAAAATATAGGCTCTAAACATGCTATAAATCGATATTTTAGGTGTCCAAAGTCGATATGTGCATTCATCTTCTGTACCCGTTTATATCTCAAATTCAGGCTCAAAACACCCAAAAATCGATATTTTTGTGTCCCAGAAGCGATCTGTACATGCCTACTCCGTGTTAAAGTATTTTAAAAATACAGGCCCAAAACATGCTCAAAATCGATATTTTAGGTGCCCATTTTCGATATGTGCATGCATCTTCTGTACCCGTTTATATCTCTAATTCAGGCTCAAAACACCCGAAAATTCGATATTTTTCGGTCCCAGAAGCGATCTGTACATGCCTACTCTGTGTTAAAGTATTTTCAAAATACAGGCCCAAAACATGCTAAAAATCTATATTTTAGGTGCCCAAAGTCAATATGTGTATGCATCTTCTGTACCCGTCTATATCTCAAATTCAGGTTCAAAAAACCAGAAAATTCGATATTTTTGGGTACCAGAAGCGATCTGTACATGCCTACTCCTTGCTAGAATGTTTTTCAAGATTCAGACCCAAAACATGCTCAAAATCGATATTTTAGATGCAAAAAGTCGATATGTGCATGCATCCTCTGTACCCGGTTATATTCCAAATTCTGGCTCAAAACCCCCAAAAATTCGATTTATTTGGGTCCCAGAAGCGATCTGTACGTGCATACTCCGTGTTAAAGTGTTTTTAAAATATAGGCCAAAAACATGCTGAAAATCGATATTTTAGGTGCCAAAGTCAATATGTGTATGCATCTTCTGTACCCGTGTATATCCCTAATTCAGGTTCAAAACACCCAAAAAATCGAAATTTTTGTGTCCCAGAAGCGATCTGTACATGTCTATACCGTGTTAGAGTATTTTCAAAATACAGGCCCAAAACATGCTGAAAATCGATATTTTATGTGCCCAAAGTCGATATGTGCATGCATCTTCTGTACCCGTTTATATCTCAAATTCAGACTCAAAACACCCGATTATTCGATATTTTTGGGTACCAAAAGCCATCTGTACATGCATACTCCGTGTTAGAGTATTTTCAAAATACAGGCCTAAAACATGCAGTAAATCGATATTTTATCTTCCCAAAGTCAATATGTGTATGCATCTTCTGTACCCGTCTATATCCCAAATTCAGGTTCAACACCCTCGAAAATTCGATATTTTTGAGTCCCAGAAGCAATCTGTACATGCCTACTTCTTGCTAGAAAGTTTTCAAGATACAGACCAAAAACATGCTCAAAATCGATATTTTAGGTGCAAAAAGTCGATATGTGCATGCATCTTCTGTACCCGTTTATATCTCAAATTCAGGCTCAAAACTCAGAAAATTCGATATTTTTGTGTCCCAGAAGCGATCTGTACATGCATACTCCGTGTTAGAGTGTTTTTAAAATATAGGCCCAAAACATGCTCAAAATCGATATTTTAGGTGCACAAAGTCAATATGTGTATGCATTCTCTGTACCCGGTTATATCCCAAATTCAGGCTCAAAACACCAGAAAATTCAATATTTTTGGGTCCCAGAAGCGATCTGTACATGCCTACTCAGTGCTAGAATGTTTTCAAAATAGAGGCTCAGAACATGCTAAAAATCGATATTTTAGGTGCCCGAAGTCGATATGTGCATGCATCTTCTGTACCCGTTTATATCTCAAATTCAGGCTCAAAACACCCAAAAATTCGATATTTTTGTGTCCCAGAAGCGATCTGTACATGTCTATACCGTGTTAGAGTATTTTCAAAATACAGGCCCAAAACATGCTCAAAATCGATATTTTAGGTACCCAAATTCGATATGTGCATGCATCTTTTGTACCCGTTTATATCTCAAATTCAGACTCAAAACACCCGATTATTCGATATTTTTGGGTCCCAAAAGCCATCTGTACATGCATACTCCGTGTTAGAGTATTATCAAAATACAGGCCCAAAACATGCTCAAAATCGATATTTTGGGTGCTTTAAGTCGATATGTGCATGCATCTTCTGTACCCGTTTATATCTCAAATTCAGACTCAAAACACCCGAATATTCGATATTTTTGGGTCTCAAAAGCGATCTGTACATGCCTACTCCGTGTTAGAGTATTTTCAAAATACAGGCCTAAAACATGCTGTAAATCGATATTTTAGCTGCAAAAAGTCAATATGTGTATGTATCTTCTGTACCCGTCTACATCCCAAATTCAGGTTCAAAACACTCGAAAATTCGATATTTTTGGGTCCCAGAAGCAATCTGTACATGTCTACTTCTTGCTGGAAAGTCTTAAGATACAGACCCAAAACATGCTTTAAAATCGATATTTTAGGTTCAAAAATTAGATATGTGCATGCATTCTCTGTACCCTGTTATATCTCAAATTCAGGCTCAAAACACCCGAAAATTAAATATTTTTGGGTCCCAGAAGCGATCTGTACATGCCTACGCAGTGCTAGAATGTTTTTAAAATAGTGGCTCAGAACATGCTAAAAATCGATATTTTGGGGGCCCAAAGTCAATATGTGCATGCATGTTCTGTACCCGTTTATATCTCAAATTTAGGCTCAAAACACCCGAAAATTCGATATTTTTGGGTCCCAGAAGCGATCTGTATATGCCTAGTCCGTGTTTGAGTATTTTCAAAATACATGCCCAAAACATGCTGAAAATCGATATTTTAGTTGCCCATAGTCGATATGTGCATGCATCTTTTGTACCCGTTTATATCTCAAATTCAGGCTCAAAACACCCGAAAATTCGATATTTTAGGGTCCCAGAAGCGATCTGTGCATGCCTACTCCGTGTTAGAGTACTTTTAAAATTCAAGCCCAAAACATGATAAAAATCGATATTTTAGGTGCCCATTTTCGATATGTGCATGCATCTTCTGTACCCGTTTATATCTTAAATTCAGGCTCAAAACACCCAAAAATCCGATATTTTTGTGTGCCTGAAGCGATCTGTACATGCCTACTCCGTGTTAGAGTATTTACACAATACAGACCCAAAACATGCTCAAAATCGATATTTTAGGTTGCAAAGAGTCGATATGTGCATTCATCTTCATTACCTGTTTACATATCAAATTCAGGCTGAAAACACCCGAAAATTCAATATTTTTGGGTTCCAAAAGCGATCTGTACATGCCTACTCAGTGCTAGAATGTTTTTAAAATATAGGCTCTAAACATGCTATAAATCGATATTTTAGGTGTCCAAAGTCGATATGTGCATGCATCTTCTGTACCCATTTATATCTCAAATTCAGGCTCAAAACACCCAAAAATCGATATTTTTGTGTCCCAGAAGCGATCTGTACATGCCTACTCCGTGTTAAAGTATTTTAAAAATACAGGCCCAAAACATGCTCAAAATCGATATTTTAGGTGCCCATTTTCGATATGTGCATGCATCTTCTGTACCCGTTTATATCTCAAATTCAGGCTCAAAACACCCGAAAATTCGTTATTTTTGGGTCCCAGAAGCGATCTGTACATGCCTACTCTGTGTTAAAGTATTTTCAAAATACAGGCCTAAAACATGCTAAAAATCTATATTTTAGGTGCCCAAAGTCAATATGTGTATGCATCTTCTGTACCCGTCTATATCCCAAATTCAGATTCAAAACACCAGAAAATTCGATATTTTTGGGTACCAGAAGCGATCTGTACATGCCTACTCCTTGCTAGAATGTTTTTCAAGATACAGACCCAAAACATGCTCAAAATCGATATTTTAGGTTCAAAAAGTCGATATGTGCATGCATCCTCTGTACCCGGTTATATACCAAATTCTGGCTCAAAACCCCCGAAAATTCGATTTATTTGGGTCCCAGAAGCGATCTGTACGTGCATACTACGTGTTAGAGTGTTTTTAAAATATAGGCCAAAAACATGCTGAAAATCGATATTTTAGGTGCCAAAGTCAATATGTGTATGCATCTTCTGTACCCGTGTATATCCCTAATTCAGGTTCAAAACACCCAAAAAATCGAAATTTTTGTGTCCCAGAAGCGATCTGTACATGTCTATACCGTGGTAGAGTATTTTCAAAATACAGGCCCAAAACATGCTGAAAATCGATATTTTAGGTGCCCAAAGTCGATATGTGCATGCATCTTCTGTACCCGTTTATATCTCAAATTCAGACTCAAAACACCCGATTATTCGATATTTTTGGGTCCCAAAAGCCATCTGTACATGCATACTCCGTGTTAGAGTATTTTCAAAATACAGGCCTAAAACATGATGTAAATCGATATTTTAGCTGCCCAAAGTCAATATGTGTATGCATTCTCTGTACCCGGTTATATCTCAAATTCAGGTTCAAAACCCTCGAAAATTCGATATTTTTGGGTCCCAGAAGCAATCTGTACATGCCTACTTCTTGCTAGAAAGTTTTCAAGATACAGACCAAAAACATGCTCAAAATCGATATTTTAGGTGCAAAAAGTCTATATGTGCATGCATATTCTGTACCCGTTTATATCTCAAATTCAGGCTCAAAACACCCTAAAATTCGATATTTTTGTGTCCCAAAAGCGATCTGTACGTGTCTACTCCGTGTTAGAGTATTTTAAAAATACAGGCCAAAACATGCTCAAAATCGATATTTTGGGTGCTTTAAGTCGATATGTGCATGCATCTTCTGTACCCGTTTATATCTCAAATTCAGACTCAAAACACCCGAATATTCGATATTTTTGGGTCCCAAAAGCGATCTGTACATGCCTACTCCGTGTTAGAGTATTTTCAAAATACAGGCCTAAAACATGCTGTAAATCGATATTTTAGATGCAAAAAGTCAATATGTGTATGCATCTTCTGTACCCGTCTATATCCCAAATTCAGGTTCAAAACACTCGAAAATTCGATATTTTTGGGTCCCAGAAGCAATCTGTACATGTCTACTTCTTGCTGGAAAGTTTTAAGATACAGACCCAAAACATGCTTTAAAATCGATATTTTAGGTTCAAAAATTCGATATGTGCATGCATTCTCTGTACCCTGTTATATCTCAAATTCAGACTCAAAACACCCGAAAATTCAATATTTTTGGGTCCCAGAAGCGATCTGTACATGCCTACTCAGTGCTAGAATGTTTTTAAAATAATGGATCAGAACATGCTAAAAATCGATATTTTGGGGGCCCAAAGTCAATATGTGCATGCATGTTCTGTACCCGTTTATATCTCAAATTTAGGCTCAAAACACCCGAAAATTCGATATTTTTGGGTCCCAGAAGCGATCTGTATATGCCTACTCCGTGTTTGAGTATTTTCAAAATACATGCCCAAAAAATGCTGAAAATCGATATTTTTGCTGCCCATAGTCGATATGTGCATGCATTTTTTGTACCCGTTTATATCTCAAATTCAGGCTCAAAACACCCGAAAATTCGATATTTTTGGGTCCCAGAAGCGATCTGTGCATGCCTACTCCGTGTTAGAGTACTTTTAAAATTCAAGCCCAAAACATGCTAAAATCGATATTTTAGGTGCCAATTTTCGATATGTGCATGCATCTTCTGTACCCGTTTATATCTCAAATTCAGGCTCAAAACACCCAAAAATCCGATATTTTTGTGTGCCTGAAGCGATCTGTACATGCCTACTCCGTGTTAGAGTAATTACACAATACAGACCCAAAACATGCTCAAAATCGATATTTTAGGTGCAAAGAGTCGATATGTGCATTCATCTTCATTACCTGTTTACATATCAAATTCAGGCTCAAAACACCCGAAAATTCAATATTTTTTGGGTTCCAAAAGCGATCTGTACATGCCTACTCAGTGCTAGAATGTTTTTAAAATATAGGCTCTAAACATGCTATAAATCGATATTTTAGGTGTCCAAAGTCGATATGTGCATTCATCTTCTGTACCCGTTTATATCTCAAATTCAGGCTCAAAACACCCAAAAATCGATATTTTTGTGTCCCAGAAGCGATCTGTACATGCCTACTCCGTGTTAAAGTATTTTAAAAATACAGGCCCAAAACATGCTCAAAATCGATATTTTAGGTGCCCATTTTCGATATGTGCATGCATCTTCTGTACCCGTTTATATCTCTAATTCAGGCTCAAAACACCCGAAAATTCGATATTTTTCGGTCCCAGAAGCGATCTGTACATGCCTACTCTGTGTTAAAGTATTTTCAAAATACAGGCCCAAAACATGCTAAAAATCTATATTTTAGGTGCCCAAAGTCAATATGTGTATGCATCTTCTGTACCCGTCTATATCTCAAATTCAGGTTCAAAACACCAGAAAATTCGATATTTTTGGGTACCAGAAGCGATCTGTACATGCCTACTCCTTGCTAGAATGTTTTTCAAGATTCAGACCCAAATCATGCTCAAAATCGATATTTTAGATGCAAAAAGTCGATATGTGCATGCATCTTCTGTACCCGGTTATATTCCAAATTCTGGCTCAAAACCCCCGAAAATTCGATTTATTTGGGTCCCAGAAGCGATCTGTACGTGCATACTCCGTGTTAAAGTGTTTTTAAAATATAGGCCAAAAACATGCTGAAAATCGATATTTTAGGTGCCAAAGTCAATATGTGTATGCATCTTCTGTACCCGTGTATATCCCTAATTCAGGTTCAAAACACCCAAAAAATCGAAATTTTTGTGTCCCAGAAGCGATCTGCACATGTCTATACCGTGTTAAAGTATTTTCAAAATACAGGCCCAAAACATGATGAAAATCGATATTTTAGGTGCCCAAAGTCGATATGTGCATGCATCTTCTGTACCCGTTTATATCTCAAATTCAGACTCAAAACACCCGATTATTCGATATTTTTGGGTCCCAAAAGCCATCTGTACATGCATACTCCGTGTTAGAGTATTTTCAAAATACAGGCCTAAAACATGCAGTAAATCGATATTTTAGCTGCCCAAAGTCAATATGTGTATGCATCTTCTGTACCCGTCTATATCCCAAATTCAGGTTCAAAACCCTCGAAAATTCGATATTTTTGGGTCCCAGAAGCAATCTGTACATGCCTACTTCTTGCTAGAAAGTTTTCAAGATACAGACCAAAAACATGCTCAAAATCGATATTTTAGGTGCAAAAAGTCGATATGTGCATGCATCTTCTGTACCCGTTTATATCTCAAATTCAGGCTCAAAACACCCAAAAATCGATATTTTTGTGTCCCAGAAGCGATCTGTACATGCCTACTCCGTGTTAAAGTATTTTAAAAATACAGGCCCAAAACATGCTAAAAATCGATATTTTAGGTGCCCAAAGTCAATATGTGTATGCATCTTCTGTACCCGTCTATATCCCAAATTAAGGTTCAAAACACCAGAAAATTCGATATTTTTGGGTACCAGAAGCGATCTGTACATGCCTACTCGTTGCTAGAATGTTTTTCAAGATACAGACCCAAAACATGCTCAAAATCGATATTTTAGATGCAAAAAGTCGATATGTGCATGCATCCTCTGTACCCGGTTATATCCCAAATTCTGGCTCAAAACCCCCGAAAATTCGATTTATTTGGGTCCCAGAAGCGATCTGTACGTGCATACTCCGTGTTAAAGTGTTTTTAAAATATAGGCCAAAAACATGCTGAAAAGAGATATATAAGGTGCCAAAGTCAATATGTGTATGCATCTTCTGTACCCGTGTATATCCCTAATTCAGGTTCAAAACACCCAAAAAATCTAAATTTTTGTGTCCCAGAAGCGATCTGTACATGTCTATACCGTGTTAGAGTATTTTCAAAATACAGCCCCAAAACATGATGAAAATCGATATTTTAGGTGCCCAAAGTCGATATGTGCATGCATCTTCTGTACCCGTTTATATCTCAAATTCAGACTCAAAACACCCGATTATTCGATATTTTTGGGTCCCAAAAGCCATCTGTACATGCATACTCCGTGTTAGAGTATTTTCAAAATACAGGCCTAAAACATGCAGTAAATCGATATTTTAGCTGCCCAAAGTCGATATGTGCATGCATCTTCTGTACCCGTTTATATCTCAAATTCAGGCTCAAAACACCCAAAAATTCGATATTTTTGTGTCCCAGAAGCGATCTGTACATGTCTATACCGTGTTAGAGTATTTTCAAAATACAGGCCCAAAACATGCTCAAAATCGATATTTTAGGTGCCCAAATTCGATATGTGCATGCATCTTTTGTACCCGTTTTTATCTCAAATTCAGACTCAAAACACCCGATTATTCGATATTTTTGGGTCCCAAAAGCCATCTGTACATGCATACTCCGTGTTAGAGTATTTTCAAAATACAGGCCTTAAACATGCAGTAAATCGATATTTTAGCTGCACAAAGTCAATATGAGTATGCATCTTCTGTACACGTCTATATTCCAAATTCAGGTTCAAAACACTCAAAAATTCGATATTTTTGGGTCCCAGAAGCAATCTGTACATGCCTACTTCTTGCTAGAATGTTTAAAAGATACAGACCAAAAACATGCTCAAAATCGATATTTTAGGTGCAAAAAGTCTATATGTGCATGCATCATCTGTACCCGTTTATATCTCAAATTCAGGCTCAAAACTCCGAAAATTCGATATTTTTGTGTCCCAGAAGCGATCTGTACCTGCATACTCCGTGTTAGATTGTTTTTAAAATACAGGCCCAAAACATGCTGAAAATTGATATTTTAGGTGCACAAAGTCAATATGTGTATGCATTCTCTGTACCCGGTTATATCTCAAATTCAGACTCAAAACACCCGAAAATTCAATATTTTTGGGTCCCAGAAGCGATCTGTACATGCCTACTCAGTGCTAGAATGTTTTCAAAATAGAGGCTCAGAACATGCTAAAAATTGATATTTTAGGTGACCGAAGTCGATATGTGCATGAATTTTCTGTACCCGTTTATATCTCAAATTCAGGCTCAAAACACCCAAAAATTCGATATTTTTGTGTCCCAAAAGCGATCTGTACGTGTCTACTCCGTGTTAGAGTATTTTAAAAATACAGGCCCAAAACATGCTCAAAATCGATATTTTGGGTGCTTTAAGTCGATATGTGCATGCATCTTCTGTACCCGTTTATATCTCAAATTCAGACTCAAAACACCCGAATATTCGATATTTTTGGGTCCCAAAAGCGATCTGTACATGCCTACTCCGTGTTAGAGTATTTTCAAAATACAGGCCTAAAACATGCTGTAAATCGATATTTTAGATGCAAAAAGTCAATATGTGTATGCATCTTCTGTACCCGTCTATATCCCAAATTCAGGTTCAAAACACTCGAAAATTCGATATTTTTTGGTCCCAGAAGCAATCTGTACATGCCTACTTCTTGCTAGAAAGTTTTAAGATACAGACCCAAAACATGCTTTAAAATCGATATTTTAGGTTCAAAAATTCGATATGTGCATGCATCTTCTGTACCCGTTTAGATCTCAAATTCAGGCTCAAAACACCCAAAAATCCGATATTTTTGTGTGCCTGAAGCGATCTGTACATGCCTACTTCGTGTTAGAGTATTTACACAATACAGACCCAAAACATACTCAAAATCGATATTTTAGGTGCAAAGAGTCGATATGTGCATTCATCTTCATTACCTGTTTACATATCAAATTCAGGCTCAAAACACCCGAAAATTCAATATTTTTGGGTTCCAAAAGCGATCTGTACATGCCTACTCAGTGCTAGAATGTTTTTAAAATATAGGCTCTAAACATGCTATAAATCGATATTTTAGGTGTCCAAAGTCGATATGTGCATGCATCTTCTGTACCCGTTTATATCTCAAATTCAGGCTCAAAACACCCAAAAATCGATATTTTTGTGTCCCAGAAGCGATCTGTACATGCCTACTCCGTGTTAAAGTATTTTAAAAATACAGGCCCAAAACATGCTCAAAATCGATATTTTAGGTGCCCATTTTCGATATGTGCATGCATCTTCTGTACCCGTATATCTCAAATTCAGGTTCAAAACCCTCGAAAATTCGATATTTTTCGGTCCCAGAAGCGATCTGTACATGCCTACTCTGTGTTAAAGTATTTTCAAAATACAGGCCCAAAACATGCTAAAAATCTATATTTTAGGTGCCCAAAGTATGTGTATGCATCTTCTGTACCCGTCTATATCCCAAATTCAGGTTCAAAACACCAGAAAATTCGATATCTTTGGGTACCAGAAGCGATCTGTACATGCCTACTCCTTGCTAGAATGTTTTTCAAGATACAGACCCAAAACATGCTCAAAATCGATATTTTAGGTGCAAAATGTCGATATGTGCATGCATCCTCTGTACCCGGTTATATCCCAAATTCTGGCTCAAAACCCCCGAAAATTCGATTTATTTGGGTCCCAGATGCAATCTGTACGTGCATACTCCGTGTTAAAGTGTTTTTAAAATATAGGCCCAAAACATGCTGAAAATCGATATTTTAGGTGCCCAAAGTCGATATGTGCATGCATCTTCTGTACAAGTTTATATCTCAAATTCAGACTCAAAACACCCGATTATTCGATATTTTTGGGTCCTAAAAGCCATCTGTACATGCATACTCCGTGTTAGAGTATTTTCAAAATACAGGCCTAAAACATGCAGTAAATCGATATTTTAGCTGCCCAAAGTCAATATGTGTATGCATCTTCTGTACCCGTCTATATCCCAAATTCAGGTTCAAAACCCTCGAAAACTCGACATTTTTGGGTCCCAGAAGCAATCTGTACATGCCTACTTCTTGCTAGAAAGTTTTCAAGATACAGACCAAAAACATGCTCAAAATCGATATTTTAGGTGTAAAAAGTCGATATGTGCATGCATCTTCTGTACCCGTTTATATCTCAAATTCAGGCTCAAAACTCTGAAAATTCGATATTTTTGTGTCCCAGAAGCGATCTGTACATGCATACTCCGTGTTAGAGTGTTTTTTAAAATATAGGCCCAAAACATGCTCAAAATCGATATTTTAGGTGCACAAAGTCAATATGTGTATGCATTCTCTGTACCCGGTTATATCTCAAATTCAGGCTCAAAACACCCGAAAATTCAATATTTTTGGGTCCCAGAAGCGATCTGTACATGCCTAACCAGTGCTAGAATGTTTTCAAAATAGAGGCTCAGAACATGCTAAAAATCGATATTTTAGGTGCCCGAAGTCGATATGTGCATGCATCTTCTGTACCCGTTTATATCTCAAATTCAGGCTCAAAACACCCAAAAATTCGATATTTTTGTGTCCCAGAAGCGATCTGTACATGTCTATACCGTGTTAGAGTATTTTCAAAATACAGGCCCAAAACATGCTCAAAATCGATATTTTAGGTGCCCAAATTCGATATGTGCATGCATCTTTTGTACCCATTTATATCTCAAATTCAGACTCAAAACACCCGATTATTCGATATTTTTGGGTCCCAAAAGCCATCTGTACATGCATTCTCCGTGTTAGAGTATTTTCAAAATACAGGCCTTAAACATGCAGTAAATCGATATTTTAGCTGCCCAAAGTCAATATGAGTATGCATCTTCTGTACACGTCTATATTCCAAATTCAGGTTCAAAACACTCGAAAATTCGATATTTTTGGGTCCCAGAAGCAATCTGTACATGCCTACTTCTTGCTAGAATGTTTAAAAGATACAGACCAAAAACATGCTCAAAATCGATATTTTAGGTGCAAAAAGTCTATATGTGCATGCATCATCTGTACCCGTTTATATCTCAAATTCAGGCTCAAAACTCCCAAAATTCGATATTTTTGTGTCCCAGAAGCGATCTGTACCTGCATACTCCGTGTTAGATTGTTTTTAAAATACAGGCCCAAAACATGCTGAAAATTGATATTTTAGGTGCACAAAGTCAATATGTGTATGCATTCTCTGTACCCGGTTATATCTCAAATTCAGGCTCAAAACACCCGAAAATTCAATATTTTTGGGTCCCAGAAGCGATTTGTACATGCCTACTCCGTGTTAGAGTATTTTCAAAATACAGGCCTAAAACATGCTGTAAATCGATATTTTAGCTGCCCAAAGTCAATATGTGTATGCATCTTCTGTACCCGTCTATATCCCAAATTCAGGTTCAAAAAATCGAAAATTCGATATTTTTTGGTCCCAGAAGCAATCTGTACATGCCTACTTCTTGCTAGAAAGTTTTAAGATACAGACCCAAAACATGCTTTAAAATCGATATTTTAGGTTCAAAAATTCGATATGTGCATGAATCTTCTGTACCCGTTTATATCTCAAATTCAGGCTCAAAACTCCGAAAATTCGATATTTTTGTGTCCCAGAAGCGATCTGTACATGCATACTCTGTGTTAGAGTGTTTTTAAAATACAGGCCCAAAACATGCTAAATATTGATATTTTATGTGCACAAAGTCAATGTGTGTATGCATTCTCTGTACCCGGTTATATCTCAAATTCAGGCTCAAAACACCCGAAAATTCAATATTTTTGGGTCCCAGAAGCGATCTGTACATGCCTACTCAGTGCTAGAATGTTTTTAAAATAGAAGCTCCGAACATGCTAAAAATCGATATTTTGGGTGCCCAAAGTCAATATGTGCATGCATGTTCTGTACCCGTTTATATCTCAAATTTAGGCTCAAAACACCCGAAAATTCGATATTTTTGGGTCCCAGAAGCGATCTGTATATGCCTACTCCGTGTTTGAGTATTTTCAAAATACATGCCCAAAAAATGCCGAAAATCGATATTTTAGCTGCCCATAGTCGATATGTACATGCATCTTCTGTACCCGTTTTTATCTCAAATTCAGATTGAAAACACCCGATTATTCGATATTTTTATGTCCCAAAAGCCATCTGTACATGCTTACTCCGTGTTAGAATATTTTCAAAATACAGGCCTAAAACATGCAGTAGATCGATATTTTAGCTGCACAAAGTCAATATGTGTATGCATCTTCTGTACACGTCTATATTCCAAATTCAGGTTCAAAACACTCGAAAATTCGATATTTTTGGGTCCCAGAAGCAATCTGTACATGCCTACTTCTTGCTAGAATGTTTTCAAGATACAGACCAAAAACATGCTCAAAATCGATATTTTAGGTGCAAAAAGTCTATATGTGCAAACATCTTCTGTACCCGTTTATATCTCAAATTCAGGCCCAAAACTCCGAAAATTCGATATTTTTGTGTCCCAGAAGCGATCTGTACCTGCATACTCCGTGTTAGAGTGTTTTTAACATACAGGTCCAAAACATGCTGAAAATTGATATTTTAGGTGCACAAAGTCAATATGTGTATCCATTTTCTGTACCCGGTTATATCTCAAATTCAGGCTCAAAACACCCGAAAATTCAATATTTTTGTGTCCCAAAAGCGATCTGTCCGTGTCTACTCCGTGTTAGAGTATTTTAAAAATACAGGCCCAAAACATGCTCAAAATCGATATTTTGGGTGCTTTAAGTCGATATGTGCATGCATCTTCTGTACCCGTTTATATCTCAAATTCAGACTCAAAACACCCGAATATTCGATATTTTTGGGTCCCAAAAGCGATCTGTACATGCCTACTCCGTGTTAGAGTATTTTCAAAATACAGGCCTAAAACATGCTGAAAATTGATATTTTAGGTGCACAAAGTCAATATGTCTATGCATTCTCTGTACCCGGTTATATCTCAAATTCAGGCTCAAAACACCCAAAAATTCAATATTTTTGGGTCCCAGAAGCGATCTGTACATGCCTACTCAGTGCTAGAATGTTTTTAAAATAGTGGCTCAGAACATGCTAAAAATCGATATTTTGGGGGCCAAAAGTCAATATGTGCATGCATGTTCTGTATCCGTTTATATCTCAAATTTAGGCTCAAAACACCCGAAAATTTGATATTTTTGGGTCCCAGAAGCGATCTGTATATGCCTACTCCGTGTTTGAGTATTTTCAAAATACATGCCCAAAACATGCTAAAAATCGATATTTTAGGTGCCCATTTTCGATATGTGCATGCGTTTTCTGTACCCGTTTATATCTCAAATTCAGGCTCAAAACACCAGAAAATTCGATATTTTTGGGTCCCTTAAGCGATCTGTACATGCCTACTCAGTCTTAAAGTATTTTCAAAATACAGGCCCAAAACATACTAAAAATCGACATTTTGGGTGCCCAAAGTCGATATGTGCATTCATCTTCTGTACCCGTTTATATCTCAAATTCAGGCTCAAAACACCCAAAAATCCGATATTTTTGTGTGCCTGAAGCGATCTGTACATGCCTACTCCGTGTTAGAGTATTTACACAATACAGACCCAAAACATGCTCAAAATCGATATTTTTGGTGCAAAGAGTCGATATGTTCATTCATCTTCATTACCTGTTTACATATCAAATTCAGGCTCAAAACACCCGAAAATTCAATATTTTTGGGTCCCAGAAGCGATCTGTACATGCCTACTCAGTGCTAGAATGTTTTCAAAATAGAGGCTCAGAACATGCTAAAAATCGATATTTTAGGTGCCCGAAGTCGATATGTGCATGCATCTTCTGTACCCGTTTATATCTCAAATTCAGACTCAAAACACCCGATTATTCGATATTTTTGGGTCCTAAAAGCCATCTGTACATGCATACTCCGTGTTAGAGTATTTTCAAAATAAAGGCCTAAAACATGCTGTAAATCGATATTTTAGCTGCCCAAAGTCAATATGTGTATGCATCTTCTGTACCCGTTTACATCCCAAATTCAGGTTTAAAACACTCGAAAATTCGATATTTTTGGGTCCCAGAAGCAATCTGTACATGCCTACTTCTTGCTGGAAAGTTTTAAGATACAGACCCAAAACATGCTTTAAAATCGATATTTTAGGTTCAAAAATTCGATATGTGCATGCATCTTCTGTACCCGTTTATATCTCAAATTCAGGATCAAAACTCCGAAAATTCGATATTTTTGTGTCCCAGAAGCGATCGGTACATGCATACTCTGTGTAAGAGTGTTTTTAAAATACAGGCCCAAAACATGCTGAAAATTGATATTTTAGGTGCACAAAGTCAATATGTGTATGCATTCTCTGTACCCGGTTATATCTCAAATTCAGGCTCAAAACACCCGAAAATTCAATATTTTTGGGTCCCAGAAGCGATCTGTACATGCCTACTCAGTGCTAGAATGTTTTTAAAATAGTGGCTCAGAACATGCTAAAAATCGATATTTTGGGGGCCCAAAGTCAATATGTGCATGCATGTTCTGTATCCGTTTATATCTCAAATTTAGGCTCAAAACGCCCGAAAATTCGATATTTTTGGTTCCCAGAAGCGATCTGTATATGCCTACTCCGTGTTTGAGTATTTTCAAAATACATGCCAAAAACATGCTGAAAATCGATATTTTAGCTGCCCATAGTCGATATGTGCATGCATCTTTTGTACCCGTTTATATCTCAAATTCAGGCTCAAAACACCCGAAAATTCGATATTTTTGGGTCCCAGAAGCGATCTGTGCATGCCTACTCCGTGTTAGAGTACTTTTAAAATTCAAGCCCAAAACATGCTAAAAATCGATATTTTAGGTGCCCATTTTCGATATGTGCATGCGTATTCTGTACCCGTTTATATCTCAAATTCAAGCTCAAAACACCCGAAAATTCGATATTTTTGTGTCCCAAAATAGATCTGTACGTGTCTACTCCGTGTTAGAGTATTTTAAAAATACAGGCCCAAAACATGCTCAAAATCGATATTTTGGGTGCTTTAAGTCGATATGTGCATGCATCTTCTGTTCCCGTTTATATCTCAAATTCAGACTCAAAACACCCGAATATTCGATATTTTTGAGTCCCAAATGCCATCTGTACATGCCTACTCCGTGTTAGAGTATTTTCAAAATACAGGCCTAAAACATGCTGTAAATCAATATTTTAGCTGCCCAAAGTCAATATGTGTATGCATCTTCTGTACCCGTCTATATCCCAAATTCAGGTTCAAAACACTCGAAAATTCGATATTTTTTGGTCCCAGAAGCAATCTGTACATGCATACTTCTTGCTAGAAATTTTTAAGATACAGACCTAAAACATGCTTTAAAATCGATATTTTAGGTTAAAAAATTCGATATGTGCATGCATCTTCTGTACCCGTTTATATCTCAAATTCAGGCTCAAAACTCCGAAAATTCGATATTTTTGGGTCCTAGAAGCGATCTGTGCATGCCTACTCCGTGTTAGAGTACTTTTAAAATTCAAGCCCAAAACATGCTAAAAATCGACATTTTGGGTGCCCAAAGTCGATATGTGTATGCATCTTCTGTACCCGTCTATATCCCAAATTCAGGTTCAAAACACCAGAAAATTCTATATTTTTGGGTCCCAGAAGCGATCTGTACATGCCTACTCCTTGCTAGAATGTTTTTCAAGATACAGACCCAAAACATGCTCAAAATCGATATTTTAGGTGTCCAAAGTCGATATGTGCATGCATCTTCTGTACCCGTTTATATCTCAAATTCAGGCTCAAAACACCCAAAAATCTATATTTTTGTGTCCCAGAAGCGATCTGTACATGCCTACTTCGTGTTAGAGTATTTACACAATACAGACCCAAAACATACTCAAAATCGATATTTTAGGTGCAAAGAGTCGATATGTGCATTCATCTTCATTACCTGTTTACATATCAAATTCAGGCTCAAAACACCCGAAAATTCAATATTTTTGGGTTCCAAAAGCGATCTGTACATGCCTACTCCGTGTTAAAGTATTTTAAAAATACAGGCCCAAAACATGCTAAAAATCGATATTTTAGGTGCCCAAAGTCAATATGTGTATGCATCTTCTGTACCCGTCTATATCCCAAATTAAGGTTCAAAACACCAGAAAATTCGATATTTTTGGGTACCAGAAGCGATCTGTACATGCCTACTCGTTGCTAGAATGTTTTTCAAGATACAGACCCAAAACATGCTCAAAATCGATATTTTAGATGCAAAAAGTCGATATGTGCATGCATCCTCTGTACCCGGTTATATCCCAAATTCTGGCTCAAAACCCCCGAAAATTCGATTTATTTGGGTCCCAGAAGCGATCTGTACGTGCATACTCCGTGTTAAAGTGTTTTTAAAATATAGGCCAAAAACATGCTGAAAAGAGATATTTTAGGTGCCAAAGTCAATATGTGTATGCATCTTCTGTACCCGTGTATATCCCTAATTCAGGTTCAAAACACCCAAAAAATCTAAATTTTTGTGTCCCAGAAGCGATCTGTACATGTCTATACCGTGTTAGAGTATTTTCAAAATACAGCCCCAAAACATGATGAAAATCGATATTTTAGGTGCCCAAAGTCGATATGTGCATGCATCTTCTGTACCCGTTTATATCTCAAATTCAGACTCAAAACACCCGATTATTCGATATTTTTGGGTCCCAAAAGCCATCTGTACATGCATACTCCGTGTTAGAGTATTTTCAAAATACAGGCCTAAAACATGCAGTAAATCGATATTTTAGCTGCCCAAAGTCGATATGTGCATGCATCTTCTGTACCCGTTTATATCTCAAATTCAGGCTCAAAACACCCAAAAATTCGATATTTTTGTGTCCCAGAAGCGATCTGTACATGTCTATACCGTGTTAGAGTATTTTCAAAATACAGGCCCAAAACATGCTCAAAATCGATATTTTAGGTGCCCAAATTCGATATGTGCATGCATCTTTTGTACCCGTTTTTATCTCAAATTCAGACTCAAAACACCCGATTATTCGATATTTTTGGGTCCCAAAAGCCATCTGTACATGCATACTCCGTGTTAGAGTATTTTCAAAATACAGGCCTTAAACATGCAGTAAATCGATATTTTAGCTGCACAAAGTCAATATGAGTATGCATCTTCTGTACACGTCTATATTCCAAATTCAGGTTCAAAACACTCAAAAATTCTATATTTTTGGGTCCCAGAAGCAATCTGTACATGCCTACTTCTTGCTAGAATGTTTAAAAGATACAGACCAAAAACATGCTCAAAATCGATATTTTAGGTGCAAAAAGTCTATATGTGCATGCATCATCTGTACCCGTTTATATCTCAAATTCAGGCTCAAAACTCCGAAAATTCGATATTTTTGTGTCCCAGAAGCGATCTGTACCTGCATACTCCGTGTTAGATTGTTTTTAAAATACAGGCCCAAAACATGCTGAAAATTGATATTTTAGGTGCACAAAGTCAATATGTGTATGCATTCTCTGTACCCGGTTATATCTCAAATTCAGACTCAAAACACCCGAAAATTCAATATTTTTGGGTCCCAGAAGCGATCTGTATATGCCTACTCAGTGCTAGAATGTTTTCAAAATAGAGGCTCAGAACATGCTAAAAATCGATATTTTAGGTGACCGAAGTCGATATGTGCATGAATTTTCTGTACCCGTTTATATCTCAAATTCAGGCTCAAAACACCCAAAAATTCGATATTTTTGTGTCCCAAAAGCGATCTGTACGTGTCTACTCCGTGTTAGAGTATTTTAAAAAATACAGGCCCAAAACATGCTCAAAATCGATATTTTGGGTGCTTTAAGTCGATATGTGCATGCATCTTCTGTACCCGTTTATATCTCAAATTCAGACTCAAAACACCCGAATATTCGATATTTTTGGGTCCCAAAAGCGATCTGTACATGCCTACTCCGTGTTAGAGTATTTTCAAAATACAGGCCTAAAACATGCTGTAAATCGATATTTTAGATGCAAAAAGTCAATATGTGTATGCATCTTCTGTACCCGTCTATATCCCAAATTCAGGTTCAAAACACTCGAAAATTCGATATTTTTTGGTCCCAGAAGCAATCTGTACATGCCTACTTCTTGCTAGAAAGTTTTAAGATACAGACCCAAAACATGCTTTAAAATCGATATTTTAGGTTCAAAAATTCGATATGTGCATGCATCTTCTGTACCCGTTTAGATCTCAAATTCAGGCTCAAAACACCCAAAAATCCGATATTTTTGTGTGCCTGAAGCGATCTGTACATGCCTACTTCGTGTTAGAGTATTTACACAATACAGACCCAAAACATACTCAAAATCGATATTTTAGGTGCAAAGAGTCGATATGTGCATTCATCTTCATTACCTGTTTACATATCAAATTCAGGCTCAAAACACCCGAAAATTCAATATTTTTGGGTTCCAAAAGCGATCTGTACATGCCTACTCAGTGCTAGAATGTTTTTAAAATATAGGCTCTAAACATGCTATAAATCGATATTTTAGGTGTCCAAAGTCGATATGTGCATGCATCTTCTGTACCCGTTTATATCTCAAATTCAGGCTCAAAACACCCAAAAATCGATATTTTTGTGTCCCAGAAGCGATCTGTACATGCCTACTCCGTGTTAAAGTATTTTAAAAATACAGGCCCAAAACATGCTCAAAATCGATATTTTAGGTGCCCATTTTCGATATGTGCATGCATCTTCTGTACCCGTTTATATCTCTAATTCAGGCTCAAAACACCCGAAAATTCGATATTTTTCGGTCCCAGAAGCGATCTGTACATGCCTACTCTGTGTTAAAGTATTTTCAAAATACAGGCCCAAAACATCCTAAAAATCTATATTTTAGGTGCCCAAAGTCAATATGTGTATGCATCTTCTGTACCCGTCTATATCTCAAATTCAGGTTCAAAACACCAGAAAATTCGATATTTTTGGGTACCAGAAGCGATCTGTACATGCCTACTCCTTGCTAGAATGTTTTTCAAGATTCAGACCCAAAACATGCTCAAAATCGATATTTTAGATGCAAAAAGTCGATATGTGCATGCATCTTCTGTACCCGGTTATATTCCAAATTCTGGCTCAAAACCCCCGAAAATTCGATTTATTTGGGTCCCAGAAGCGATCTGTACGTGCATACTCCGTGTTAAAGTGTTTTTAAAATATAGGCCAAAAACATGCTGAAAATCGATATTTTAGGTGCCAAAGTCAATATGTGTATGCATCTTCTGTACCCGTGTATATCCCTAATTCAGGTTCAAAACACCCAAAAAATCGAAATTTTTGTGTCCCAGAAGCGATCTGCACATGTCTATACCGTGTTAAAGTATTTTCAAAATACAGGCCCAAAACATGATGAAAATCGATATTTTAGGTGCCCAAAGTCGATATGTGCATGCATCTTCTGTACCCGTTTATATCTCAAATTCAGACTCAAAACACCCGATTATTCGATATTTTTGGGTCCCAAAAGCCATCTGTACATGCATACTCCGTGTTAGAGTATTTTCAAAATACAGGCCTAAAACATGCAGTAAATCGATATTTTAGCTGCCCAAAGTCAATATGTGTATGCATCTTCTGTACCCGTCTATATCCCAAATTCAGGTTCAAAACCCTCGAAAATTCGATATTTTTGGGTCCCAGAAGCAATCTGTACATGCCTACTTCTTGCTAGAAAGTTTTCAAGATACAGACCAAAAACATGCTCAAAATCGATATTTTAGGTGCAAAAAGTCGATATGTGCATGCATCTTCTGTACCCGTTTATATCTCAAATTCAGGCTCAAAACACCCAAAAATCGATATTTTTGTGTCCCAGAAGCGATCTGTACATGCCTACTCCGTGTTAAAGTATTTTAAAAATACAGGCCCAAAACATGCTAAAAATCGATATTTTAGGTGCCCAAAGTCAATATGTGTATGCATCTTCTGTACCCGTCTATATCCCAAATTAAGGTTCAAAACACCAGAAAATTCGATATTTTTGGGTACCAGAAGCGATCTGTACATGCCTACTCGTTGCTAGAATGTTTTTCAAGATACAGACCCAAAACATGCTCAAAATCGATATTTTAGATGCAAAAAGTCGATATGTGCATGCATCCTCTGTACCCGGTTATATCCCAAATTCTGGCTCAAAACCCCCGAAAATTCGATTTATTTGGGTCCCAGAAGCGATCTGTACGTGCATACTCCGTGTTAAAGTGTTTTTAAAATATAGGCCTAAAACATGCTGAAAAGAGATATTTTAGGTGCCAAAGTCAATATGTGTATGCATCTTCTGTACCCGTGTATATCCCTAATTCAGGTTCAAAACACCCAAAAAATCTAAATTTTTGTGTCCCAGAAGCGATCTGTACATGTCTATACCGTGTTAGAGTATTTTCAAAATACAGCCCCAAAACATGATGAAAATCGATATTTTAGGTGCCCAAAGTCGATATGTGCATGCATCTTCTGTACCCGTTTATATCTCAAATTCAGACTCAAAACACCCGATTATTCGATATTTTTGGGTCCCAAAAGCCATCTGTACATGCATACTCCGTGTTAGAGTATTTTCAAAATACAGGCCTAAAACATGCAGTAAATCGATATTTTAGCTGCCCAAAGTCGATATGTGCATGCATCTTCTGTACCCGTTTATATCTCAAATTCAGGCTCAAAACACCCAAAAATTCGATATTTTTGTGTCCCAGAAGCGATCTGTACATGTCTATACCGTGTTAGAGTATTTTCAAAATACAGGCCCAAAACATGCTCAAAATCGATATTTTAGGTGCCCAAATTCGATATGTGCATGCATCTTTTGTACCCGTTTTTATCTCAAATTCAGACTCAAAACACCCGATTATTCGATATTTTTGGGTCCCAAAAGCCATCTGTACATGCATACTCCGTGTTAGAGTATTTTCAAAATACAGGCCTTAAACATGCAGTAAATCGATATTTTAGCTGCACAAAGTCAATATGAGTATGCATCTTCTGTACACGTCTATATTCCAAATTCAGGTTCAAAACACTCAAAAATTCGATATTTTTGGGTCCCAGAAGCAATCTGTACATGCCTACTTCTTGCTAGAATGTTTAAAAGATACAGACCAAAAACATGCTCAAAATCGATATTTTAGGTGCAAAAAGTCTATATGTGCATGCATCATCTGTACCCGTTTATATCTCAAATTCAGGCTCAAAACTCCGAAAATTCGATATTTTTGTGTCCCAGAAGCGATCTGTACCTGCATACTCCGTGTTAGATTGTTTTTAAAATACAGGCCCAAAACATGCTGAAAATTGATATTTTAGGTGCACAAAGTCAATATGTGTATGCATTCTCTGTACCCGGTTATATCTCAAATTCAGACTCAAAACACCCGAAAATTCAATATTTTTGGGTCCCAGAAGCGATCTGTACATGCCTACTCAGTGCTAGAATGTTTTCAAAATAGAGGCTCAGAACATGCTAAAAATCGATATTTTAGGTGACCGAAGTCGATATGTGCATGAATTTTCTGTACCCGTTTATATCTCAAATTCAGGCTCAAAACACCCAAAAATTCGATATTTTTGTGTCCCAAAAGCGATCTGTACGTGTCTACTCCGTGTTAGAGTATTTTAAAAATACAGGCCCAAAACATGCTCAAAATCGATATTTTGGGTGCTTTAAGTCGATATGTGCATGCATCTTCTGTACCCGTTTATATCTCAAATTCAGACTCAAAACACCCGAATATTCGATATTTTTGGGTCCCAAAAGCGATCTGTACATGCCTACTCCGTGTTAGAGTATTTTCAAAATACAGGCCTAAAACATGCTGTAAATCGATATTTTAGATGCAAAAAGTCAATATGTGTATGCATCTTCTGTACCCGTCTATATCCCAAATTCAGGTTCAAAACACTCGAAAATTCGATATTTTTTGGTCCCAGAAGCAATCTGTACATGCATACTTCTTGCTAGAAATTTTTAAGATACAGACCTAAAACATGCTTTAAAATCGATATTTTAGGTTCAAAAATTCGATATGTGCATGCATCTTCTGTACCCGTTTATATCTCAAATTCAGGTTCAAAACACCAGAAAATTCTATATTTTTGGGTCCCAGAAGCGATCTGTACATGCCTACTCCTTGCTAGAATGTTTTTCAAGATACAGACCCAAAACATGCTCAAAATCGATATTTTAGGTGTCCAAAGTCGATATGTGCATGCATCTTCTGTACCCGTTTATATCTCAAATTCAGGCTCAAAACAACCAAAAATCTATATTTTTGTGTCCCAGAAGCGATCTGTACATGCCTACTCCGTGTTAAAGTATTTTCAAAATACAGGCCCAAAACATGGTAAAAATCTATATTTTAGGTGCCTAAAGTCAATATGTGTATGCATCTTCTGTACCCGTCTATATCCCAAATTCAGGTTCAAAACCCCCGAAAATTCGATTTATTTGGGTCCCAGAAGCGATCTGAACGTGCATACTCCGTGTTAGAGTGTTTTTAAAATATAGGCCCAAAACATGCTCAAAATCGATATTTTAGGTGCCTAAAGTCAATATGTTTATGCATCTTCTGTACCCGTGTATATCCCTAATTCAGGTTCAAAACACCCAAAAAATCGAAATTGTTGTGTCCCAGAAGCGATCTGTACATGTCTATACCGTGTTAGAGTATTTTCAAAAAACAGGCCCAAAACATGCTTAAAATCGATATTTTAGGTGCCCAAAGTCGATATGTGCATGCATCTTCTGTACCCGTTTATATCTCAAATTCAGACTCAAAACACCCGATTATCCGATATTTTTGGGTCCCAAAAGCCATCTGTACATGCATACTCCGTGTTAGAGTATTTTCAAAATACAGGCCTAAAACATGCAGTAAATCGATATTTTAGCTACCCAAAGTCAATATGTGTATGCATCTTCTGTACACGTCTATATTCCAAATTCAGGTTCAAAACCCTCGAAAATTCGATATTTTTGGGTCCCAGAAGCAATCTGTACCTGCCTACTTCTTGCTAGAATGTTTTCAAGATACAGACCAAAAACATGCTCGAAATCGATATTTTAGGTGCAAAAAGTCGATATGTGCATGCATCTTCTGTACCCGTTTATATCTCAAATTCAGGCTCAAAACTCTGAAAATTCGATATTTTTGTGTCCCAGAAGCGATCTGTACCTGCATACTCCGTGTTAGACTGTTTTTAAAATACAGGCCCAAAACATGCTAACAAATTGATATTTTAGGTGCACAAAGTCAATATGTGTATGCATTCTCTGTACCCGGTTATATCTCAAATTCAGGCTCAAAACACCCGAAAATTCAATATTTTTGTGTCCCAGAAGCGATCTGTACATGCCTACTCAGTGCTAGAATGTTTTCAAAATAGAGGCTCAGAACATGCTAAAAATCGATATTTTAGGTGCCCGAAGTCGATATGTGCATGAATCTTCTGTACCCGTTTATATCTCAAATTCAGGCTCAAAACACCCAAAAATTCGATATTTTTGTGTCCCAAAAGCTATCTGTACGTGTCTACTCCGTGTTAGAGTATTTTAAAAATACAGGCCCAAAACATGCTCAAAATCGATATTTTGGGTGCTTTAAGTCGATATGTGCATGCATCTTCTGTACCCGTTTATATCTCAAATTCAGACTCAAAACACCCGAATATTCGATATTTTTGGGTCCCAAAAGCGATCTGTACATGCCTACTCCGTGTTAGAGTATTTTCAAAATACAGGCCTAAAACATGCTGTAAATCAATATTTTAGCTGCCCAAAGTCAATATGTGTATGCATCTTCTGTACCCGTCTATATCCCAAATTCAGGTTCAAAACACTCGAAAATTCGATATTTTTTGGTCCCAGAAGCAATCTGTACATGCCTACTTCTTGCTAGAAATTTTTAAGATACAGACCTAAAACATGCTTTAAAATCGATATTTTAGGTTCAAAAATTCGATATGTGCATGCATCATCTGTACCCATTTATATCTCAAATTCAGGCTAAAAACTCCGAAATTCGATATTTTTGTGTCCCAGAAGCGAGCTGTACATGCATACTCTGTGTTAGAGTGTTTTTAAAATTCAGGCCCAAAACATGCTAAAAATTGATATTTTAGGTGCACAAAGTCAATATGTGTATGCATTCTCTGTACCCGGTTATATCTCAAATTCAGGCTCAAAACACCCGAAAATTCAATATTTTTGGGTCCCAGAAGCGATCTGTATATGCCTACTCCGTGTTTGAGTATTTTCAAAATACATGCCAAAAACATGCTGAAAATCGATATTTTAGCTGCCCATAGTCGATATGTGCATGCATCTTTTGTACCCGTTTATATCTCAAATTCAGGCTCAAAACACCCGAAAATTCGATATTTTTGGGTCCCAGAAGCGATCTGTGCATGCCTACTCCGTGTTAGAGTACTTTTAAAATTCAAGCCCAAAACATGCTAAAAATCGACATTTTGGGTGCCCAAAGTCGATATGTGTATGCATCTTCTGTACCCGTCTATATCCCAAATTCAGGTTCAAAACACCAGAAAATTCGATATTTTTGGGTCCCAGAAGCTAGAATGTTTTTCAAGATACAGACCCAAAACATGCTCAAAATCGATATTTTAGGTGTCCAAAGTCGATATGTGCATGCATCTTCTGTACCCGTTTATATCTCAAATTCAGGCTCAAAACACCCAAAAATCGATATTTTTGTGTCCCAGAAGCGATCTGTACATGCCTACTCCGTGTTAAAGTATTTTCAAAATACAGGCCCAAAACATGCTAAAAATCTATATTTTAGGTGCCTAAAGTCAATATGTGTATGCATCTTCTGTACCCGTCTATATCCCAAATTCAGGTTCAAAACCCCCGAAAATTCGATTTATTTGGGTCCCAGAAGTGATCTGAACGTGCATACTCCGTGTTAGAGTGTTTTTAAAATATAGGCCACAAACATGCTGAAAATCGATATTTTAGGTGCCTAAAGTCAATATGTTTATGCATCTTCTGTACCCGTCTATATCCCAAATTCAGGTTCAAAACACCAGAAAATTCGATATTTTTGGGTCCCAGAAGCGATCTGTACATGCCTACTCCTTGCTAGAATGTTTTTCAAGATACAGACCCAAAACATGCTCAAAATCGACATTTTGGGTGCCCAAAGTCAATATGTGTATGCATCTTCTGTACCCGTCTATATCCCAAATTCAGGCTCAAAACTCCGAAAATTCGATATTTTTGTGTCCCAGAAGCGATCGGTACATGCATACTCCGTGTTAGAGTGTTTTTAAAATACAGGCCCAAAACATGCTGAAAATTGATATTTTAGTTGCACAAAGTCAATATGTGTATGCATTCTCTGTACCCGGTTATATCTCAAATTCAGGCTCAAAACACCCGAAAATTCAATATTTTTGGGTCCCAGAAGCGATCTGTACATGCCTACTCAGTGCTAGAATGTTTTTAAAATAGTGGCTCAGAACATGCTAAAAATCGATATTTTGGGGGCCCAAAGTCAATATGTGCATGCATGTTCTGTATCCGTTTATATCTCAAATTTAGGCTCAAAACACCCGAAAATTCGATATTTTTGGGTCCCAGAAGCGATCTGTATATGCCTACTCCGTGTTTGAGTATTTTCAAAATACATGCCAAAAACATGCTGAAAATCGATATTTTAGCTGCCCATAGTCGATATGTGCATGCATCTTTTGTACCCGTTTATATCTCAAATTCAGGCTCAAAACACCCGAAAATTCGATATTTTTGGGTCCCAGAAGCGATCTGTGCATGCCTACTCCGTGTTAGAGTACTTTTAAAATTCAAGCCCAAAACATGCTAAAAATCGACATTTTGGGTGCCCAAAGTCGATATGTGTATGCATCTTCTGTACCCGTCTATATCCCAAATTCAGGTTCAAAACACCAGAAAATTCGATATATTTGGGTCCCAGAAGCGATCTGTACATGCCTACTCCTTGCTAGAATGTTTTTCAAGATACAGACCCAAAACATGCTCAAAATCGATATTTTAGGTGTCCAAAGTCGATATGTGCATGCATCTTCTGTACCCGTTTATATCTCAAATTCAGGCTCAAAACACCCAAAAATCGATATTTTTGTGTCCCAGAAGCGATCTGTACATGCCTACTCCGTGTTAAAGTATTTTCAAAATACAGGCCCAAAACATGCTAAAAATCTATATTTTAGGTGCCTAAAGTCAATATGTGTATGCATCTTCTGTACCCGTCTATATCCCAAATTCAGGTTCAAAACCCCCGAAAATTCGATTTATTTGGGTCCCAGAAGCGATCTGAACGTGCATACTCCGTGTTAGAGTGTTTTTAAAATATAGGCCACAAACATGCTGAAAATCGATATTTTAGGTGCCTAAAGTCAATATGTTTATGCATCTTCTGTACCCGTCTATATCCCAAATTCAGGTTCAAAACACCAGAAAATACGATATTTTTGGGTCCCAGAAGCGATCTGTAAATGCCTACTCCTTGCTAGAATGTTTTTCAAGATACAGACCCAAAACATGCTCAAAATCGACATTTTGGGTGCCCAAAGTCAATATGTGTATGCATCTTCTGTACCCGTCTATATCCCAAATTCAGGTTCAAAACCCCCGAAAATTCGATTTATTTGGGTCCCAGAAGCGATCTGAACGTGCATACTCCGTGTTGGAGTGTTTTTAAAATATAGGCCACAAACATGCTGAAAATCGATATTTTAGGTGCCTAAAGTCAATATGTTTATGCATCTTCTGTACCCGTGTATATCCCTAATTCAGGTTCAAAACACCCAAAAAATCGAAATTTTTGTGTCCCAGAAGCGATCTGTACATGTCTATACCGTGTTAGAGTATTTTCAAAAAACAGGCCCAAAACATGCTTAAAATCGATATTTTAGGTGCCCAAAGTCGATATGTGCATGCATCTTCTGTACCCGTTTATATCTCAAATTCAGACTCAAAACACCCGATTATCCGATATTTTTGGGTCCCAAAAGCCATCTGTACATGCCTACTCCGTGTTAAAGTATTTTAAAAATACAGGCCCAAAACATGCTCAAAATCGATATTTTAGGTGCCCATTTTCGATATGTGCATGCATCTTCTGTACCCGTATATCTCAAATTCAGGTTCAAAACCCTCGAAAATTCGATATTTTTCGGTCCCAGAAGCGATCTGTACATGCCTACTCTGTGTTAAAGTATTTTCAAAATACAGGCCCAAAACATGCTAAAAATCTATATTTTAGGTGCCCAAAGTATGTGTATGCATCTTCTGTACCCGTCTATATCCCAAATTCAGGTTCAAAACACCAGAAAATTCGATATCTTTGGGTACCAGAAGCGATCTGTACATGCCTACTCCTTGCTAGAATGTTTTTCAAGATACAGACCCAAAACATGCTCAAAATCGATATTTTAGGTGCAAAATGTCGATATGTGCATGCATCCTCTGTACCCGGTTATATCCCAAATTCTGGCTCAAAACCCCCGAAAATTCGATTTATTTGGGTCCCAGATGCAATCTGTACGTGCATACTCCGTGTTAAAGTGTTTTTAAAATATAGGCCCAAAACATGCTGAAAATCGATATTTTAGGTGCCCAAAGTCGATATGTGCATGCATCTTCTGTACAAGTTTATATCTCAAATTCAGACTCAAAACACCCGATTATTCGATATTTTTGGGTCCTAAAAGCCATCTGTACATGCATACTCCGTGTTAGAGTATTTTCAAAATACAGGCCTAAAACATGCAGTAAATCGATATTTTAGCTGCCCAAAGTCAATATGTGTATGCATCTTCTGTACCCGTCTATATCCCAAATTCAGGTTCAAAACCCTCGAAAACTCGACATTTTTGGGTCCCAGAAGCAATCTGTACATGCCTACTTCTTGCTAGAAAGTTTTCAAGATACAGACCAAAAACATGCTCAAAATCGATATTTTAGGTGTAAAAAGTCGATATGTGCATGCATCTTCTGTACCCGTTTATATCTCAAATTCAGGCTCAAAACTCTGAAAATTCGATATTTTTGTGTCCCAGAAGCGATCTGTACATGCATACTCCGTGTTAGAGTGTTTTTTAAAATATAGGCCCAAAACATGCTCAAAATCGATATTTTAGGTGCACAAAGTCAATATGTGTATGCATTCTCTGTACCCGGTTATATCTCAAATTCAGGCTCAAAACACCCGAAAATTCAATATTTTTGGGTCCCAGAAGCGATCTGTACATGCCTAACCAGTGCTAGAATGTTTTCAAAATAGAGGCTCAGAACATGCTAAAAATCGATATTTTAGGTGCCCGAAGTCGATATGTGCATGCATCTTCTGTACCCGTTTATATCTCAAATTCAGGCTCAAAACACCCAAAAATTCGATATTTTTGTGTCCCAGAAGCGATCTGTACATGTCTATACCGTGTTAGAGTATTTTCAAAATACAGGCCCAAAACATGCTCAAAATCGATATTTTAGGTGCCCAAATTCGATATGTGCATGCATCTTTTGTACCCATTTATATCTCAAATTCAGACTCAAAACACCCGATTATTCGATATTTTTGGGTCCCAAAAGCCATCTGTACATGCATTCTCCGTGTTAGAGTATTTTCAAAATACAGGCCTTAAACATGCAGTAAATCGATATTTTAGCTGCCCAAAGTCAATATGAGTATGCATCTTCTGTACACGTCTATATTCCAAATTCAGGTTCAAAACACTCGAAAATTCGATATTTTTGGGTCCCAGAAGCAATCTGTACATGCCTACTTCTTGCTAGAATGTTTAAAAGATACAGACCAAAAACATGCTCAAAATCGATATTTTAGGTGCAAAAAGTCTATATGTGCATGCATCATCTGTACCCGTTTATATCTCAAATTCAGGCTCAAAACTCCCAAAATTCGATATTTTTGTGTCCCAGAAGCGATCTGTACCTGCATACTCCGTGTTAGATTGTTTTTAAAATACAGGCCCAAAACATGCTGAAAATTGATATTTTAGGTGCACAAAGTCAATATGTGTATGCATTCTCTGTACCCGGTTATATCTCAAATTCAGGCTCAAAACACCCGAAAATTCAATATTTTTGGGTCCCAGAAGCGATTTGTACATGCCTACTCCGTGTTAGAGTATTTTCAAAATACAGGCCTAAAACATGCTGTAAATCGATATTTTAGCTGCCCAAAGTCAATATGTGTATGCATCTTCTGTACCCGTCTATATCCCAAATTCAGGTTCAAAAAATCGAAAATTCGATATTTTTTGGTCCCAGAAGCAATCTGTACATGCCTACTTCTTGCTAGAAAGTTTTAAGATACAGACCCAAAACATGCTTTAAAATCGATATTTTAGGTTCAAAAATTCGATATGTGCATGAATCTTCTGTACCCGTTTATATCTCAAATTCAGGCTCAAAACTCCGAAAATTCGATATTTTTGTGTCCCAGAAGCGATCTGTACATGCATACTCTGTGTTAGAGTGTTTTTAAAATACAGGCCCAAAACATGCTAAATATTGATATTTTATGTGCACAAAGTCAATGTGTGTATGCATTCTCTGTACCCGGTTATATCTCAAATTCAGGCTCAAAACACCCGAAAATTCAATATTTTTGGGTCCCAGAAGCGATCTGTACATGCCTACTCAGTGCTAGAATGTTTTTAAAATAGAAGCTCCGAACATGCTAAAAATCGATATTTTGGGTGCCCAAAGTCAATATGTGCATGCATGTTCTGTACCCGTTTATATCTCAAATTTAGGCTCAAAACACCCGAAAATTCGATATTTTTGGGTCCCAGAAGCGATCTGTATATGCCTACTCCGTGTTTGAGTATTTTCAAAATACATGCCCAAAAAATGCCGAAAATCGATATTTTAGCTGCCCATAGTCGATATGTACATGCATCTTCTGTACCCGTTTTTATCTCAAATTCAGATTGAAAACACCCGATTATTCGATATTTTTATGTCCCAAAAGCCATCTGTACATGCTTACTCCGTGTTAGAATATTTTCAAAATACAGGCCTAAAACTTGCAGTAGATCGATATTTTAGCTGCACAAAGTCAATATGTGTATGCATCTTCTGTACACGTCTATATTCCAAATTCAGGTTCAAAACACTCGAAAATTCGATATTTTTGGGTCCCAGAAGCAATCTGTACATGCCTACTTCTTGCTAGAATGTTTTCAAGATACAGACCAAAAACATGCTCAAAATCGATATTTTAGGTGCAAAAAGTCTATATGTGCAAACATCTTCTGTACCCGTTTATATCTCAAATTCAGGCCCAAAACTCCGAAAATTCGATATTTTTGTGTCCCAGAAGCGATCTGTACCTGCATACTCCGTGTTAGAGTGTTTTTAACATACAGGTCCAAAACATGCTGAAAATTGATATTTTAGGTGCACAAAGTCAATATGTGTATCCATTTTCTGTACCCGGTTATATCTCAAATTCAGGCTCAAAACACCCGAAAATTCAATATTTTTGTGTCCCAAAAGCGATCTGTCCGTGTCTACTCCGTGTTAGAGTATTTTAAAAATACAGGCCCAAAACATGCTCAAAATCGATATTTTGGGTGCTTTAAGTCGATATGTGCATGCATCTTCTGTACCCGTTTATATCTCAAATTCAGACTCAAAACACCCGAATATTCGATATTTTTGGGTCCCAAAAGCGATCTGTACATGCCTACTCCGTGTTAGAGTATTTTCAAAATACAGGCCTAAAACATGCTGAAAATTGATATTTTAGGTGCACAAAGTCAATATGTCTATGCATTCTCTGTACCCGGTTATATCTCAAATTCAGGCTCAAAACACCCAAAAATTCAATATTTTTGGGTCCCAGAAGCGATCTGTACATGCCTACTCAGTGCTAGAATGTTTTTAAAATAGTGGCTCAGAACATGCTAAAAATCGATATTTTGGGGGCCAAAAGTCAATATGTGCATGCATGTTCTGTATCCGTTTATATCTCAAATTTAGGCTCAAAACACCCGAAAATTTGATATTTTTGGGTCCCAGAAGCGATCTGTATATGCCTACTCCGTGTTTGAGTATTTTCAAAATACATGCCCAAAACATGCTAAAAATCGATATTTTAGGTGCCCATTTTCGATATGTGCATGCGTTTTCTGTACCCGTTTATATCTCAAATTCAGGCTCAAAACACCAGAAAATTCGATATTTTTGGGTCCCTTAAGCGATCTGTACATGCCTACTCAGTCTTAAAGTATTTTCAAAATACAGGCCCAAAACATACTAAAAATCGACATTTTGGGTGCCCAAAGTCGATATGTGCATTCATCTTCTGTACCCGTTTATATCTCAAATTCAGGCTCAAAACACCCAAAAATCCGATATTTTTGTGTGCCTGAAGCGATCTGTACATGCCTACTCCGTGTTAGAGTATTTACACAATACAGACCCAAAACATGCTCAAAATCGATATTTTTGGTGCAAAGAGTCGATATGTTCATTCATCTTCATTACCTGTTTACATATCAAATTCAGGCTCAAAACACCCGAAAATTCAATATTTTTGGGTCCCAGAAGCGATCTGTACATGCCTACTCAGTGCTAGAATGTTTTCAAAATAGAGGCTCAGAACATGCTAAAAATCGATATTTTAAGTGCCCGAAGTCGATATGTGCATGCATCTTCTGTACCCGTTTATATCTCAAATTCAGACTCAAAACACCCGATTATTCGATATTTTTGGGTCCTAAAAGCCATCTGTACATGCATACTCCGTGTTAGAGTATTTTCAAAATAAAGGCCTAAAACATGCTGTAAATCGATATTTTAGCTGCCCAAAGTCAATATGTGTATGCATCTTCTGTACCCGTTTACATCCCAAATTCAGGTTTAAAACACTCGAAAATTCGATATTTTTGGGTCCCAGAAGCAATCTGTACATGCCTACTTCTTGCTGGAAAGTTTTAAGATACAGACCCAAAACATGCTTTAAAATCGATATTTTAGGTTCAAAAATTCGATATGTGCATGCATCTTCTGTACCCGTTTATATCTCAAATTCAGGATCAAAACTCCGAAAATTCGATATTTTTGTGTCCCAGAAGCGATCGGTACATGCATACTCTGTGTAAGAGTGTTTTTAAAATACAGGCCCAAAACATGCTGAAAATTGATATTTTAGGTGCACAAAGTCAATATGTGTATGCATTCTCTGTACCCGGTTATATCTCAAATTCAGGCTCAAAACACCCGAAAATTCAATATTTTTGGGTCCCAGAAGCGATCTGTACATGCCTACTCAGTGCTAGAATGTTTTTAAAATAGTGGCTCAGAACATGCTAAAAATCGATATTTTGGGGGCCCAAAGTCAATATGTGCATGCATGTTCTGTATCCGTTTATATCTCAAATTTAGGCTCAAAACGCCCGAAAATTCGATATTTTTGGTTCCCAGAAGCGATCTGTATATGCCTACTCCGTGTTTGAGTATTTTCAAAATACATGCCAAAAACATGCTGAAAATCGATATTTTAGCTGCCCATAGTCGATATGTGCATGCATCTTTTGTACCCGTTTATATCTCAAATTCAGGCTCAAAACACCCGAAAATTCGATATTTTTGGGTCCCAGAAGCGATCTGTGCATGCCTACTCCGTGTTAGAGTACTTTTAAAATTCAAGCCCAAAACATGCTAAAAATCGATATTTTAGGTGCCCATTTTCGATATGTGCATGCGTATTCTGTACCCGTTTATATCTCAAATTCAAGCTCAAAACACCCGAAAATTCGATATTTTTGTGTCCCAAAATAGATCTGTACGTGTCTACTCCGTGTTAGAGTATTTTAAAAATACAGGCCCAAAACATGCACAAAATCGATATTTTGGGTGCTTTAAGTCGATATGTGCATGCATCTTCTGTTCCCGTTTATATCTCAAATTCAGACTCAAAACACCCGAATATTCGATATTTTTGAGTCCCAAATGCCATCTGTACATGCCTACTCCGTGTTAGAGTATTTTCAAAATACAGGCCTAAAACATGCTGTAAATCAATATTTTAGCTGCCCAAAGTCAATATGTGTATGCATCTTCTGTACCCGTCTATATCCCAAATTCAGGTTCAAAACACTCGAAAATTCGATATTTTTTGGTCCCAGAAGCAATCTGTACATGCATACTTCTTGCTAGAAATTTTTAAGATACAGACCTAAAACATGCTTTAAAATCTTTATTTTAGGTTCAAAAATTCGATATGTGCATGCATCTTCTGTACCCGTTTATATCTCAAATTCAGGCTCAAAACTCCGAAAATTCGATATTTTTGGGTCCTAGAAGCGATCTGTGCATGCCTACTCCGTGTTAGAGTACTTTTAAAATTCAAGCCCAAAACATGCTAAAAATCGACATTTTGGGTGCCCAAAGTCGATATGTGTATGCATCTTCTGTACCCGTCTATATCCCAAATTCAGGTTCAAAACACCAGAAAATTCTATATTTTTGGGTCCCAGAAGCGATCTGTACATGCCTACTCCTTGCTAGAATGTTTTTCAAGATACAGACCCAAAACATGCTCAAAATCGATATTTTAGGTGTCCAAAGTCGATATGTGCATGCATCTTCTGTACCCGTTTATATCTCAAATTCAGGCTCAAAACACCCAAAAATCTATATTTTTGTGTCCCAGAAGCGATCTGTACATGCCTACTCCGTGTTAAAGTATTTTCAAAATACAGGCCCAAAACATGCTAAAAATCTATATTTTAGGTGCCTAAAGTCAATATGTGTATGCATCTTCTGTACCCGTCTATATCCCAAATTCAGGTTCAAAACCCCCGAAAATTCGATTTATTTGGGTCCCAGAAGCGATCTGAACGTGCATACTCCGTGTTAGAGTGTTTTTACAATATAGGCCACAAACATGCTGAAAATCGGTATTTTAGGTGCCTAAAGTCAATATGTTTATGCATCTTCTGTACCCGTCTATATCCCAAATTCAGGTTCAAAACACCAGAAAATTCGATATTTTTGGGTCCCAGAAGCGATCTGTACATGCCTACTCCTTGCTAGAATGTTTTTCAAGATACAGACCCAAAACATGCTAAAAATCGACATTTTGGGTGCCCAAAGTCAATATGTGTATGCATCTTCTGTACCCGTCTATATCCCAAATTCAGGTTCAAAACCCCCGAAAATTCGATTTATTTGGGTCCCAGAAGCGATCTGAACGTGCATACTCCGTGTTAGAGTGTTTTTAAAATATAGGCCCAAAACATGCTCAAAATCGATATTTTAGGTGCCTAAAGTCAATATGTTTATGCATCTTCTGTACCCGTGTATATCCCTAATTCAGGTTCAAAACACCCAAAAAATCGAAATTGTTGTGTCCCAGAAGCGATCTGTACATGTCTATACCGTGTTAGAGTATTTTCAAAAAACAGGCCCAAAACATGCTTAAAATCGATATTTTAGGTGCCCAAAGTCGATATGTGCATGCATCTTCTGTACCCGTTTATATCTCAAATTCAGACTCAAAACACCCGATTATCCGATATTTTTGGGTCCCAAAAGCCATCTGTACATGCATACTCCGTGTTAGAGTATTTTCAAAATACAGGCCTAAAACATGCAGTAAATCGATATTTTAGCTACCCAAAGTCAATATGTGTATGCATCTTCTGTACCCGTCTATATCCCAAATTCAGGTTCAAAACACTCGAAAATTCGATATTTTTTGGTCACAGAAGCAATCTGTACCTGCCTACTTCTTGCTAGAATGTTTTCAAGATACAGACCAAAAACATGCTCGAAATCGATATTTTAGGTGCAAAAAGTCGATATGTGCATGCATCTTCTGTACCCGTTTATATCTCAAATTCAGGCTCAAAACTCTGAAAATTCGATATTTTTGTGTCCCAGAAGCGATCTGTACCTGCATACTCCGTGTTAGACTGTTTTTAAAATACAGGCCCAAAACATGCTAACAAATTGATATTTTAGGTGCACAAAGTCAATATGTGTATGCATTCTCTGTACCCGGTTATATCTCAAATTCAGGCTCAAAACACCCGAAAATTCAATATTTTTGTGTCCCAGAAGCGATCTGTACATGCCTACTCAGTGCTAGAATGTTTTCAAAATAGAGGCTCAGAACATGCTAAAAATCGATATTTTAGGTGCCCGAAGTCGATATGTGCATGAATCTTCTGTACCCGTTTATATCTCAAATTCAGGCTCAAAACACCCAAAAATTCGATATTTTTGTGTCCCAAAAGCTATCTGTACGTGTCTACTCCGTGTTAGAGTATTTTAAAAATACAGGCCCAAAACATGCTCAAAATCGATATTTTGGGTGCTTTAAGTCGATATGTGCATGCATCTTCTGTACCCGTTTATATCTCAAATTCAGACTCAAAACACCCGAATATTCGATATTTTTGGGTCCCAAAAGCGATCTGTACATGCCTACTCCGTGTTAGAGTATTTTCAAAATACAGGCCTAAAACATGCTGTAAATCAATATTTTAGCTGCCCAAAGTCAATATGTGTATGCATCTTCTGTACCCGTCTATATCCCAAATTCAGGTTCAAAACACTCGAAAATTCGATATTTTTTGGTCCCAGAAGCAATCTGTACATGCCTACTTCTTGCTAGAAATTTTTAAGATACAGACCTAAAACATGCTTTAAAATCGATATTTTAGGTTCAAAAATTCGATATGTGCATGCATCATCTGTACCCATTTATATCTCAAATTCAGGCTAAAAACTCCGAAATTCGATATTTTTGTGTCCCAGAAGCGAGCTGTACATGCATACTCTGTGTTAGAGTGTTTTTAAAATTCAGGCCCAAAACATGCTAAAAATTGATATTTTAGGTGCACAAAGTCAATATGTGTATGCATTCTCTGTACCCGGTTATATCTCAAATTCAGGCTCAAAACACCCGAAAATTCAATATTTTTGGGTCCCAGAAGCGATCTGTATATGCCTACTCCGTGTTTGAGTATTTTCAAAATACATGCCAAAAACATGCTGAAAATCGATATTTTAGCTGCCCATAGTCGATATGTGCATGCATCTTTTGTACCCGTTTATATCTCAAATTCAGGCTCAAAACACCCGAAAATTCGATATTTTTGGGTCCCAGAAGCGATCTGTGCATGCCTACTCCGTGTTAGAGTACTTTTAAAATTCAAGCCCAAAACATGCTAAAAATCGACATTTTGGGTGCCCAAAGTCGATATGTGTATGCATCTTCTGTACCCGTCTATATCCCAAATTCAGGTTCAAAACACCAGAAAATTCGATATTTTTGGGTCCCAGAAGCTAGAATGTTTTTCAAGATACAGACCCAAAACATGCTCAAAATCGATATTTTAGGTGTCCAAAGTCGATATGTGCATGCATCTTCTGTACCCGTTTATATCTCAAATTCAGGCTCAAAACACCCAAAAATCGATATTTTTGTGTCCCAGAAGCGATCTGTACATGCCTACTCCGTGTTAAAGTATTTTCAAAATACAGGCCCAAAACATGCTAAAAATCTATATTTTAGGTGCCTAAAGTCAATATGTGTATGCATCTTCTGTACCCGTCTATATCCCAAATTCAGGTTCAAAACCCCCGAAAATTCGATTTATTTGGGTCCCAGAAGTGATCTGAACGTGCATACTCCGTGTTAGAGTGTTTTTAAAATATAGGCCACAAACATGCTGAAAATCGATATTTTAAGTGCCTAAAGTCAATATGTTTATGCATCTTCTGTACCCGTCTATATCCCAAATTCAGGTTCAAAACACTCGAAAATTCGATATTTTTGGGTCCCAGAAGCGATCTGTACATGCCTACTCCTTGCTAGAATGTTTTTCAAGATACAGACCCAAAACATGCTCAAAATCGACATTTTGGGTGCCCAAAGTCAATATGTGTATGCATCTTCTGTACCCGTCTATATCCCAAATTCAGGCTCAAAACTCCGAAAATTCGATATTTTTGTGTCCCAGAAGCGATCGGTACATGCATACTCCGTGTTAGAGTGTTTTTAAAATACAGGCCCAAAACATGCTGAAAATTGATATTTTAGGTGCACAAAGTCAATATGTGTATGCATTCTCTGTACCCGGTTATATCTCAAATTCAGGCTCAAAACACCCGAAAATTCAATATTTTTGGGTCCCAGAAGCGATCTGTACATGCCTACTCAGTGCTAGAATGTTTTTAAAATAGTGGCTCAGAACATGCTAAAAATCGATATTTTGGGGGCCCAAAGTCAATATGTGCATGCATGTTCTGTATCCGTTTATATCTCAAATTTAGGCTCAAAACACCCGAAAATTCGATATTTTTGGGTCCCAGAAGCGATCTGTATATGCCTACTCCGTGTTTGAGTATTTTCAAAATACATGCCAAAAACATGCTGAAAATCGATATTTTAGCTGCCCATAGTCGATATGTGCATGCATCTTTTGTACCCGTTTATATCTCAAATTCAGGCTCAAAACACCCAAAAATCGATATTTTTGTGTCCCAGAAGCGATCTGTACATGCTTACTCCGTGTTAAAGTATTTTCAAAATACAGGCCCAAAACATGCTAAAAATCTATATTTTAGGTGCCTAAAGTCAATATGTGTATGCATCTTCTGTACCCGTCTATATCCCAAATTCAGGTTCAAAACCCCCGAAAATTCGATTTATTTGGGTCCCAGAAGCGATCTGAACGTGCATACTCCGTGTTAGAGTGTTTTTAAAATATAGGCCACAAACATGCTGAAAATCGATATTTTAGGTGCCTAAAGTCAATATGTTTATGCATCTTCTGTACCCGTCTATATCCCAAATTCAGGTTCAAAACACCAGAAAATTCGATATATTTGGGTCCCAGAAGCGATCTGTACATGCCTACTCCTTGCTAGAATGTTTTTCAAGATACAGACCCAAAACATGCTCAAAATCGATATTTTAGGTGTCCAAAGTCGATATGTGCATGCATCTTCTGTACCCGTTTATATCTCAAATTCAGGCTCAAAACACCCAAAAATCGATATTTTTGTGTCCCAGAAGCGATCTGTACATGCCTACTCCGTGTTAAAGTATTTTCAAAATACAGGCCCAAAACATGCTAAAAATCTATATTTTAGTTGCCCAAAGTCAATATGTGTATGCATCTTCTGTACCCGTCTATATCCCAAATTCAGGTTCAAAACCCCCGAAAATTCGATTTATTTGGGTCCCAGAAGCGATCTGAACGTGCATTCTCCGTGTTAGAGTGTTTTTAAAATATAGGCCAAAAAGATGCTGAAAATCGATATTTTAGGTGCCTAAAGTCAATATGTTTATGCATCTTCTGTACCCGTGTATATCCCTAATTCAGGTTCAAAACACCCAAAAAATCGAAATTTTTGTGTCCCAGAAGCGATCTGTACATGTCTATACCGTGTTAGAGTATTTTCAAAAAACAGGCCCAAAACATCCTTAAAATCGATATTTTAGGTGCCCAAAGTCGATATGTGCATGCATCTTCTGTACCCGTTTATATCTCAAATTCAGACTCAAAACACCCGATTATTCGATATTTTTGGGTCCCAAAAGCCATCTGTACATGCATACTCCGTGTTAGAGTATTTTCAAAATACAGGCCTAAAATATGTAGTAAATCGATATTTTAGCTGCCCAAAGTCAATATGTGTATGCATCTTCTGTACACGTCTATATTCCAAATTCAGGTTCAAAACCCTCGAAAATTCGATATTTTTGGGTCCCAGAAGCAATCTGTACCTGCCTACTTCTTGCTAGAATGTTTTCAAGATACAGACCAAAAACATGCTCGAAATCGATATTTTAGGTGCAAAAAGTCGATATGTGCATGCATCTTCTGTACCCGTTTATATCTCAAATTCAGGCTCAAAACTCTGAAAATTCGATATTTTTGTGTCCCAGATGCGATCTGTACCTGCATACTCCGTGTTAGACTGTTTTTAAAATACAGGCCCAAAACATGCTAACAAATTGATATTTTAGGTGCACAAAGTCAATATGTGTATGCATTCTCTGTACCCGGTTATATCTCAAATTCAGGCTCAAAACACCCGAAAATTCAATATTTTTGTGTCCCAGAAGCGATCTGTACATGCCTACTCAGTGCTAGAATATTTTCAAAATAGAGGCTCAGAACATGCTAAAAATCGATATTTTAGGTGCCCGAAGTCGATATGTGCATGAATCTTCTGTACCCGTTTATATCTCAAATTCAGGCTCAAAACACCCAAAAATTCGATATTTTTGTGTCCCAAAAGCGACCTGTACGTGTCTACTCCGTGTTAGAGTATTTTAAAAATACAGGCCCAAAACATGCTCAAAATCGATATTTTGGGTGCTTTAAGTCGATATGTGCATGCATCTTCTGTACCCGTTTATATCTCAAATTCAGACTCAAAACACCCGAATATTCGATATTTTTGGGTCTCAAAAGCGATCTGTACATGCCTACTCCGTGTTAGAGTATTTTCAAAATACAGGCCTAAAACATGCTGTAAATCAATATTTTAGCTGCCCAAAGTCAATATGTGTATGCATCTTCTGTACCCGTCTATATCCCAAATTCAGGTTCAAAACACTCGAAAATTCGATATTTTTTGGTCCCAGAAGCAATCTGTACATGCCTACTTCTTGCTAGAAATTTTTAAGATACAGACCTAAAACATGCTTTAAAATCGATATTTTAGGTTCAAAAATTCGATATGTGCATGCATCATCTGTACCCATTTATATCTCAAATTCAGGCTCAAAACTCCGAAAATTCGATATTTTTGTGTCCATGAAGCGATCTGTACATGCATACTCTGTGTTAGAGTGTTTTTAAAATACAGGCCCAAAACATGCTAAAAATTGATATTTTAGGTGCACAAAGTCAATATGTGCATGCATGTTCTGTACCCGTCTATATCTCAAATTTAGGCTCAAAACACCCGAAAATTCGATATTTTTGGGTCCCAGTAGCGATCTGTATATGCCTACTCCGTGTTTGAGTATTTTCAAAATACATGAGCAAAACATGCTGAAAATCGATATTTTAGCTGCCTATAGTCGATATGTGCATGCATCTTCTGTACCCGTTTATATCTCAAATTCAGGCTCAAAACACCCGAAAATTCGATATTTTTGGGTCCCAGAAGCGATCTGTGCATGCCTACTCCGTGTTAGAGTACTTTTAAAATTCAAGCCCAAAACATGCTAAAAATCGATATTTTAGGTGCCCATTTTCGATGTGTGCATGCGTATTCTGTACCCGTTTATATCTCAAATTCAGGCTCAAAACACCCGAAAATTCGATATTTTTGGGTCCCTTAAGCGATCTGTACATGCCTACTCAGTCTTAGAGTATTTTCAAAATACAGGCCCAAAACATGCTAAAAATCGACATTTTGGGTGCCCAAAGTCGATATGTGCATTCATCTTCTGTACCCGTTTATATCTCAAATTCAGGCTCAAAACACCCAAAAATCCGATATTTTTGTGTGCCTGAAGCGATCTGTACATGCCTACTCCGTGTTAGAGTATTTTCACAATTCAGACCCAAAACATGCTCAAAATCGATATTTTAGGTGTAAAGAGTCGATATGTGCATTCATCTTCATTACATGTTTACATATCAAATTCAGGCTGAAAACACCCGAAAATTCAATATTTTTGGGTTCCAAAAGCGATCTGTACATGCCTACTCAGTGCTAGAATGTTTTTAAAATATAGGCTCTAAACATGCTATAAATCGATATTTTAGGTGTCCAAAGTCGATATGTGCATGCATCTTCTGTACCCGTTTATATCTCAAATTCAGGCTCAAAACACCCGAAAATTCGATATTTTTGGGTCCCTTAAGCGATCTGTACATACCTACTCCGTGTTAGAGTATTTACACAATACAGACCCAAAACATGCTCAAAATCGATATTTTAGGTGGAAAGAGTCGATATGTGCATTCATCTTCATTACCTGTTTACATATCAAATTCAGGCTCAAAACACCCGAAAATTCGATATTTTTGGGTCCAAGTAGTGATCTTTACATGCCTACTCAGTGCTAGAATGTTTTCAAAATATAGAGTCAAAACATGCTAAAACTCGATATTTTATGTGTCCCAAGTCGATATGTGCATGCATGTTCTGTACCCTTTTAAATCACAAATTCAGGCTTAAAACATCCGAAAATTCGATATTTTTGGGTCCCAGAAGCGATCTGTATATGCCTACTCCGTGTTTGAGTATTTTCAAAATTCAGGCCCAAAACATGCTAAAAATTGATATTTTAGGTGCACAAAGTCAATATGTGTATGCATTCTCTGTACCCGGTTATATCTCAAATTCAGGCTCAAAACACCCGAAAATTCAATATTTTTGGGTCCCAGAAGCGATCTGTACATGCCTACTCAGTGCTAGAATGTTTTTAAAATAGAGGCTCAGAACATGTTAAAAATCGATATTTTGGGTGCCCAAAGTCAATATGTGCATGCATGTTCTGTACCCGTTTATATCTCAAATTTAGGCTCAAAACACCCGAAAATTCGATAGTTTTGGGTCCCAGAAGCGATCTGTATATGCCTACTCCGTGTTTGAGTATTTTCAAAATACATGCCCAAAACATGCTGAAAATCGATATTTTAGGTGTAAAGAGTCGATATGTGCATGCATCTTCTGTACCCGTTTATATCTCAAATTCAGGCTCAAAACACCCGAAAATTCGATATTTTTGGGTCCCAGAAGCGATCTGTGCATGCCTACTGCGTGTTAGAGTACTTTTAAAATTCAAGCCCAAAACATGCTAAAAATCGATATTTTAGGTGCCCATTTTCGATATGTGCATGCATATTCTGTACAGGTTTATATCTCAAATTCAGGCTCAAAACACCCGAAAATTCGATATTTTTGGGTCCCTTAAGCGATCTGTACATGCCTACTCCGTGTTAGAGTATTTACACAATACAGACCCAAAACATGCTCAAAATCGATATTTTAGGTGCAAAGAGTCGATATGTGCATTCATCTTCATTACCTGTTTACATATCAAATTCAGGCTCAAAACACCCGAAAATTCGATATTTTTGGGTCCAAGAAGTGATCTGTACATGCCTACTCCGTGTTAGAGTATTTTCATAATACAGGCCTAAAACATGCTGTAAATCGATATTTTAGCTGCCCAAAGTCAATATGTGTATGCATCTTCTGTACCCGTCTATATCCCAAATTCAGGTTCAAAACACCCGAAAATTCGATATTTTTGGGTCCCAGAAGCAATCTGTACATGCTTACTTCTTGCTAGAATGTTTTCAAGATACAGACCAAAAACATGCTCAAAATCGATATTTTAGGTGCAAAAAGTCGATATGTGCATGCATCTTCTGTACCCGTTTATATCTCAAATTCAGGCTCAAAACTCTGAAAATTCGATATTTTTGTGTCCCAGAAGCGATCTGTACCTTCATACTCCGTGTTAGAGTGTTTTTAAAATACAGGCCCAAAACATGCTGAAAATTGATATTTTAGGTGCACAAAGTCAATATGTGTATGCATTCTCTGTACCCGGTTATATCTCAAATTCAGGCTCAAAACACCCGAAAATTCAATATTTTTGGGTCCCAGAAGCGATCTGTACATGCCTACTCAGTGCTAGAATGTTTTCAAAATAAAGGCTAAGAACATGCTAAAAATCGATATTTTAGGTGCCCGGTGTCGATATGTGCATGAATCTTCTGTACCCGTTTATATCTCAAATTCAGGCTCAAAACATCCAAAAATTCGATATTTTTGTGTCCCAAAAGCGATCTGTACGTGTCTACTCCGTGTTAGAGTATTTTAAAAATACAGGCCCAAAACATGCTCAAAATCGATATTTTGGGTGCCCAAAGTCGATATGTGCAGGCGTGGCTGAGTGGATAGAGTGATGGACTGCGAATGGCAAGGGCCCTGGTTCGAGTCCACAAGAAAACGTCTGGGATTTTTCCGAGGTGATCTGATGTGTCCAGTTGTTCGTCAACTATACCCTGGCTACGCCGACACGTCAAGAAAATACCCCCTACATCGTCGTCAACTCACAATATAGAAGATGCCAGACCATATTCCAAGATGCTGTGAGTGACGGTGTAGCTGCTCTCCCCTGATAGTGACGTGTATAAATAAGGTGTCGTCATCTAGTGGGGCAGATGAGAAGCTACGGTACCAACATCACCACGAAGCTTCACTGTCTCATCTAATGCGACACCCAATAATCTCGGGGCCTCGCAAGAGTCACGGGCTACTGACAGCCTGCAGCCCCGAGGTTGAGGTATAGAAAAAAAAAAAAAAAAAAAAAAAAATCTTCTGTACCCGTTTATATCTCAAATTCAGACTCAAAACACCCGGATATTCGATATTTTTGGGTCCCAAAAGCGATCTGTACATGCCTACTCCGTGTTAGAGTATTTTCAAAATACAGGCCTAAAACATGCTGTAAATCGATATTTTAGCTGCCCAAAGTCAATATGTGTATACATCTTCTGTACCGTCTATATCCCAAATTCAGGTTCAAAACACTCGAAAATTCGATATTTTTTGGTCCCAGAAGCAATCTGTACATGCCTACTTCTTGCTAGAAAGTTTTAAGATACAGACCCAAAACATGCTTTAAAATCGATATTTTAGGTTCAAAAATTCGATATGTGCATGCATCATCTGTACCCATTTATATCTCAAATTCAGGCTCAAAACTCTGAAAATTCGATATTTTTGTGTCCCAGAAGCGATCTGTACATGCATACTCTGTGTTAGAGTGTTTTTAAAATTCAGGCCCAAAACATGCTAAAAATTGATATTTTAGGTGCACAAAGTCAATATGTTTATGCATTCTCTGTACCCGGTTATATCTTAAATTCAGGCTCAAAACACCCGAAAATTCAATATTTTTGGGTCCCAGAAGCGATCTGTACATGCCTACTCAGTGCTAGAATGTTTTTAAAATAGAGGCTCAGAACATGTTAAAAATCGATATTTTGGGTGCCCAAAGTCAATATGTGCATGCATGTTCTGTACCCGTTTATATCTCAAATTTAGGCTCAAAACACCCGAAAATTCGATATTTTTGGGTCCCAGAAGCGATCTGTATATGCCTACTCCGTGTTTGAGTATTTTCAAAATACATGCCCAAAACATGCTGAAAATCGATATTTTAGCTGCCCATAGTCGACATGTGCATGCATTTTCTGTACCCGTTTATATCTCAACTTCAGGCTCAAAACACCCGAAAATTCGATATTTTTGGGTCCCAGAAGCGATCTGTGCATGCCTACTCCGTGTTAGAGTACTTTTAAAATTCAAGCCCAAAACATGCTAAAAATCGATATTTTAGGTGCCCATTTTCGATATGCGCATGCGTATTCTGTACAGGTTTATATCTCAAATTCAGGCTCAAAACACCCGAAAATTCGATATTTTTGGGTCCCTTAAGCGATCTGTACATGCCTACTCAGTCTTAGAGTATTTTCAAAATACAGGCCCAAAACATGCTCAAAATCGACATTTTGGGTGCCCAAAGTCGATATGTGCATTCATCTTCTGTACCCGTTTATATCTCAAATTCAGGCTCAAAACACCCAAAAATCCGATATTTTTGTGTGCCTCAAGCGATCTGTACATGCCTACTCCGCGTTAGAGTATTTACACAATACAGACCCAAAACATGCTCAAAATCGATATTTTAGGTGCAAAGAGTCGATATGTGCATTCATCTTCATTACCTGTTTACATATCAAATTCAGGCTCAAAACACCCGAAAATTCGATATTTTTGGGTCCAAGAAGTGATCTGTACATGCCTACTCAGTGCTAGAATGTTTTCAAAATATAGAGTCAAAACATGCTAAAACTCAATATTTTATGTGTCCCAAGTCGATATGTGCATGCATGTTCTGTACCCTTTTAAATCCCAAATTCAGGCTTAAAACATCCGAAAATTCGATATTTTTGGATCCTAGAAGCGATCTGTACATATCTACTCAGTGCTAGAATGTTTTCAAAATATTGGCTTAAAACATGCTAAAATTCGATATTTTAGGTGTCCAAAGTCGATATGTGCATACATCTTTTGTACCCGTTTATATCCCAAATTCAGGCTCAAAACTCCCGAAAATTTAATTTTTTTGTGTCCCAGAACCTATCTGTACAGGCTTACTTCTTGCTAGAATGTTTTCAAGATACAGACCAAAAACATGCTCAAAATCGATATTTTAGGTGCAAAAAGTCGATATGTGCATGCATCTTCTGTACCCGTTTATATCTCAACTTCAGGCTCAAAACACCCGAAAATTCGATATTTTTGTGTCCCAGAAGCGATCTGTACCTTCATACTCCGTGTTAGAGTGTTTTTAAAATACAGGCCCAAAACATGCTGAAAATTGATATTTTAGGTGCACAAAGTCAATATGTGTATGCATTCTCTGTACCCGGTTATATCTCAAATTCAGGCTCAAAACACCCGAAAATTCAATATTTTTGGGTCCCAGAAGCGATCTGTACATGCCTACTCAGTGCTTGAATGTTTTCAAAATAGAGGCTCAGAACATGCTAAAAATCGATATTTTAGGTGCCCGGTGTCGATATGTGCATGAATCTTCTGTACCCGTTTATATCTCAAATTCAGGCTCAAAACTCCGAAAATTCGATATTTTTGTGTCCCAGAAGCGATCTGTACATGCATACTCTGTGTTAGAGTGTTTTTAAAATACAGGCCCAAAACATGCTAAAAATTGATATTTTAGGTGCACAAAGTCAATATGTGTATGCATTCTCTGTACCCGGTTATATCTAAAATTCAGGCTCAAAACACCCGAAAATTCGATATTTTTGGGTTCCAGAAGCGATCTGTGCATGCCTACTCCGTGTTAGAGTACTTTTAAAATTCAAGCCCAAAACATGCTAAAAATCGATATTTTAGGTGCCCATTTTCGATATGTGCATGCGTATTCTGTACAGGTTTAAATCTCAAATTCAGGCTCAAAACACCCGAAAATTCGATATTTTTGGGTCCCTTAAGCGATCTGTACATGCCTACTCAGTCTTAGAGTATTTTCAAAATACAGGCCCAAAACATGCTAAAAATCGACATTTTGGGTGCCCAAAGTCGATATGTGCATTCATCTTCTGTACCCGTTTATATCTCAAATTCAGGCTCAAAACACCCAAAAATCCGATATTTTTGTGTGCCTCAAGCGATCTGTACATGCCTACTCCGTGTTAAAGTATTTACACAATACAGACCCAAAACATGCTCAAAATCGATATTTTAGGTGCAAAGAGTCGATATGTGCATTCATCTTCATTACCTGTTTACATATCAAATTCAGGCTCAAAACACCCGAAAATTCGATATTTTTGGGTCCAAGAAGTGATCTGTACATGCCTACTCAGTGCTAGAATGTTTTCAAAATATAGAGTTAAAACATGCTAAAACTCGATATTTTATGTGTCCCAAGTCGATATGTGCATGCATCTTCTGTACCCGTTTATATCTCAAATTCATGCTCAAAACACCCGAAAATTAGATATTTTTGTGTCCCAGAAGCGATATGTCTATGCCTACTCCTTCTTAGAATGTTTTCAAGATACAGACCCAAAACATGCTAAAAATAGATATATTAGGTGCAAAAAGTCGATATGTGCATGCATCTTCAGTATCCATTTATATCTTAAAATAAGGCTCAAAACACCCAAAAATTCAATATTTTTGGGTCCCAGAAGCGATCTGTACATGTCTACTCAGAGCTAGACTGTTTTTAAAATATAGGCTTAAAACATGCTAAAAAGCGACATTTTAGGTGTCCAAAGTCGATATGTGCATACATCTTTTGTACCAGTTTATATCCCAAATTCAGGCTCAAAACACCCGAAAATTCGATATTTTTGGGACCCAGAAGCGATCTGTACATGCCTACTCAGTGCTAGAATATTTTCAAAATATAGGCCCAATACATGCTAAAAATCGATATTTTAGGTGCCCAATGTCGATATGTGCATGCATGTTCTGTACCCGTTTATATCTAAAATTTAGGCTCAAAACACCCGAAAATTCGATATTTTTGGCTCCCAGAAGCGATCTGTACTTGTCTACTCCGTGTTAGAGTACTTTCAAAATACAGGCCATAAAACATACTGAAAATCGATATTTTAGGTGCCCAAAGTCGATATGTGCATGCATCTTCTGTACCCGTTTATATCTCAAATTCAGGCACAAAACACGCGAAAATTCGAGATTTTTGGGTCCCAGAAGCGATCTGTACATGCCTACTCAGTGCTAGAATGTTTTCAAAATATAGGCTCAAAACATGCTAAAAATCGATATTTTAGGTGCCCAAAGTCGATATGTGCATGCATCTTCTGTACCCGTTTATATCTCAAATTCAGGCTCAAAATTCCCGAAAATTCGATGTTTTTGGGCCCCAGAAGCAATCTGTACATGCCTATTCCGTGTTAGAGTATTTTCAAAATACAGGCCCAAAACATGCTGAAAATGGATATTTGAGGTGCCCAAAGTCAATATGTGTATGCATCTTCTGTACCCGTTTATATCCCAAATTCAGGCTCAAAACAACAGATAATTCGATATTTTTGGGTTCCAGAAGCGATCTGTACCTGCCTACTCTGTGTTAGAGTATTTTCAAAATATAGTCCCAAAACATGCTAAATATCGATATCTTGGGTGCCAAAAGTTGATATCTGCATGCATCTTCAGTACCCGTTTATATCTCAAATTCAGGCTCAAAACGACGGAAAATTCAATATTTTTGGGTCCCAGAAGCGATCTGTACATGCCTACTCAGTGCTAGAATGTTTTCAAAATATAGGCTTAAAACATGCTAAAAATCGATATTTTAGGTGTCCAAAGTCGATATGTGCATCCATCTTCTGTACCCGTTTATATCTCAAATTCAGGCTCAAAAACCCGAAAATTCGAGATTTTTGGGTGCCAGAAGCGATCTGTACATGCCTACTCCGTGTTAAAATATTTTTAAAATACATGCCCAAAACATGCTGAAAATTGATATTTTACCTCCCTATAGTCGATGTGTGAATGCATCTTCTGTACCCGATTATATCTCAAATTCAGGCTCAAAATTCCCGAAAATTCGATGTTTTTGGGCCCCAGAAGCAATCTGTACATGCCTATTCCGTGTTAGAGTATTTTCAAAATACAGGCCCAAAACATGCTGAAAATCGATATTTGAGGTGCCCAAAGTCATAATGTGTATGCATCTTCTGTACCCGTTTACATCCCAAATTCAGGCTCAAAACACCCGAAAATTCGATATTTTTGGGTCCCAGAAGCGATCTGTACATGCCTACTCTGTGTTAGAGTTTTTTCAAAATATAGGTCCAAAACATGTTAAATATCGATATCTTGGGTGCCGAAAGTTGATATCTGCATGCATCTTCAGTACCCGTTTATATCTCAAATTCAGGCTCAAATTGACGGAAAATTCAATTTTTTGATGTCCCAGAAGCGATCTGTACATGCCTACTCAGTGCTAGAATATTTTCAAAATATAGGCTCAAAACATGCTAAAAATCGATAATTTAGGTGCCCAAAGTCGATATGTGCATGCATCTTCTGAACCCGTTTATATCTCAAATTCAGACTCAAAACACCCGAAAATTCGAGATTTTTGGGTCCCAGAAGCGATCTGTACATGCCTACTCCGTGTTAGAGTATTTTCAAAATTCAGGCCCAAAACATGCTCAAAATCGATATTTTAGCTCCACATAGTCGATATGTGCATGCATCTTCTGTACCCGTTTATATCTCAAATTCAGGCTCAAAACAACAGAAAATTCGATATTTTTGGATCAGACAAGCGATCTGTACATGCCTACTCAGTAATACAATATTTTTAAAATATAGGCCCAAAACAAGCTAAAAATCGATATTTGAGGTGCCCAAAGACGATATGTTCATGAATCTTCTGTACCCGTTTATATCTCAAATTCAGGCTCAAAACACCCGAAAATTCGATATTTTTGTGTCCCAGAAGCGATCTGTACATGCCTACTCTGTGTTAGAGTATTTTCAAAATACAGGCCCAAAACATGCTGAAAATCGATATTTGAGGTGCCCAAAGTCAATATGTGTATGCATCTTCTGTACCCGTTTATATCCCAAATTCAGGCTCAAAACACCCGAAAAATCGATATTTTTGGGTCCCAGAAGCGATCTGTACATGCCTACTCTGTGTTAGAGTATTTTCAAAATATAGGTCCAAAACATGTTAAATATCGATATCTTGGGTGCCGAAAGTTGATATCTGCATGCATCTTCTGTACCCTTTTATATCTCAAATTCAGGCTCAAAACACCCAAAAATCCGATATTTTTGTGTGCCTGAAGCGATCTGTACATGCCTACTCCGTGTTAGAGTATTTACACAATACAGACCCAAAACATTCTCAAAATCGATATTTTAGGTGCAAAGAGTCGATATGTGCATTCATCTTCATAACCCATTTATATCTCAAATTCAGGCTCAAAAACACCCGAAAATTCGAGATTCTTGGGTCCCAGAAGCGATCTGTACAGGCCTACTCCGTTTTAAAGTATTTTCAAAATACAGGCCCAAAACATGCTAAAAATCTATATTTTAGGTGCCCAAAGTCAATATGTGTATGCATCTTCTGTACCCTTCTATATCCCAAATTCAGGTTCAAAACACCAGAAAATTCGGTATTTTTGGGTCCCAGAAGCGATCTGTACATGCCTACTCCTTGCTAGAATGTTTTTCAAGATACAGACCCAAAACATGCTCAAAATCGATATTTTAGGTGCAAAAAGTCGATATGTGCATGCATCCTCTGTACCCGGTTATATCCCAAATTCTGGCTCAAAACCCCCGAAAATTCGATTTATTTGGGTCCCAGAAGCGATCTGTACATGCATACTCCGTGTTAGAGTGTTTTTAAATATAGGCCAAAAACATGCTGAAAATCGATATTTTAGGTGCCTAAAGTCAATATGTTTATGCATCTTCTGTACCCGTGTATATCCCTAATTCAGGTTCAAAACACCCAAAAAATCGAAATTTTTGTGTCCCAGAAGCGATCTGTACATGTCTATACCGTGTTAGAGTATTTTCAAAAAACAGACCCAAAACATGCTGAAAATCGATATTTGAGGTGCCCAAAGTCAATATGTGTATGCATCTTCTGTACCCGTTTATATCCCAAATTCAGGCTCAAAACACCCGAAAAATCGATATTTTTGGGTCCCAGAAGCGATCTGTACATGCCTACTCTGTGTTAGAGTATTTTCAAAATACAGGCCCAAAACATGCTGAAAATCGATATTTGAGGTGCCCAAAGTCAATATGTGTATGCATCTTCTGTACCCGTTTATATCCCAAATTCAGGCTCAAAACACCCGAAAAATCGATATTTTTGGGTCCCAGAAGCGATCTGTACATGCCTACTCTGTGTTAGAGTATTTTCAAAATATAGGTCCAAAACATGTTAAATATCGATATCTTGGGTGCCGAAAGTTGATATCTGCATGCATCTTCTGTACCCTTTTATATCTCAAATTCAGGCTCAAAACACCCAAAAATCCGATATTTTTGTGTGCCTGAAGCGATCTGTACATGCCTACTCCGTGTTAGAGTATTTACACAATACAGACCCAAAACATTCTCAAAATCGATATTTTAGGTGCAAAGAGTCGATATGTGCATTCATCTTCATAACCCATTTATATCTCAAATTCAGGCTCAAAAACACCCGAAAATTCGAGATTCTTGGGTCCCAGAAGCGATCTGTACAGGCCTACTCCGTTTTAAAGTATTTTCAAAATACAGGCCCAAAACATGCTAAAAATCTATATTTTAGGTGCCCAAAGTCAATATGTGTATGCATCTTCTGTACCCTTCTATATCCCAAATTCAGGTTCAAAACACCAGAAAATTCGGTATTTTTGGGTCCCAGAAGCGATCTGTACATGCCTACTCCTTGCTAGAATGTTTTTCAAGATACAGACCCAAAACATGCTCAAAATCGATATTTTAGGTGCAAAAAGTCGATATGTGCATGCATCCTCTGTACCCGGTTATATCCCAAATTCTGGCTCAAAACCCCCGAAAATTCGATTTATTTGGGTCCCAGAAGCGATCTGTACATGCATACTCCGTGTTAGAGTGTTTTTAAATATAGGCCAAAAACATGCTGAAAATCGATATTTTAGGTGCCTAAAGTCAATATGTTTATGCATCTTCTGTACCCGTGTATATCCCTAATTCAGGTTCAAAACACCCAAAAAATCGAAATTTTTGTGTCCCAGAAGCGATCTGTACATGTCTATACCGTGTTAGAGTATTTTCAAAAAACAGACCCAAAACATGCTCAAAATCGATATTTTAGGTGCCCAAAGTCGATATGCGCATGCATCTTCTGTACCCGTTTATATCTCAAATTCAGACTCAAAACACCCGATTATTCGATATTTTTGGGTCCCAAAAGCCATCTGTACATGCATACTCCGTGTTAGAGTATTTTCAAAATACAGGCCTAAAACATGCAGTAAATCGATATTTTAGCTGCCCAAAGTCAATATGTGTATGCATCTTCTGTACACGTCTATATTCCAAATTCAGGTTCAAAACACTCGAAAATTCGATATTTTTGGGTCCCAGAAGCAATCTGTACATGCCTACTTCTTGCTAGAATGTTTTCAAGATACAGACCAAAAACATGCTCAAAATCGATATTTTAGGTGCAAAATGTCGATATGTGCATGCATCTTCTGTACCCGTTTATATCTCAAATTCAGGCTCAAAACTCTGAAAATTCGATATTTTTGTGTCCCAGAAGCGATCTGTACCTGCATACTCCGTGTTAGAGTGTTTTTAAAATACAGGCCCAAAACATGCTGAAAATTGATATTTTAGGTGCACAAAGTCAATATGTGTATGCATTCTCTGTACCCGGTTATATCTCAAATTCAGGCTCAAAACACCCGAAAATTCGATATTTTTGGGTCCCTTAAGCGATCTGTACATGCCTACTCAGTCTTAGAGTATTTTCAAAATACAGCCCCAAAACATGCTAAAAATCGACATTATGGGTGCCCAAATTCTCATATGTGCATTCATCTTCTGTACCCGTTTATATCTCAAATTCAGGCTCAAAACACCCAAAAATCCAATATTTTTGTGTGCCTGAAGCGATCTGTACATGTCTACTCCGTGTTAGAGTATTTACACAATACAGGTCCAAAACATGCTCAAAATCGATATTTTAGGTGCCCAAAGTAGATATGTGCATGCATCTTCTGTACCCGTTTATATCTCAAATTCAGGCTCAAAACACCCGAAAATTCAATATTTTTGGGTCCCAGAAGCGATCTGTACATGCCTACTCCGTGTTAAAGTATTTTCAAAATACAGGCCCAAAACATGCTCAAAATCGTTATTTTAGGTGCCCAAAGTCGATATGTGCATGCATCTTCTGTACCCGTTTATATATCAAATTCAGACTCAAAACACCCGATTTTCGATATTTTTGGGTCCTAAAAGCCATCTGTACATGCATACTCCGTGTTAGAGTGTTTTCAAAATACAGGCCTAAAACATGCAGTAAATCGATATTTTAGCTGCCCAAAGTCAATATGTGTATGCATCTTCTGTACACGTCTATATTCCAAATTCAGGTTCAAAACACTCGAAAATTCGATATTTTTGGGTCCCAGAAGCGATCTGTACATGCCTACTTAGTTCTAGAATGTTTTCAAAATAGAGGTTCAGAACATGCTAAAAATCGATATTTTAGGTGCCCGAAGTCGATATGTGCATGAATCTTCTGTACCCGTTTATATCTCAAATTCAGGCTCAAAACACCCAAAAATTCGATATTTTTGTGTCCCAAAAGCGATCTGTACGTGTGTACTTCTTGTTAGAGTATTTTAAAAACACAGGCCCAAAACATGCTCAAAATCGATATTTTGGGTGCTTTAAGTCGATATGTGCATGCATCTTCTGTACCCGTTTATATCTCAAATTCAGGCTCAAAACACCCGAATATTCGATATTTTTGGGTCCCAAAAGCGATCTGTACATGCCTACTCCGTGTTAGAATATTTTCAAAATACAGGCCTAAAACATGCTGTAAATCGATATTTTAGCTGCCCAAAGTCAATATGTGTATGCATCTTCTGTACCGTCTATATCCCAAATTCAGGTTCAAAACACACGAAAATTCGATATTTTTTGGACCCAGAAGCAATCTGTACATGCCTACTTCATGCTAGAAAGTTTTAAGATACAGACCCAAAACATGCTTTAAAATCGATATTTTAGGTTCAAAAATTCGATAAGTGCATGCATCATCTGTACCCATTTATATCTCAAATTCAGGCTCAAAACTCCGAAAATTCGATATTTTTGTGTCCCAGAAGCGATCTGTACATGCATACTCCGTGTTAGAGTGTTTTTAAAATACAGGCCCATAACATGCTAAAAATTGATATTTTAGGTGCACAAAGTCAATATGTGTATGCATTCTCTGTACCCGGTTATATCTCAAATTCAGGCTCAAAACACCCGAAAATTCAATATTTTTGGGTCCCAGAAGCGATCTGTACATGCTTACTTAGTGCTAGAATGTTTTTAAAATAGAGGCTCAGAACATGTTAAAAATCGATATTTTGGGTGCCCAAAGTCAATATGTGCATGCATGTTCTGTACCCGTTTATATCTCAAATTTAGGCTCAAAACACCCGAAAATTCGATATTTTTTTGTCCCAGAAGCGATCTGTATATGCCTACTCCGTGTTTGATTATTTTCAAAATACATTCCCAAAACATGCTGAAAATCGATATTTTAGCTGCCCATAGTCGATATGTGCATGCATCTTCTGTACCCGTTTATATCTCAAATTCAGGCTCAAAACACCCGAAAATTCGATATTTTTGGGTCCCAGAAGCGATCTGTGCATGCCTACTCCGTGTTAGAGTACTTTTGAAATTCAAGCCCAAAACATGCTAAAAATCGATATTTTAGGTGCCCATTTTCGATATGTGCATGCGTATTCTGTACAGGTTTATATCTCAAATTCAGGCTCAAAACACCCGAAAATTCGATATTTTTGGGTCCCTTAAGCGATCTGTACATGCCTACTCAGTCTTAGAGTATTTTCAAAATACAGGCCCAAAATATGCTAAAAATCGACATTTTGGGTGCCCAAAGTCGATATGTGCATTCATCTTCTGTACCCGTTTATATCTCAAATTCAGGCTCAAAACACCCAAAAATCCGATATTTTTGTGTGCCTCAAGCGATCTGTACATGCCTACTCCGTGTTAGAGTATTTACGCAATACAGACCCAAAACATGCTCAAAATCGATATTTTAGGTGCAAAGAGTCGATATGTTCATTCATCTTCATTACCTGTTTACATATCAAATTCAGGCTCAAAACACCCGAAAATTCGATATTTTTGGGTCCAAGAAGTGATCTATACATGCCTACTCAGTGCTAGAATGTTTTCAAAATATAAAGTCAAAACATGCTAAAAATCGATATTTTATGTGTCCCAAGTCGATATGTGCATGCATGTTCTGTACCCTTTTAAATCCCAAATTCAGGCTTAAAACATCCGAAAATTCGATATTTTTGGATCCCAGAAGCGATCTGTACATATCTACTCAGTGCTAGAATGTTTTCAAAATATAGGCTTAAAACATGCTAAAATTCGATATTTTAGGTGTCCAAAGTCGATATGTGCATACATCTTTTGTACCCGTTTATATCCCAAATTCAGGCTCAAAACACCCGAAAATTTAATTTTTTTGTGTCCCAGAAGCTATTTGTACATGCTTACTTAGTGATAGAATATTTACAAAATATTGGCCCAAAACATACAAAAAATCGATATTTTGGGTGCCCAAAGTCGATATGTGCATGCATCTTCTGTACCCGTTTATATCTCAAATTCATGCTCAAAACACCCGAAAATTAGATATTTTTGTGTCCCAGAAGCGATATGTCTATGCCTACTCCTTCTTAGAATGTTTTCAAGATACAGACCCAAAACATGCTAAAAATAGATATATTAGGTGCAAAAAGTCGATATGTGCATGCATCTTCAGTACCCGTTTATATCTTAAATTCAGGCTCAAAACACCCAAAAATTCAATATTTTTGGGTCCCAGAAGCGATCTGTACATGTCTACTCAGAGCTAGACTGTGTTTAAAATATAGGCTTAAAACATGCTAAAAATCGACATTTTAGGTGTCCAAAGACGATATGTGCATACATCTTTTGTACCAGTTTATATCCCAAATTCAGGCTCAAAACAACAGAAAATTCGATATTTTTGGGACCCAGAAGCGATCTGTACATGCCTACTCAGTGCTAGAATATTTTCAAAATATAGGCCCAATACATGCTAAAAATCGATATTTTAGGTGCCCAATGTCAATATGTGTATGCATCTTCTGTACACGTCTATATTCCAAATTCAGGTTCAAAACACTCGAAAATTCGATATTTTTGGGTCCCAGAAGCGATCTGTACATGCCTACTTAGTGCTAGAATGTTTTCAAAATAGAGGCTCAGAACATGCTAAAAATCGATATTTTAGGTGCCCGAAGTCGATATGTGCATGAATCTTCTGTACCCGTTTATATCTCAAATTCAGGCTCAAAACACCCAAAAATTCGATATTTTTGTGTCCCAAAAGCGATCTGTACGTGTCTACTTCGTGTTAGAGTATTTTAAAAACACAGGCCCAAAACATGCTCAAAATCGATATTTTGGGTGCTTTAAGTCGATATGTGCATGCATCTTCTGTACCCGTTTATATCTCAAATTCAGGCTCAAAACACCCGAATATTCGATATTTTTGGGTCCCAAAAGCGATCTGTACATGCCTACTCCGTGTTAGAATATTTTCAAAATACAGGCCTAAAACATGCTGTAAATCGATATTTTAGCTGCCCAAAGTCAATATGTGTATGCATCTTCTGTACCGTCTATATCCCAAATTCAGGTTCAAAACACACGAAAATTCGATATTTTTTGGTCCCAGAAGCGATCTGTACATGCCTACTTCTTGCTAGAAAGTTTTAAGATACAGACCCAAAACATGCTTTAAAATCGATATTTTAGGTTCAAAAATTCGATAAGTGCATGCATCATCTGTACCCATTTATATCTCAAATTCAGTCTCAAAACTCCGAAAATTCGATATTTTTGTGTCCCAGAAGCGATCTGTACATGCATACTCCGTGTTAGAGTGTTTTTAAAATACAGGCCCATAACATGCTAAAAATTGATATTTTAGGTGCACAAAGTCAATATGTGTATGCATTCTCTGTACCCGGTTATATCTCAAATTCAGGCTCAAAACACCCGAAAATTCAATATTTTTGGGTCCCAGAAGCGATCTGTACATGCTTACTTAGTGCTAGAATGTTTTTAAAATAGAGGCTCAGAACATGTTAAAAATCGATATTTTGGGTGCCCAAAGTCAATATGTGCATGCATGTTCTGTACCCGTTTATATCTCAAATTCAGTCTCAAAACTCCGAAAATTCGATATTTTTTTGTCCCAGAAGCGATCTGTATATGCCTACTCCGTGTTTGATTATTTTCAAAATACATGCCCAAAACATGCTGAAAATCGATATTTTAGCTGCCCATAGTCGATATGTGCATGCATCTTCTGTACCCGTTTATATCTCAAATTCAGGCTCAAAACACCCGAAAATTCGATATTTTTGGGTCCCAGAAGCGATCTGTGCATGCCTACTCCGTGTTAGAGTACTTTTAAAATTCAAGCCCAAAACATGCTAAAAATCGATATTTTAGGTGCCCATTTTCGATATGTGCATCCGTATTCTGTACAGGTTTATATCTCAAATTCAGGCTCAAAACACCAGAAAATTCGATATTTTTGGGTCCCTTAAGCGATCTGTACATGCCTACTCAGTCTTAGAGTATTTTCAAAATACAGGCCCAAAATATGCTAAAAATCGACATTTTGGGTGCCCAAAGTCGATATGTGCATTCATCTTCTGCACCCGTTTATATCTCAAATTCAGGCTCAAAACACCCAAAAATCTGATATTTTTGTGTGCCTCAAGCGATCTGTACATGCCTACTCCGTGTTAGAGTATTTACGCAATACAGACCCAAAACATGCTCAAAATCGATATTTTAGGTGCAAAGAGTCGATATGTGCATTCATCTTCATTACCTGTTTACATATCAAATTCAGGCTCAAAACACCCGAAAATTCGATATTTTTGGGTCCAAGAAGTGATCTATACATGCCTACTCAGTGCTAGAATGTTTTCAAAATATAGAGTCAAAACATGCTAAAAATCGATATTTTATGTGTCCCAAGTCGATATGTGCATGCATGTTCTGTACCCTTTTAAATCCCAAATTCAGGCTTAAAACATCCGAAAATTCGATATTTTTGGATCCCAAAAGCGATCTGTACATATCTACTCAGTGCTAGAATGTTTTCAAAATATAGGCTTAAAACATGCTAAAATTCGATATTTTAGGTGTCCAAAGTCGATATGTGCATACATCTTTTGTACCCGTTTATATCCCAAATTCAGGCTCAAAACACCCGAAAATTTAATTTTTTTGTGTCCCAGAAGCTATTTGTACATGCTTACTTAGTGATAGAATATTTTCAAAATATTGGCCCAAAACATACTAAAAATCGATATTTTGGGTGCCCAAAGTCGATATGTGCATGTATCTTCTGTACCCGTTTATATCTCAAATTCATGCTCAAAACACCCGAAAATTAGATATTTTTGTGTCCCAGAAGCGATATGTCTATGCCTACTCCTTCTTAGAATGTTTTCAAGATACAGACCCAAAACATGCTAAAAATAGATATATTAGGTGCAAAAAGTCGATATGTGCATGCATCTTCAGTACCCGTTTATATCTTAAATTCAGGCTCAAAAGACCCAAAAATTCAATATTTTTGGGTCCCAGAAGCGATCTGTACATGTCTACTCAGAGCTAGACTGTGTTTAAAATATAGGCTTAAAACATGCTAAAAATCGACATTTTAGGTGTCCAAAGTCGATATGTGCATACATCTTTTGTACCAGTTTATATCCCAAATTCAGGCTCAAAACAACAGAAAATTCGATATTTTTGGGACCCAGAAGCGATCTGTACATGCCTACTCAGTGCTAGAATATTTTCAAAATATAGGCCCAATACATGCTAAAAATCGATATTTTAGGTGCCCAATGTCGATATGTGCATGCATGTTCTGTACCCGTTTATATCTAAAATTTAGGCTCAAAACACCCGAAAATTCGATATTTTTGGCTTTCAGAAGCGATCTGTACTTGTCTACTCCGTGTTAGAGTACTTTCAAAATACAGGCCATAAAACATACTGAAAATCGATATTTTAGGTGCCCAAAGTCGATATGTGCATGCATCTTCTGTATCCGTTTATATCTCAAATTCAGGCACAAAACACCCGAAAATTCGAGATTTTTGGGTCCCAGAAGCGATCTGTACATGCCTACTCAGTGCTAGAGTATTTTCAAAATTCAGGCCCAAAACATGCTGAAAATCGATATTTTAGCTCCACATAGTCGATATGTGCATGCATCTTCTGTACCCGTTTATATCTCAAATTCAGGCTCAAAACACCCAAAAATTCGATAATTTTGGATCAGACAAGCGATCTGTACATGCCTACTCAGTAATAGAATATTTTTAAAATATAGGCCCAAAACAAGCTAAAAATCGATATTTGAGGTGCCCAAAGTCGATATGTTCATGAATCTTCTGTACCCGTTTATATCTCAAATTCAGACTCAAAACACCCGAAAATTCGATATTTTTGTGTCCCAGAAGCGATCTGTACATGCCTACTCTGTGTTAGAGTATTTTCAAAATATAGGCCCAAAACATGCTAAATATCGATATCTTGGGTGCCAAAAGTTGATATCTGCATGCATCTTCAGTACCCGTTTATATCTCAAATTCAGGCTCAAAACGACGGAAAATTCAATATTTTTGGGTCCCAGAAGCGATCTGTACATGCCTACTCAGTGCTAGAATGTTTTCAAAATATAGGTTTAAAACATGCTAAAAATCGATATTTTAGGTGCCCAAAGTCGATATGTGCATGCATCTTCTGTACCCGTTTATATCTCAAATTCAGACTCAAAACACCCGAAAATTCGAGAATTTTGGGTGCCAGAAGCGATCTGTACATGCCTACTCCGTGTTAGAGTATTTTTAAAATACATGCCCAAAACATGCTGAAAATTGATATTTTACCTCCACATAGTCGATGTGTGCATGCATCTTCTGTACCCGATTATATCTCAAATTCAGGCTCAAAATTCTCAAAAATTCTATGTTTTTGGGCCCCAGAAGCAATCTGTACATGCCTATTCCGTGTTAGAGTATTTTCAAAATACACGCCCAAAACATGCTGAAAATCGATATTTGAGGTGCCCAAAGTCAATATGTATATGCATCTTCTGTACCCGTTTATATCCCAAATTCAGGCTCAAAACACCCGAAAATTCGATATTTTTGGGTCCCAGAAGCGATCTGTACATGCCTACTCTGTGTTAGAGTATTTTCAAAATATAGGTCCAAAACATGTTAAATATCGATATCTTGGGTGCCCAAAGTTGATATCTGCATGCATCTTCAGTACCCGTTTATATCTCAAATTCAGGCTCAAATTGACGGAAAATTCAATTTTTTGATGTCCCAGAAGCGATCTGTACATGCCTACTCAGTGCTAGAATGTTTTCAAAATAAAGGCTCAAAACATGCTAAAAATCGATAATTTAGGTGCCCAAAGTCGATATGTGCATGCATCTTCTAAACCCGTTTATATCTCAAATTCAGACTCAAAACACCCGAAAATTCGAGATTTTTGGGTCCCAGAAGCGATCTGGACATGCTTACTCCGTGTTAGAGTATTTTCAAAATTCAGGCCCAAAACATGCTGAAAATCGATATTTTAGCTCCACATAGTCGATATGTGCATGCATCTTCTGTACACGTTTATATCTCAAATTCAGGCTCAAAACACCAGAAAATTCGATATTTTTGGATCAGACAAGCGATCTGTAGATGCCTACTCAGTAATAGAATATTTTTAAAATATAGGCCCAAAACAAGCTAAAAATCGATATTTGAGGCGCCCAAAGTCGATATGTGCATGCATCTTCTGTACCCGTTTATATCTCAAATTCAGGCTCAAAACACCCGAAAATACGATATTTTTGGGTTCCAGAAGCGATCTGTACCTGCCTACTCTGTGTTAGAGTATTTTCAAAATATAGGCCCAAAACATGCTAAATATCGATATCTTGGGTGCCAAAAGTTGATATCTGCATGCATCTTCAGTACCCGTTTATATCTCAAATTCAGGCTCAAAACGACGGAAAATTCAATATTTTTGGGTCCCAGAAGCGATCTGTACATGCCTACTCAGTGCTAGAATGTTTTCAAAATATAGGCTTAAAACATGCTAAAAATCGATATTTTAGGTGTCCAAAGTCGATATGTGCATCCATCTTCTGTACCCGTTTATATCTCAAATTCAGGCTCAAAAACCCGAAAATTCGAGATTTTTGGGTGCTGAAGCGATCTGTACATGCCTACTCCGTGTTAAAATATTTTTAAAATACATGCCCAAAACATGCTGAAAATTGATATTTTACCTCCACATAGTCGATGTGTGCATGCATCTTCTGTACCCGATTATATCTCAAATTCAGGCTCAAAATTCCCGAAAATTCGATGTTTTTGGGCCCCAGAAGCAATCTGTACATGCCTATTCCGTGTTAGAGTATTTTCAAAATACAGGCCCAAAACATGCTGAAAATCGATATTTGAGGTGCCCAAAGTCATAATGTGTATGCATCTTCTGTACCCGTTTACATCCCAAATTCAGGCTCAAAACACCCGAAAATTCGATATTTTTGGGTCCCAGAAGCGATCTGTACATGCCTACTCTGTGTTAGAGTATTTTCAAAATATAGGTCCAAAACATGTTAAATATCGATATCTTGGGTGCCGAAAGTTGATATCTGCATGCATCTTCAGTACCCGTTTATATCTCAAATTCAGGCTCAAATTGACGGAAAATTCAATTTTGTTATGTCCCAGAAGCGATCTGTACATGCCTACTCAGTGCTAGAATATTTTCAAAATATAGGCTCAAAACATGCTAAAAATCGATAATTTAGGTGCCCAAAGTCGATAAGTGCATGCATCTTCTGAACCCGTTTATATCTCAAATTCAGACTCAAAACACCCGAAAATTCGAGATTCTTTGGTCCCAGAAGCGATCTGTACATGCCTACTCCGTTTTAAAGTATTTTAAAAATACAGGCCCAAAACATGCTAAAAATCTATATTTTAGGTGCCCAAAGTCAATATGTGTATGCATCTTCTGTACCCTTCTATATCCCAAATTCAGGTTCAAAACACCAGAAAATTCGGTATTTTTTGGGTCCCAGAAGCGATCTGTACATGCCTACTCCTTGCTAGAATGTTTTTCAAGATACAGACCCAAAACATGCTCAAAATCGATATTTTAGGTGCAAAAAGTCGATATGTGCATGCATCCTCTGTACCCGGTTATATCCCAAATTCTGGCTCAAAACCCCCGAAAATTCGATTTATTTTGGTCCCAGAAGCGATCTGTACATGCATACTCCGTGATAGAGTGTTTTTAAAATATAGGCCAAAAACATGCTGAAAATCGATATTTTAGGTGCCTAAAGTCAATATGTGTATGCATCTTCTGTACACGTCTATATCCCTAATTCAGGTTCAAAACACCCAAAAAATCGAAATTTTTGTGTCCCAGAAGCGATCTGTACATGTCTATATCGTGTTAGAGTATTTTCAAAAAACAGGCCCAAAACATGCTCAAAATCGATATTTTAGGTGCCCAAAGTCGATATGCGCATGCATCTTCTGTACCCGTTTATATCTCAAATTCAGACTCAAAACACCCGATAATTCGATATTTTTGGGTCCCAAAAGCCATCTGTACATGCATACTCCGTGTTAGAGTGTTTTCAAAATACAGGCCTAAAACATGCAGTAAATCGATATTTTAGCTGCCCAAAGTCAATATGTGTATGCATCTTCTGTACACGTCTATATTCCAAATTCAGGTTCAAAACACTCGAAAATTCGATATTTTTGGGTCCCAGAAGCAATCTGTACATGCCTACTTCTTGCTAGAATGTTTTCAAGATACAGACCAAAAAAATGCTCAAAATCGATATTTTAGGTGCAAAAAGTCGATATGTGCATGCATCTTCTGTACCCGTTTATATCTCAAATTCAGGCTCAAAACTCTGAAAATTCGATATTTTTGTGTCCCAGAAGCGATCTGTACCTGCATACTCCGTGTTAGAGTGTTTTTAAAATACAGGCCCAAAACATGCTGAAAATTGATATTTTAGGTGCACAAAGTCAATATGTGTATGCATTCTCTGTACCCGGTTATATCTCAAATTCAGGCTCAAAACACCCGAAAATTCGATATTTTTGGGTCCCTTAAGCGATCTGTACATGCCTACTCAGTCTTAGAGTATTTTCAAAATACAGCCCCAAAACATGCTAAAAATCGACATTATGGGTGCCCAAAGTCTCATATGTGCATTCATCTTCTGTACCCGTTTATATCTCAAATTCAGGCTCAAAACACCCAAAAATCCAATATTTTTGTGTGCCTGAAGCGATCTGTACATGCCTACTCCGTGTTAGAGTATTTACACAATACAGGTCCAAAACATGCTCAAAATCGATATTTTAGGTGCCCAAAGTAGATATGTGCATGCATCTTCTGTACCCGTTTACATATCAAATTCAGGCTCATAACACCCGAAAATTCAATATTTTTGGGTCCCAGAAGCGATCTGTACATGCCTACTCCGTGTTAAAGTATTTTCAAAATACAGGCCCAAAACATGCTCAAAATCGATATTTTAGGTGCCCAAAGTCGATATGTGCATGCATCTTCTGTACCCGTTTATATATCAAATTCAGACTCAAAACACCCGATTTTCGATATTTTTGGGTCCCAAAAGCCATCTGTACATGCATACTCCGTGTTAGAGTGTTTTCAAAATACAGGCCTAAAACATGCAGTAAATCGATATTTTAGCTGCCCAAAGTCAATATGTGTATGCATCTTCTGTACACGTCTATATTCCAAATTCAGGTTCAAAACACTCGAAAATTCGATATTTTTGGGTCCCAGAAGCGATCTGTACATGCCTACTTAGTGCTAGAATGTTTTCAAAATAGAGGCTCAGAACATGCTAAAAATCGATATTTTAGGTGCCCGAAGTTGATATGTGCATGAATCTTCTGTACCCGTTTATATCTCAAATTCAGGCTCAAAACACCCAAAAATTCGATATTTTTGGGTCCCAAAAGCGATCTGTACGTGTCTACTTCGTGTTAGAGTATTTAAAAAACACAGGCCCAAAACATGCTCAAAATCGATATTTTGGGTGCTTTAAGTCGATATGTGCATGCATCTTCTGTACCCGTTTATATCTCAAATTCAGGCTCAAAACACCCTAATATTCGATATTTTTGGGTCCCAAAAGCGATCTGTACATGCCTACTCCGTGTTAGAATATTTTCAAAATACAGGCCTAAAACATGCTGTAAATCGATATTTTAGCTGCCCAAAGTCAATATGTGTATGCATCTTCTCTACCGTCTATATCCCAAATTCAGGTTCAAAACACTCGAAAATTCGATATTTTTTGGTCCCAGAAGCAATCTGTACATGCCTACTTCTTGCTAGAAAGTTTTAAGATACAGACCCAAAACATGCTTTAAAATCGATATTTTAGGTTCAAAAATTCGATAAGTGCATGCATCATCTGTACCCATTTATATCTCAAATTCAGGCTCAAAACTCCGAAAATTCGATATTTTTGTGTTCCAGAAGCGATCTGTACATGCATACTCCGTGTTAGAGTGTTTTTAAAATACAGGCCCATAACATGCTAAAAATTGATATTTTAGGTGCACAAAGTCAATATGTGTATGCATTCTCTGTACCCGGTTATATCTCAAATTCAGGCTCAAAACACCCGAAAATTCAATATTTTTGGGTCCCAGAAGCGATCTGTACATGCTTACTTAGTGCTAGAATGTTTTTAAAATAGAGGCTCAGAACATGTTAAAAATCGATATTTTGGGTGCCCAAAGTCAATATGTGCATGCATGTTCTGTACCCGTTTATATCTCAAATTTAGGCTCAAAACACCCGAAAATTCGATATTTTTTTGTCCCAGAAGCGATCTGTATATGCCTACTCCGTGTTTGATTATTTTCTAAATACATGCCCAAAACATGCTGAAAATCGATATTTTAGCTGCCCATAGTCGATTTGTGCATGCATCTTCTGTACCCGTTTATATCTCAAATTCAGGCTCAAAACACCCGAAAATTCGATATTTTTGGGTCCCAGAAGCGATCTGTGCATGCCTACTCCGTGTTAGAGTACTTTTAAAATTCAAGCCCAAAACATGCTAAAAATCGATATTTTAGGTGCCCATTTTCGATATGTGCATGCGTATTCTGTACAGGTTTATATCTCAAATTCAGGCTCAAAACACCCGAAAATTCGATATTTTTGGGTCCCTTAAGCGATCTGTACATGCCTACTCAGTCTTAGAGTATTTTCAAAATACAGGCCCAAAACATGCTAAAAATCGACATTTTGGGTGCCCAAAGTCGATATGTGCATTCATCTTCTGTACCCGTTTATATCTAAAATTCAGGCTCAAAACACCCAAAAATCCGATATTTTTGTGTGCCTCAAGCGATCTGTACATGCCTACTCCGTGTTAGAGTATTTACGCAATACAGACCCAAAACATGCTCAAAATCGATATTTTAGGTGCAAAGAGTCGATATGTGCATTCATCTTCATTACCTGTTTACATATCAAATTCAGGCTCAAAACACCCGAAAATTCGATATTTTTGGGTCCAAGAAGTGATCTATACATGCCTACTCAGTGCTAGAATGTTTTCAAAATATAGAGTCAAAACATGCTAAAAATCGATATTTTATGTGTCCCAAGTCGATATGTGCATGCATGTTCTGTACCCTTTTAAATCCCAAATTCAGGCTTAAAACATCCGAAAATTCGATATTTTTGGATCCCAGAAGCGATCTGTACATATCTACTCAGTGCTAGAATGTTTTCAAAATATAGGCTTAAAACATGCTAAAATTCGATATTTTAGGTGTCCAAAGTCGATATGTGCATACATCTTTTGTACCCGTTTATATCCCAAATTCAGGCTCAAAACACCCGAAAATTTAATTTTTTTGTGTCCCAGAAGCTATTTGTACATGCTTACTTAGTGATAGAATATTTTCAAAATATTGGCCCAAAACATACTAAAAATCGATATTTTGGGTGCCCAAAGTCGATATGTGCATGCATCTTCTGTACCCGTTTATATCTCAAATTCATGCTCAAAACACCCGAAAATTAGATATTTTTGTGTCCCAGAAGCGATATGTCTATGCCTACTCCTTCTTAGAATGTTTTCAAGATACAGACCCAAAACATGCTAAAAATAGATATATTAGGTGCAAAAAGTCGATATGTGCATGCATCTTCAGTACCCGTTTATATCTTAAATTCAGGCTCAAAACACCCAAAAATTCAATATTTTTGGGTCCCAGAAGCGATCTGTACATGTCTACTCAGAGCTAGACTGTGTTTAAAATATAGGCTTAAAACATGCTAAAAATCGACATTTTAGGTGTCCAAAGTCGATATGTGCATACATCTTTTGTACCAGTTTATATCCCAAATTCAGGCTCAAAACAACAGAAAATTCGATATTTTTGGGACCCAGAAGCGATCTGTACATGCCTACTCAGTGCTAGAATATTTTCAAAATATAGGCCCAATACATGCTAAAAATCGATATTTTAGGTGCCCAATGTCGATATGTGCATGCATGTTCTGTACCCGTTTATATCTAAAATTTAGGCTCAAAACACCCGAAAATTCTATATTTTTGGCTCCCAGAAGCGATCTGTACTTGTCTACTCCGTGTTAGAGTACTTTCAAAATACAGGCCATAAAACATACTGAAAATCGATATTTTAGGTGCCCAAAGTCGATATGTGCATGCATCTTCTGTATCCGTTTATATCTCAAATTCAGGCACAAAACACCCGAAAATTCGAGATTTTTGGGTCCCAGAAGCGATCTGTACATGCCTACTCAGTGCTAGAATGTTTTCAAAATATAGGCTCAAAACATGCTAAAAATCGATATTTTAGGTGCCCAAAGTCGATATGTGCATGCATCTTCTGTACCCGTTTATATCTCAAATTCAGGCTCAAAACACCCGAAAATTCGAGATTTTTGGGTGCCAGAAGCGATCTGTACATGCCTACTCCGTATTAGAGTATTTTCAAAATACAGGCCCAAAACAAGCTGAAAATCGATATCTTGGGTGCCGAAAGTTGATATCTGCATGCATCTTCAGTACCCGTTTATATCTCAAATTCAGGCTCAAATTGACGGAAAATTCAATTTTTTGATGTCCCAGAAGCGATCTGTACATGCCTACTCAGTGCTAGAATGTTTTCAAAATATAGGCTTAAAACATGCTAAAAATCGATAATTTAGGTGCCCAAAGTCGATATGTGCATGCATCTTCTGAACCCGTTTATATCTCAAATTCAGACTCAAAACACCCGAAAATTCGAGATTTTTGGGTCCCAGAAGCGATCTGTACATGCCTACTCCGTATTAGAGTATTTTCAAAATTCAGGCCCAAAACATGCTGAAAATCGATATTTTAGCTCCACATAGTCGATATGTGCATGCATCTTCTGTACCCGTTTATATCTCAAATTCAGGCTCAAAACACCAGAAAATTCGATATTTTTGGATCAGACAAGCGATCTGTACATGCCTACTCAGTAATAGAATATTTTTAAAATATAGGTCCAAAACAAGCTAAAAATCGATATTTGAGGTGCCCAAAGTCGATATGTTCATGAATCTTCTGTACCCGTTTATATCTCAAATTCATGCTCAAAACACCCGAAAATTCGATATTTTTGTGTCCCAGAAGCGATCTGTACATGCCTACTCTGTATTAGAGTATTTTCAAAATATAGGCCCAAAACATGCTAAATATCGATATCTTGGGTGCCAAAAGTTGATATCTGCATGCATCTTCAGTACCCGTTTATATCTCAAATTCAGGCTGAAAACGACGGAAAATTCAATATTTTTGGGTCCCAGAAGCGATCTGTACATGCCTACTCAGTGCTAGAATGTTTTCAAAATATAGGCTCAAAACATGCTAAAAATCGATATTTTAGGTGCCCAAAGTCGATATGTGCATGCATCTTCTGTACCCGTTTATATCTCAAATTCAGGCTCAAAACACCCGAAAATTCGAAATTTTTGGGTGCCAGAAGCGATCTGTACATGCCTACTCCGTGTTAGAGTATTTTCAAAATACATGCCCAAAACATGCTGAAAATTGATATTTTACATCCACATAGTCGATGTGTGCATGCATCTTCTGTACCCGATTATATCTCAAATTCAGGCTCAAAATTCCCGAAAATTCGATGTTTTTGGGCCCCAGAAGCAATCTGTACATGCCTATTCCGTGTTAGAGTATTTTCAAAATACAGGACCAAAACATGCTGAAAATCGATATTTGAGGTGCCCAAAGTCAATATGTGTATGCATCTTCTGTACCCGTTTATATCCCAAATTCAGGCTCAAAACACCCGAAAATTCGATATTTTTGGGTCCCAGAAGCGATCTGTACATGCCTACTCTGTGTTAGAGTATTTTCAAAATATAGGTCCAAAACATGTAAAATATCGATATCTTGGGTGCCGAAAGTTGATATCTGCATGCATCTTCAGTACCCGTTTATATCTCAAATTCAGGCTCAAATTGACGGAAAATTCAATTTTTTGATGTCCCAGAAGCGATCTGTACATGCCTACTCAGTGCTAGAATGTTTTCAAAATATAGGCTCAAAACATGCTAAAAATCGATAATTTAGGTGCCCAAAGTCGATATGTGCATGCATCTTCTGAACCCGTTTATATCTCAAATTCAGACTCAAAACACCCGAAAATTCGAGATTTTTGGGTCCCAGAAGCGATCTGTACATGCCTACTCCGTGTTAGAGTATATTCAAAATTCAGGCCCAAAACATGCTGAAAATCGATATTTTAGCTCCACATAGTCGATATATGCATGCATCTTCAGTACCCGTTTATATCTCAAATTCAGGCTCAAAACACCAGAAAATTCGATATTTTTGGATCAGACAAGCGATCTGTACATGCCTACTCAGTAATAGAATATTTTTAAAATATAGGCCCAAAACAAGCTAAAAATCGATATTTGAGGTGCCCAAAGTCGATATGTTCATGAATCTTCTGTACCCGTTTATATCTCAAATTCAGGCTCAAAACACCCGAAAATTCGATATTTTTGTGTCTCAGAAGCGATCTGTACATGTCTACTCTGTGTTAGAGTATTTTCAAAATATAGGCCGAAAACATGCTAAATATCGATATCTTGGGTGCCAAAAGTTAATATCTGCATGCATCTTCAGTACCCGTTTATATCTCAAATTCAGGCTCAAAACGACGGAAAATTCAATATTTTTGGGTCCCAGAAGCGATCTGTACATGCCTACTCAGTGCTAGAATGTTTTCAAAATATAGGTTTAAAACATGCTAAAAATCGATATTTTAGGTGCCCAAAGTCGATATGTGCATGCATCTTCTGTACCCGTTTATATCTCAAATTCAGGCTCAAAACACCCGAAAATTCGAGATTTTTGGGTGCCAGAAGCGATCTGTACATGCCTACTCCGTGTTAGAGTATTTTTAAAATAAATGACCAAAACATGCTGAAAATTTATATTTCACCTCCACATAGTCGATGTGTGCATGCATCTTCTGTACCCGATTATATCTCAAATTCAGGCTCAAAACACCAGAAAACTCGATATTTTTGGATCAGACAAGCGATCTGTACATGCCTACTCAGTAATAGAATATTTTTAAAATATAGGCCCAAAACAAGCTAAAAATCGATATTTGAGGTGCCCAAAGTCGATATGTTCATGAATCTTCTGTACCCGTTTATATCTCAAATTCATGCTCAAAACACCCGAAAATTCGATATTTTTGTGTCCCAGAAGCGATCTGTACATGCCTACTCTGTGTTAGAGTATTTTCAAAATATAGGCCCAAAACATGCTAAATATCGATATCTTGGGTGCCAAAAGTTGATATCTGCATGCATCTTCAGTACCCGTTTATATCTTAAATTCAGGCTCAAAACACCCAAAAATTCAATATTTTTGGGTCCCAGAAGCGATCTGTACATGTCTACTCAGAGCTAGACTGTGTTTAAAATATAGGCTTAAAACATGCTAAAAATCGACATTTTAGGTGTCCAAAGTCGATATGTGCATACATCTTTTGTACCAGTTTATATCCCAAATTCAGGCTCAAAACACCCGAAAATTCGATATTTTTGGGACCCAGAAGCGATCTGTACATGCCTACTCAGTGCTAGAATATTTTCAAAATATAGGCCCAATACATGCTAAAAATCGATATTTTAGGTGCCCAATGTCGATATGTGCATGCATGTTCTGTACCCGTTTATATCTCAAATTTAGGCTCAAAACACCCGAAAATTCGATATTTTTGGCTCCCAGAAGCGATCTGTACTTGTCTACTCCGTGTTAGAGTACCTTTAAAATACAGGCCATAAAACATACTGAAAATCGATATTTTAGGTGCCCAAAGTCGATATGTGCATGCATCTTCTGTACCCGTTTATATCTCAAATTCAGGCACAAAACACCTGAAAATTTGAGATTTTTGGGTCCCAGAAGCGATCTGTACATGCCTACTCAGTGCTAGAATGTTTTCAAAATATAGGCTCAAAACATGCTAAAAATCGATATTTTAGGTGCCCAAAGTCGATATGTGAATGCATCTTCTGTACCCGTTTATATCTCAAATTCAGGCTCAAAACACCCGAAAATTCGAGATTTTTGGGTGCCAGAAGCGATCTGTACATGCCTACTCCGTTTTAGAGTATTTTCAAAATACATGCCCAAAACATGCTGAAAATTGATATTTTACCTCCACATAGTCAATATGTGCATGCATCTTCTGTACCCGATTATATCTCAAATTCAGGCTCAAAACACCCGAAAATTCGATATTTTTGGGCCCCAAAAGCAATCTGTACATGCTTATTCCGTGTTAGAGTATTTTCAAAATACAGGCCCAAAACATGCTGAAAATCGATATTTGAGGTGCCCAAAGTCAATATGTGTATGCATCTTCTGTACCCGTTTATATCCCAAATTCAGGCTCAATACACCCGAAAATTCGATATTTTTGGGTCCCAGAAGCGATCTGTACATGCTTATTCCGTGTTAGAGTATTTTCAAAATACAGGCCCAAAACATGCTGAAAATCGATATTTGAGGTGCCCAAAGTCAATATGTGTATGCATCTTCTGTACCCGTTTATATCCCAAATTAAGGCTCAATACACCCGAAAATTCGATATTTTTGGGTCCCAGAAGCGATCTGTACATGCCTACTCTGTGTTAGAGTATTTTCAAAATATAGGTCCAAAACATGTTAAATATCGATATCTTGGGTGCCGAAAGTTGATATCTGCATGCATCTTCAGTACCCGTTTATATCTCAAATTCAGGCTCAAATTGACGGAAAATTCAATTTTTTGATGTCCCAGAAGCGATCTGTACATGCCTACTCAGTGCTAGAATGTTTTCAAAATATAGGCTCAAAACATGCTAAAAATCGATAATTTAGGTGCCCAAAGTCGATATGTGCATGTATCTTCTGAACCCGTTTATATCTCAAATTCAGACCCAAAACACCCGAAAATTCGAGTTTTTTGGGTCCCAGAAGCGATCTGTACATGTCTACTCCGTGTTAGAGTATTTTCAAAATTCAGGCCCAAAACATGCTGAAAATCGATATTTTAGCTCCTCATAGTCGATATGTGCATGCATCTTCTGTACCCGTTTATATCTCAAATTCAGGCTCAAAACACCAGAAAATCCGATATTTTTGGATCAGACAAGCGATCTGTACATGCCTACTCAGTAATAGAATATTTTTAAAATATAGGCCCAAAACAAGCTAAAAATCGATATTTTAGGTGCCCAAAGTCGATATGTTCATGAATCTTCTGTACCCGTTTATATCTCAAATTCAGGCTCAAAACACCCGAAAATTCGATATTTTTGTGTCCCAGAAGCAATATGTACATGCTTACTTCTTGTTAGAGTATTTTCACAATACAGACCCAAAACATGCTCAAAATCGATATTTTAGGTGCAAAGAGTCGATATGTGCATGCATCTTCATTACCTGTTTACATATCAAATTCAGGTTTAAAACACCCGAAAATTCAATTTTTTGGGGTTCCAGAAACGATCTGTACATGCCTACTCAATGCTAGAATGTTTCCAAAATACAGGCTTAAAACATGCTAAAAATCGATATTTTTGGTGTCCCAAGTCAATAAGTATGTTCTGTACCCGTTTATATCTCAAATTCAAGCTCAAAACACCCGAAAATTCGATATTTTTGGGTCCAAGAAGCGATCTGTACATGCCTACTCCGTATTAAAGTATTTTCAAAATTCAGGCCCAAAACATGCTGAAAATCGATATTTTTGCTCCACATAGTCGATATGTGCATGCATCTTCTGTACCCGTGTATATCTCAAATTCAGGCTCAAAACACCATAAAATTCGATATTTTTGGATCAGACAAGCGATCTGTACATTCCTACTCAGTAATAGAATATTTTTAAAATATAGGCCCAAAACAAGCTAAAAATCGATATTTGTGGTGCCCAAAGTCGATATGTTCATGAATCTTCTGTACCCGTTTATATCTCAAATTCATGCTCAAAACACACGAAAATTCGATATTTTTGTGTCCCAGAAGCGATCTGTACATGCCTACTCTGTGTTAGAGTATTTTCAAAATATAGGCCCAAAACAAGTTAAATATCGATATCTTGGGTACCGAAAGTTGATATCTGCATGCATCTTCAGTACCCGTTTATATCTCAAATTCAGGCTCAAATTGACGGAAAATTCAATTTTTTGATGTCCCAGAAGCGATCTGTACATGCCTACTCAGTGCTAGAATGTTTTCAAAATATAGCCTCAAAACATGCTAAAAATCGATAATTTAGGTGCCCAAAGTCGATATGTGCATGCATCTTCTGAACCCGTTTATATCTCAAATTCAGACTCAAAACACCCGAAAATTCGAGATTTTTGGGTGCCAGAAGCGATCTGTACATGCCTACTCCGTATTAGAGTATTTTCAAAATTCAGGCCCAAAACATGCTGAAAATCGATATTTTAGCTGCACATATTCGATATGTGCATGCATCTTCTGTACCCGTTTATATCTCAAATTCAGGCTCAAAACACCAGAAAATTCGATATTTTTGGATCAGACAAGCGATATGTACATGCCTACTCAGTAATAGAATATTTTTAAAATATAGGCCCAAAACAAGCTAAAAATCGATATTTGAGGTGCCCAAAGTCGATATGTTCTTGAATCTTCTGTACCCGTATATATCTCAAATTCATGCTCAAAACACCCGAAAATTCGATATTTTTGTGTCCCAGAAGCGATCTGTACATGCCTACTCTGTGTTAGAGTATTTTCAAAATATAGACCTAAAACATGTTAAATATCGATATCTTGGGTACCGAAAGTTGATATCTGCATGCATCTTCAGTACCCGTTTATATCTCAAATTCATGCTCAAATTGACGGAAAATTCAATTTTTTGATGTCCCAGAAGCGATCTGTACATGCCTACTCAGTGCTAGAATGTTTTCAAAATATAGGCTCAAAACATGCTAAAAATCGATAATTTAGGTGCCCAAAGTCGATATGTGCATGCATCTTTTGAACCCGTTTATATCTCAAATTCAGACTCAAAACACCCGAAAATTCGAGATTTTTGGGTCCCAGAAGCGATCTGTACATGCCTACTCCGTATTAGAGTATTTTCAAAATTCAGGCCCAAAACATGCTGAAAATCGATATTTTAGCTCCACATAGTCGATATGTGCATGCATCTTCTGTACCCGTTTATATCTCAAATTCAGGCTCAAAACACCCGAAAATTCGATATTTTTGGATCAGACAAGCGATCTGTACATGCCTACTCAGTAATAGAATATTTTTAAAATATAGGCCCAAAACAAGCTAAAAATCGATATTTGAGGTGCCCAAAGTCGATATGTTCATGAATCTTCTGTACCCGTTTATATCTCAAATTCATTCTCAAAACACCCGAAAATTCGATATTTTTGTGTCCCAGAAGCGATCTGTACATGCCTACTCTGTGTTAGAGTATTTTCAAAATATAGGCCTAAAACATGCTAAATATCGATATCTTGGGTGCCAAAAGTTGATATCTGAATGCATCTTCAGTACCCGTTTATATCTCAAATTCAGGCTCAAAACGACGGAAAATTCAATATTTTTGTGTCCCAGAAGCGATCTGTACATGCCTACTCAGTGCTAGAATGTTTTCAAAATATAGGCTCAAAACATGCTAAAAATCGATATTTTAGGTGCCCAAAGTCGATATGTGCATGCATCTTCTGTACCCGTTTATATCTCAAATTCAAGCTCAAAACACCCGAAAATTCGAGATTTTTGGGTGCCAGAAGCGATCTGTACATGCCTACTCCGTGTTAGAGTATTTTCAAAATACATGCCCAAAACATGCTGAAAATTGATATTTTACATCCACATAGTCGATGTGTGCATGCATCTTCTGTACCCGATTATATCTCAAATTCAGGCTCAAAATTCCCGAAAATTCGATGTTTTTGGGCCCCAGAAGCAATCTGTACATGCCTATTCCGTGTTAGAGTATTTTCAAAATACAGGCCCAAAACATGCTGAAAATCGATATTTGAGGTGCCCAAAGTCAATATGTGTATGCATCTTCTGTACCCGTTTATATCCCAAATTCAGGCTCAAACTACCCGAAAATTCTATATTTTTGGGTCCCAGAAGCGATCTGTACATGCCTACTCTGTGTTAGAGTATTTTCAAAATATAGGTCCAAAACATGTTAAATATCGATATCTTGGGTGCCGAAAGTTGATATCTGCATGCATCTTCAGTACCCGTTTATATCTCAAATTCAGGCTCAAATTGACGGAAAATTCAATTTTTTGATGTCCCCGAAGCGATCTGTACATGCCTACTCAGTGCTAGAATGTTTTCAAAATATAGGCTCAAAACATGCTAAAAATCGATAATTTAGGTGCCCAAAGTCGATATGTGCATGCATCTTCTGAACCCGTTTATATCTCAAATTCAGACTCAAAACACCCGAAAATTCGAGATTTTTGGGTCCCAGAAGCGAACTGTACATGCCTACTCCGTGTTAGAGTATTTTTAAAATTCAGGCCCAAAACAAGCTAAAAATCGATATTTGAAGAGCCCAAAGTCGATATGTTCATGAATCTTCTGTACTCGTTTATATCTCAAATTCATGCTTAAAACACCCGAAAATTCGATATTTTTGTGTCCCAGAAGCGATCTGTACATGCCTACTCTGTGTTAGAGTATTTTCAAAATATAGTCCCAAAACATGCTAAATATCGATATCTTGGGTGCCAAAAGTTGATATCTGCATGCATCTTCAGTACCCGTTGATATCTCAAATTCAGGCTCAAAACGGCGGAAAATTCAATATTTTTGGGTCCCAGAAGCGATCTGTACATGCCTACTCAGTGCTAGAATGTTTTCAAAATATAGGTTTAAAACATGCTAAAAATCGATATTTTAGGTGCCCAAAGTCGATATGTGCATGCATTTTCTGTACCCGTTTATATCTCAAATTCAGGCTCAAAACACCCAAAAATTCGAGATTTTTGGGTGCCAGAAGCGATCTGTACATGCCTACTCCGTGTTAGAGTATTTTTAAAATACATGCCCAAAACATGCTGAAAATTGATATTTTACCTCCACATAGTCGATTTGTGCATTCATCTTCTGTACCCGAATATATCTTAGATTCAGGCTCAAAATTCCCGAAAATTCGATGTTTTTGGGCCCCAGAAGCAATCTGTACATGCCTATTCCGTGTTAGAGTATTTTCAAAATACAGGCCCAAAACATCCTAAAAATCGATACTTTAGGTGCCCAAAGTGGATATGAGCATGCATCTTCTGTACCCGATTATATTTCAAATTCAGGCTCAAAATTCCCGAAAATTCGATGTTTTTGGGCCCCAGAAGCAATCTGTACATGCATACTCCGTGTTAGAGTGTTTTCTAAATACAGGCCCAAAACATGCTGAAAATCGATATTTGAGGTGCCCAAAGTCGATATGTGCATACATCTTTTGTTCCCGTTTATATCCCAAATTCAGGCTCAAAACACCCGAAAATTCGATATTTTTGGGTCCCAGAAGCGATCTGTACATGCCTACTCAGTGCTAGAATATTTTCAAAATATAGGCACAAGACATGCTAAAAATCGATATTTTAGGTGCCTAATGTCGATTGGTGAATGCATGTTCTGTACCCGTTTATATTTAAAATTTAGGCTCAAAACACCCGAAAATTCGATATTTTTGGCTCCCAGAAGCAATCTGTACTTGTCTACTCCGTGTTAGAGTACTTTCAAAATACAGGCAATAAAACATACTGAAAATCGATATTTTAGGTGCCCAAAGTCGATATGTGCATACATCTTCTGTACCCGTTTATATCTCAAATTCAGGCTCAAAACACCCGAAAATTTAATTTTTTTGGGTCCCAGAAGCTCTCTGTACATGCTTACTTAGTGATAGAGTGTTTTCTAAATACAGGCCCAAAACATGCTGAAAATCGATATTTGAGGTGCCCAAAGTCGATATGTGCATACATCTTTTGTACCCGTTTATATCTCAAATTCAGGCTCAAAACACCCGAAAATTAGATATTTTTGTGTCCCAGAAGCGATCTGTACATGCGTACTCCTTACTAGAATGTTTTTAAGATACAGACCCAAAACAAGCTCAAAATCAATATTTTAGGTGCAAAAAGTCGGTATGTGCCTGCATCTTCAGTTCCCGTTTATATCTCAAACTCAGGCTCAAAACACCCAAAAATTCAATATTTTTGGGTACCAGAAGCTATCTGTACATGTCTACTTAGTGCTAGACTGTTTTTAAAATATAGGCTTAAAACATGCTAAAATCGACATTTTAGGTGTCCAAAGTCGATATGTGCATACATCTTTTGTACCAGTTTATATCCCAAATTCAGGCTCAAAACACCCAAAAATTCGATATTTTAGGGTACCAAAAGCGATCTGTACATGCCTACTCAGTGCTAGAATATTTTCAAAATATAGGCACAATACATGCTAAAAATCGATATTTTAGGTGCCCAATGTCGATATGTGCATGCATGTTCTGTACCCGTTTATATCTAAAATTTAGGCTCAAAACACCCGAAAACTCGATATTTTTGGCACCCAGAAGCGATCTGTACTTGTCTACTCCGTGTTAGAGTACTTTCAAAATACAGGCCATAAAACATACTGAAAATCGATATTTTAGGTGCCTAAAGTCGATATGTGCATGCATCTTCTGTACCCGTTTATATCTCAAATTCAGTCTCAAAACACCCGAAAATTCGAGATTTTTGGGTCCCAAAAGCGATCTGTATATGTCTACTCCATGTTAGAGTATTTTCAAAATACATGCCCAAAACATGCTGAAAATCGATATTTTAGGTGCAAAAAGTCGATATGTGCATGCATCTTCTGTACCCGTTTATATCTCAAATTCATGCTCAAAACACCCGAAAATTCGATATTTTTGGGTCCTAGAAGCGATCTGTACATGCCTACTCCATATTAAGATACTTTCAAAATTCAGGCCCAAAACATGCTGAAAATCGATATCTTAGGTGCCCAAAGAAAATATGAACATGCATCTTCTGTACCCGATTATATCTCAAATTCAGGCTCAAAATACCCGAAAATTCAACGTTTTTGGGTCCTAGAAGCGATCTGTACATGCCTACTCCATATTAAGATACTTTCAAAATTCAGGCCCAAAACATGCTGAAAATCGATATCTTAGGTGCCCAAAGAAAATATGAACATGCATCTTCTGTACCCGATTATATCTCAAATTCAGGCTCAAAATACCCGAAAATTCAACGTTTTTGGGTCCTAGAAGCGATCTGTACATGTCTACTTCGTTTTAAAGTATTTTCAAAATACAGACCCAAAACAAGCTCAAAATCTATATTTTAGGTTAAAAAAGTCGATATGTGCCTGCATCTTCAGTAACCGTTTATATCTCAAATTCAGGCTCAAAACAACCAAAAATTCAATGTTTTTGGGTCCCAGAAGCGATCTGTACATGTCTACTCAGTGCTAGACTGTTTTCAAAATATAGGCTTAAAACATGCTACATATCGATATTTTAGGTGTCCAAAGTCGATATGTGAATACATCTTTTGTACCCGTTTATATCCCAAATTCAGTCTCAAAACACCTGTAAAATTTATATTTTTGGGTTCCAGAAGCAATATGTACATGCCTACTCAGTGCTAGAATATTTACAAAATATAGGCCCAATACATGCTAAAAATCGATATTTTAGGTGCCCAATGTTGATATGTGCATGCATCTTCTGTACCCGTTTATATCTCAAATTTAGGCTCAAAACACCCGAAAATTCGATATTTTTGAATCCAAGAAGTGATCTGTACATGCCTACTCTGGGCTAGAATGTTTTCCAAATATAGAGTCAAAACATGCTAAAAATCGATATTTTATGTGTCCCAAGTCGATATGTGCATGCATGTTCTGTACCCTTTTATATCCCAAATTCAGGCTTAAAACACCCGAAAATTCGATATTTTTGGATCCCAGAAGCGATCTGTAAATATCTACTCAGTGTTAGAATGTTTTCAAAATATAGGCTTAAAACATGCTAAAATTCGATATTTTAGGTGTCCAAAGTCTTTTGTACCCGTTTATATCCCAAATTCAGGCTCAAAACTCCCGAAAATTTAATTTTTTTGGGTCCCAGAAGCTCTCTGTACATGCTTACTTAGTGATAGAATATTTTCAAAATATTGGCCCAAAACATACTAAAAATCGATATTTTGGGTGCCCAAAGTCGATATGTGCATGCATATTCTGTACCCGTTTATATCTCAAATTCAGGCTCAAAACACCCGAAAATTAGATATTTTTGTGTCCCAGAAGCGATATGTCTATGCCTACTCCTTCTTAGAATGTTTTCAAGATACAGACCCAAAACATGCTAAAAATAGATATATTAGGTGCAAAAAGTCGATATGTGCATGCATCTTCAGTATCCATTTATATCTCAAAATAAGGCTCAAAATACCCGAAAATTCGGTATTTTTTGGTCCCAGAAGCGATCTGTACATGCCTACTCCTTACTAGAATGTTTTTAAGATACAGTCCCAAAACAAGCTCAAAATCAATATTTTAGGTGCAAAAAGTCGATATGTGCCTGCATCTTCAGTACCCTTTCATATCTCAAATTCAGGCTCAAAACACCCAAAAATTCAATATTTTTGTGTCCCAAAAGCGATCTGTACGTGTCTACTCCGTGTTAGAGTGTTTTTAAAATATAGGCCCAAAACATGCTGAAAATTGATATTTTATTTGCCCAAAGTCAATATGTGTATGCATCTTCTGTACCCGTCTATATCCCAAATACAGGTTCAAAACACCAGAAAATTCGATATTTTTGGGTACCAGAAGCGATCTGTACATGCCTACTCCTTGCTAGAATGTTTTTCAAGATACAGACCCAAAACATGCTCAAAATCGATATTTTAGGTGCAAAAAGTCGATATGTGCATGCATCCTCTGTACCCGGTTATATCCCAAATTCTGGCTCAAAACACCCGAAAATTCGATTTATTTGGGTCCCAGAAGCGAACTGTACGTGCATACTCCGTGTTAGAGTGTTTTTAAAATACAGGCCTAAAACATGCAGTAAATCGATATTTTAGCTGCCCAAAGTCAATATGTGTATGCATCTTCTGTACCCGACTATATCCCAAATTCAGGTTCAAAACACTTGAAAATTCGATATTTTTGGGTCCCAGAAGCAATCTGTACATGCCTACTTCTTGCTAGAAAGTTTTCAAGATACAGACCAAAAATATGCTCAAAATCGATATTTTAGGTGCAAAAATTCGATATGTGAATGCATCTTCTGTACCCGTTTATATCTCAAATTCAGGCTCAAAACTCCGAAAATTCGATATTTTTGTGTCCCAGAAGCGATCTGTACCTGCATACTCCGTGTTAGAGTGCTTTTAAAATGTAGGCCCAAAACATGCTGAAAATTGATATTTTAGGTGCACAAAGTCAATATGTGTATGCATTCTCTGTACCCGGTTATATCTCAAATTCAGGCTCAAAACACCCGAAAATTCAATATTTTTGGGTCCCAAAAGCGATCTGTACATGCCTACTCAGTGCTAGAATGTTTTCAAAATAGAGGCTCAGAACATGCTAAAAATCGATATTTTAGGTGCCCGAAGTCGATATGTGCATGCATCTTCTGTACCCGTTTATATCTCAAATTCAGGCTCAAAACACCCAAAAATTCGATATTTTTGTGTCCCAGAAGCGATCTGTACATGTCTATACCGTGTTAGAGTATTTTCAAAATACAGGCCCAAAACATGCTCAAAATCGATATTTTAGGTGCCCAAATTCGATATGTGCATGCATCTTCTTTTCCCGTCTATATCTCAAATTCAGACTCAAAACACCCGAAAATTCGATATTTTTGGGTCCCAAAAGCCATCTGTACATGCATACTCCGTGTTAGAGTATTTTCAAAATACAGGCCTAAAACATGCAGTAAATCGATATTTTAGCTGCCCAAAGTCAATATGTGTATGCATCTTCTGTACACGTCTATATTCCAAATTCAGGTTCAAAACACTCGAAAATTCGATATTTTTGGGTCCCAGAAGCAATCTGTACATGCCTACTTCTTGCTAGAATGTTTAAAAGATACAGACCAAAAACATGCTCAAAATCGATATTTTAGGTGCAAAAAGTCTATATGTGAATGCATCTTCTGTACCCGTTTATATCTCAAGTTCAGGCTCAAAACTCCGAAAATTCGATATTTTTGTGTCCCAGAAGCGATCTGTACCTGCATACTCCGTGTTAGAGTGTTTTTAAAATGTAGGCCCAAAACATGCTGAAAATTGATATTTTAGGTGTACAAAGTCAATATGTGTATGCATTCTCTGTACCCGGGTATATCTCAAATTCAGGCTCAAAACACCCGAAAATTCGATATTTTTGGGTCCCAAAAGCGATCTGTACGTGTCTACTCCGTGTTAGAGTATTTTAAAAATACAGGCCCAAAACATGATCAAAATCGATATTTTGGGTGCTTTAAGTCGATATGTGCATGCATCTTCTGTACCCGTTTATATCTCAAATTCAGACTCAAAACACCCGAATATTCGATATTTTTGGGTCCCAAAAGCGATCTGTACATGCCTACTCCGTGTTAGAGTATTTTCAAAATACAGGCCTAAAACATGCTGTAAATCGATATTTTAGCTGCCCAAAGTCAATATGTGTATGCATCTTCTGTACCCGACTATATCCCAAATTCAGGTTCAAAACACTCGAAAATTCGATATTTTTGGGTCCCAGAAGCAATCTGTACATGCCTACTTCTTGCTAGAAAGTTTTCAAGATACAGACCAAAAACATGCTCAAAATCGATATTTTAGGTGCAAAAATTCGATATGTGAATGCATCTTCTGTACCCGTTTATATCTCAAATTCAGGCTCAAAACTCCGAAAATTCGATATTTTTGTGTCCCAGAAGCGATCTGTACCTGCATACTCCGTGTTAGAGTGCTTTTAAAATGTAGGCCTAAAACATGCTGAAAATTGATATTTTAGGTGCACAAAGTCAATATGTGTATGCATTCTCTGTACCCGGTTATATCTCAAATTCAGGCTCAAAACACCCGAAAATTCAATATTTTTGGGTCCCAAAAGCGATCTGTACATGCCTACTCAGTGCTAGAATGTTTTCAAAATAGAGGCTCAGAACATGCTAAAAATCGATATTTTAGGTGCCCGAAGTCGATATGTCCATGCATCTTCTGTACCCGTTTATATCTCAAATTCAGGCTCAAAACACCCAAAAATTCGATATTTTTGTGTCCCAGAAGCGATCTGTACATGTCTATACCGTGTTAGAGTATTTTCAAAATACAGGCCCAAAACATGCTCAAAATCGATATTTTAGGTGCCCAAATTCGATATGTGCATGCATCTTCTTTTCCCGTTTATATCTCAAATTCAGACTCAAAACACCCGAAAATTCGATATTTTTGTGTCCCAAAAGCGATCTGTACGTGTCTACTCCGTGTTAGAGTATTTTAAAAATACAGGCCCAAAACATGATCAAAATCGATATTTTGGGTGCTTTAAGTCGATATGTGCATGCATCTTCTGTACCCGTTTATATCTCAAATTCAGACTCAAAACACCCGAATATTCGATATTTTTGGGTCCCAAAAGCGATCTGTACATGCCTACTCCGTGTTAGAGTATTTTCAAAATACAGGCCTAAAACATGCTGTAAATCGATATTTTAGCTGCCCAAAGTCAATATGTGTATGCATCTTCTGTACCCGTCTATATCCCAAATTCATGTTCAAAAACCTCGAAAATTCGATATTTTTTGGTCCCAGAAGCAATCTATACATGCCTACTTCTTGCTAGAAAGTTTTAAGATACAGACCCAAAACATGATTTAAAATCGATATTTTAGGTTCAAAAATTCGATATGTGCATGTATCTTCTGTACCCGTTTATATCTCAAATTCAGGCTCAAAACTCCGAAAAATCGATATTTTTGTGTCCCAGAAGCGATCTGTACATGCATACTCTGTGTTAGAGTGTTTTTAAAATACAGGCAAAAAACATGCTAAAAATTGATATTTTAGGTGCACAAAGTCAATGTGTGTATGCATTCTCTGTACCCGGTTATATCTCAAATTCAGGCTCAAAACACCCGAAAATTCAATATTTTTGGGTCCCAGAAGCGATCTGTACATGCCTACTCAGTGCTAGAATGTTTTTAAAATAGAGGCTCAGAACATGCTAAAAATCGATATTTTGGGTGCCCAAAGTCAATATGTGCATGCATGTTCTGTACCCGTTTTTATCTCAAATTCAGACTCAAAACACCCGATTATTCGATATTTTTGGGTCCCAAAAGCCATCTGTACATGCTTACTCCGTGTTAGAGTATTTTCAAAATACAGGCCTAAAACATGCAGTAAATCGATATTTTAGCTGCCCAAAGTCTATATGTGTATGCATCTTCTGTACACGTCTATATTCCAAATTCAGGTTCAAAACACTCGAAAATTCGATATTTTTGGGTCCCAGAAGCAATCTGTACATGCCTACTTCTTGCTAGAATGTTTTCAAGATACAGACCAAAAACATGCTCAAAATCGATATTTTAGGTGCAAAAAGTCTATATGTGCATGCATCTTCTGTACCCGTTTATATCTCAAATTCAGGCTCAAAACTCCGAAAATTAGATATTTTTGTGTCCCAGAAGCGATCTGATCCTGCATACTCCGTGTTAGAGTGTTTTTAAAATACAGGCCCAAAACATGCTGAAAATTGATATTTTAGTTGCACAAAGTCAATATGTGTATGCATTCTCTGTACCCGGTTATATCTCAAATTCAGACTCAAAACACCCGAAAATTCAATATTTTTGGGTCCCAGAAGCGATCTGTACATGCCTACTCAGTGCTAGAATGTTTTCAAAATAGAGGATCAGAACATGCTAAAAATCGACATTTTAGGTGCCCGAAGTCGATATGTGCATGCATCTTCTGTACCCGTTTATATCTCAAATTCAGGCTCAAAACATCCAAAAATTCGATATTTTTGTGTCCCAAAAGCGATCTGTACGTGTCTACTCCGTGTTAGAGTATTTTCAAAATACATGCCCAAAACATGCTCAAAATCGATATTTTGGGTGCTTTAAGTCGATATGTGCATGCATCTTCTGTACCCGTTTATATCTCAAATTCAGACTCAAAACATCCGAATATTCGATATTTTTGGGTCCCAAAAGCGATCTGTACATGCCTACTCCGTGTTAGAGTATTTTCAAAATACAGGCCTAAAACATGCTGTAAATCGATATTTTAGCTGCCCAAAGTCAATATGTGTATGCATCTTCTGTACCCGTCTATATCCCAAATTCAGGTTCAAAACACTCGAAAATTCGATATTTTTGGGTCCCAGAAGCAATCTGTACATGCCTACTTCTTGCTAGAATGTTTAAAAGATACAGACCAAAAACATGCTCAAAATCGATATTTTAGGTGCAAAAAGTCTATATGTGAATGCATCTTCTGTACCCGTTTATATCTCAAGTTCAGGCTCAAAACTCCGAAAATTCGATATTTTTGTGTCCCAGAAGCGATCTGTACCTGCATACTCCGTGTTAGAGTGTTTTTAAAATGTAGGCCCAAAACATGCTGAAAATTGATATTTTAGGTGTACAAAGTCAATATGTGTATGCATTCTCTGTACCCGGGTATATCTCAAATTCAGGCTCAAAACACCCGAAAATTCGATATTTTTGGGTCCCAAAAGCGATCTGTACGTGTCTACTCCGTGTTAGAGTATTTTAAAAATACAGGCCCAAAACATGATCAAAATCGATATTTTAGGTGCACAAAGTCAATATGTGTATGCATTCTCTGTACCCGGTTATATCTCAAATTCAGGCTCAAAACACCCGAAAATTCAATATTTTTGGGTCCCAAAAGCGATCTGTACATGCCTACTCAGTGCTAGAATGTTTTCAAAATAGAGGCTCAGAACATGCTAAAAATCGATATTTTAGGTGCCCGAAGTCGATATGTCCATGCATCTTCTGTACCCGTTTATATCTCAAATTCAGGCTCAAAACACCCAAAAATTCGATATTTTTGTGTCCCAGAAGCGATCTGTACATGTCTATACCGTGTTAGAGTATTTTCAAAATACAGGCCCAAAACATGCTCAAAATCGATATTTTAGGTGCCCAAATTCGATATGTGCATGCATCTTCTTTTCCCGTTTATATCTCAAATTCAGACTCAAAACACCCGAAAATTCGATATTTTTGTGTCCCAAAAGCGATCTGTACGTGTCTACTCCGTGTTAGAGTATTTTAAAAATACAGGCCCAAAACATGATCAAAATCGATATTTTGGGTGCTTTAAGTCGATATGTGCATGCATCTTCTGTACCCGTTTATATCTCAAATTCAGACTCAAAACACCCGAATATTCGATATTTTTGGGTCCCAAAAGCGATCTGTACATGCCTACTCCGTGTTAGAGTATTTTCAAAATACAGGCCTAAAACATGCTGTAAATCGATATTTTAGCTGCCCAAAGTCAATATGTGTATGCATCTTCTGTACCCGTCTATATCCCAAATTCATGTTCAAAAACCTCGAAAATTCGATATTTTTTGGTCCCAGAAGCAATCTATACATGCCTACTTCTTGCTAGAAAGTTTTAAGATACAGACCCAAAACATGATTTAAAATCGATATTTTAGGTTCAAAAATTCGATATGTGCATGTATCTTCTGTACCCGTTTATATCTCAAATTCAGGCTCAAAACTCCGAAAAATCGATATTTTTGTGTCCCAGAAGCGATCTGTACATGCATACTCTGTGTTAGAGAGTTTTTAAAATACAGGCAAAAAACATGCTAAAAATTGATATTTTAGGTGCACAAAGTCAATGTGTGTATGCATTCTCTGTACCCGGTTATATCTCAAATTCAGGCTCAAAACACCCGAAAATTCAATATTTTTGGGTCCCAGAAGCGATCTGTACATGCCTACTCAGTGCTAGAATGTTTTTAAAATAGAGGCTCAGAACATGCTAAAAATCGATATTTTGGGTGCCCAAAGTCAATATGTGCATGCATGTTCTGTACCCGTTTTTATCTCAAATTCAGACTCAAAACACCCGATTATTCGATATTTTTGGGTCCCAAAAGCCATCTGTACATGCTTACTCCGTGTTAGAGTATTTTCAAAATACAGGCCTAAAACATGCAGTAAATCGATATTTTAGCTGCCCAAAGTCTATATGTGTATGCATCTTCTGTACACGTCTATATTCCAAATTCAGGTTCAAAACACTCGAAAATTCGATATTTTTGGGTCCCAGAAGCAATCTGTACATGCCTACTTCTTGCTAGAATGTTTTCAAGATACAGACCAAAAACATGCTCAAAATCGATATTTTAGGTGCAAAAAGTCTATATGTGCATGCATCTTCTGTACCCGTTTATATCTCAAATTCAGGCTCAAAACTCCGAAAATTAGATATTTTTGTGTCCCAGAAGCGATCTGATCCTGCATACTCCGTGTTAGAGTGTTTTTAAAATACAGGCCCAAAACATGCTGAAAATTGATATTTTAGTTGCACAAAGTCAATATGTGTATGCATTCTCTGTACCCGGTTATATCTCAAATTCAGACTCAAAACACCCGAAAATTCAATATTTTTGGGTCCCAGAAGCGATCTGTACATGCCTACTCAGAGCTAGAATGTTTTCAAAATAGAGGATCAGAACATGCTAAAAATCGACATTTTAGGTGCCCGAAGTCGATATGTGCATGCATCTTCTGTACCCGTTTATATCTCAAATTCAGGCTCAAAACATCCAAAAATTCGATATTTTTGTGTCCCAAAAGCGATCTGTACGTGTCTACTCCGTGTTAGAGTATTTTCAAAATACATGCCCAAAACATGCTCAAAATCGATATTTTGGGTGCTTTAAGTCGATATGTGCATGCATCTTCTGTACCCGTTTATATCTCAAATTCAGACTCAAAACATCCGAATATTCGATATTTTTGGGTCCCAAAAGCGATCTGTACATGCCTACTCCGTGTTAGAGTATTTTCAAAATACAGGCCTAAAACATGCTGTAAATCGATATTTTAGCTGCCCAAAGTCAATATGTGTATGCATCTTCTGTACCCGTCTATATCCCAAATTCAGGTTCAAAACACTCGAAAATTCGATATTTTTGGGTCCCAGAAGCAATCTGTACATGCCTACTTCTTGCTAGAAAGTTTTAAGATACAGACCCAAAACATGCTTTAAAAGCGATATTTTAGGTTCAAAAATTCGATATGTGCATGCATCCTCTGTACCCGGTTATATCCCAAATTCTGGCTCAAAACCCCCGAAAATTCATTTATTTGGGTCCCAGAAGCGATCTGTACGTGCATACTCCGTGTTAGAGTGTTTTTAAAATATAGGCCAAAAACATGCTGAAATTCGATATTATAGGTGCCTAAAGTCAATATGTTTATGCATCTTCTGTACCCGTGTATATCCCTAATTCAGGTTCAAAACACCCAAAAAATCGAAATTTTTGTGTCCCAGAAGCGATCTGTACATGTCTATACCGTGTTAGAGTATTTTCAAAAAACAGGCCCAAAACATGCTCAAAATCGATATTTTAGGTGACCAAAGTCGATATGTGCATGCATCTTCTGTACCCGTTTATATCTCAAATTCAGGCTCAAAACACCCGAAAATTCGATATTTTTGGGTCCCAGAAGCGATCTGTACATGCCTACTCTGTGTTAGAGTATTTTCAAAATTCAGGCCCAAAACATGCTGAAAATCGATATTTTAGCTCCACATAGTCGATATGTGCATGCATCTTCTGTACCCGTTTATATCTCAAATTCAGGCTCAAAACACCAGAAAATTCGATATTTTTGGATCAGACAAGCGATCTGTACATGCCTACTCAGTAATAGAATATTTTTAAAATATAGGCCCAAAACAAGCTAAAAATCGATATTTGAGGTGCCCAAAGTCGATATGTTCATGAATCTTCTGTACCCGTTTATATCTCAAATTCAGGCTCAAAACACCCGAAAATTCGATATTTTTGTGTCCCAGAAGCGATCTGTACATGCCTACTCTGTGGTAGAGTATTTTCAAAATATAGGCCGAAAACATGCTAAATATCGATATCTTGGGTGCCAAAAGTTGATTTCTGCATGCATCTTCAGTACCCGTTTATATCTCAAATTCAGGCTCAAAACGACGGAAAATTCAATATTTTTGGGTCCCAGAAGCGATCTGTACATGCCTACTCAGTGCTAGAATGTTCTCAAAATATAGGCTCAAAACATGCTAAAAATCGTTATTTTAGGTGCCCAAAGTCGATATGTGCATGCATCTTCTGTACCCGTTTATATCTCAAATTCAGGCTCAAAACACCCGAAAATTCGAGATTTTTGGGTGCCAGAAGTGATCTGTACATGCCTACTCCGTGTTAGAGTATTTTCAAAAGCATGCCCAAAACATGCTGAAAATTGATATTTTACCTCCACATAGTCGATGTGTGCATGCATCTTCTGTACCCGATTATATCTCAAATTCAGGCTCAAAATTCCCAAAAATTCGATGTTTTTGGGCCCCAGAAGCAATCTGTACATGCCTATTCCGTGTTAGAGTATTTTCAAAATACAGGCCCAAAACATGCTCAAAATCGATATTTTAGGTGCCTAAAGTCAATATGTGTATGCATCTTCTGTACCCGTGTATATCCCTAATTCAGGTTCAAAACACTCGAAAATTCGATATTTTTGGGTCCCAGAAGCAATCTGTACATGCCTACTTCTTGCTAGAATGTTTTCAAGATACAGACCAAAAACATGCTCAAAATCGATATTTTAGGTGCAAAAAGTCGATATGTGCATGCATCTTTTGTACCCGTTTATATCTCAAATTCAGGCTCAAAACTCTGAAAATTCGATATTTTTGTGTCCCAGAAGTGATCTGTACCTGCATACTCCGTGTTAGATTGTTTTTAAAATACAGGCCCAAAACATGCTGAAAATTGATATTTTAGGTGCACCAAGTCAATATGTGTATGCATTCTCTGTACCCGGTTATATCCCAAATTCAGGCTCAAAACACCCGAAAATTCAATATTTTTGGATCCCAGAAGCGATCTGTACATGCCTACTCAGTGCTAGAATGTTTTCAAAATAGAGGCTCAGAACATGCGAAAAATCGATATTTTAGGTGTCCGAAGTCGATATGTGCATGAATCTTCTGAACCCGTTTATATCTCAAATTCAGGCTCAAAACACCCAAAAATTCGATATTTATGTGTCCCAAAAGCGATCTGTATGTGTCTACTCCGTGTTAGAGTATTTTTAAAAATACAGGCCCAAAACATGCTCAAATTCGATATTTTGGGTGCTTTAAGTCGATATGTGCATGCATCTTCTGTACCCGTTTATATCTCAAATTCAGACTCAAAACACCCGAATATTCGATATTTTTGGGTCCTAAAAGCGATCTGTACATGCCTACTCCGTGTTAGAGTATTTTCAAAATACAGGCCTAAAACATGCTGTAAATCGATATTTTAGCTGCCCAAAGTCAATATGTGTATGTATCTTCTGTACCCGTCTATATCCCAAATTCAGGTTCAAAACACTCGAAAATTCGATATTTTTTGGTCCCAGAAGCAATCTGTACATGCCTACTTCTTGCTAGAAAGTTTTAAGATACATACCCAAAACATTCTTTAAAATCGATATTTTAGGTGCAAAAAGTCGATATGTGCATGCATCATCTGTACCCATTTATATCTCAAATTCAGGCTCAAAACTCCGAAAATTCGATATTTTTGTGTCCCAGAAGCGATCTGTACATGCATACTCTGTGTTAGAGTGTTTTTAAAATACAGGCCCAAAACATGCTAAAAATTGATATTTTAGGTGCACAAAGTCAATATGTGCATGCATGTTCTGTACCCGTTTATATCTCAAATTTAGGCTCAAAAAACCCGAAAATTCGATATTTTTGGGTCCCAGAAGCGATCTGTATATGCCTACTCCGTGTTTGAGTATTTTCAAAATACATGCCCAAAACATGCTGAAAATCGATATTTTAGCTGCCCATAGTCGATATGTGCATGCATCTTCTGTACCCGTTTATATCTCAAATTCAGGCTCAAAACACCCAATAATTCGATATTTTTGGGTCCCAGAAGCGATCTGTACATGCCTACTCCGTGTTAAAGTATTTTCAAAATACAGGCCCAAAACATGCTAAAAATCTATATTTTAGGTGCCCAAAATCAATATGTGTATGCATCTTCTGTACCCGTCTATATCCCAAATTCAGGTTCAAAACACCAGAAAATTCGATATTTTTGGGCCCCAGAAGCGATCTGTACATGCCTACTCCTTGCTAGAATGTTTTTCAAGATACAGACCCAAAACATGCTTAAAATCGATATTTTAGGTGCAAAAAGTCGATATGTGCATGCATCTTCTGTACCCGGCTATATCCCAAATTCTGGCTCAAAACCCCCGAAAATTCGATTTATTTGGGTCCCAGAAGCGATCTGTACGTGCATACTCCGTGTTAGAGTTCTTTTAAAATTCAAGCCCAAACATGCTAAAAATCGATATTTTAGGTGCCCATTTTCGATATGTGCATGCGTATTCTGTACCCGTTTATATCTCAAATTCAGGGTCAAAACACCCGAAAATTCGATATATATGGGTCCCTTAAGCGATCTGTACATGCCTACTCAGTCTTAGAGTATTTTCAAAATACAGGCCCAAAACATGCTCAAAATCGATATTTTTGGTGCAAAGAGTCGATATGTGCATTCATCTTCATTACCTGTTTACATATCAAATTCGGGCTCAAAACACCCGAAAATTCCATATTTTTGGGTTCCAAAAGCGATCTGTACATGCCTACTCAGTTCTAGAATGTTTTTAAAATATAGGCTCTAAACATGCTATATATCGATATTTTAGGTGTCCAAAGTCGATATGTGCATGCATCTTCTGTACCCGTTTATATCTCAAATTCAGGCTCAAAACACCCAAAAATCGATATTTTTGTGTCCCAGAAGCGATCTGTACATGCCTACTCCGTGTTAGAGTATTTTCAAAATACATTTCCAATACATGCTCAAAATCGATATTTTAGGTGCCCGAAGTAGATATGTGTATGCATTCTCTGTACCCGGTTATATCTCAAATTCAGGCTCAAAACACCCGAAAATTCGATATTTTTGGGTCCCAGAAGCGATCTGTACATGCCTACTCAGTGCTAGAATGTTTTTAAAATAGAGGCTCAGAACATGTTAAAAATCGATATTTTGGGTGCCCAAAGTCAATATGTGCAATCATGTTCTGTACCCGTTTATATCTCAAATTTAGGCTCAAAACACCCTAAAATTCGATATTTTTGGGTCCCAGAAGCGATCTGTACATGCCTACTCAGTGCTAGAATGTTTTCAAAATATAGGCTCAAAACATGCTAAAAATCGATATTTTAGGTGCCCAAAGTCGATATGTGCATGCATCTTCTGTACCCGTTTATATCTCAAATTCAGGCTCAAAACACCCGAAAATTCGAGATTTGTGGGTGCCAGAAGCGATCTGTACATGCCTACTCCGTGTTAGAGTATTTTCAAAATACAGGCCCAAAACATGCTGAAAATTGATATCTTGGGTGCCAAAAGTTGATATCTGCATGCATCTTCAGTACCCGTTTATATCTCAAATTCAGGCTCAAAACCACGGAGAATTCAATATTTTTGGGTCCCAGAAGCGATCTGTACATGCCTAATCAGTGCTAGAATGTTTTCAAAATACATGCCCAAAACATGCTGAAAATCGATATTTTAGCTGCCCATAGTCGATATGTGCATGTATCTTCTGCACCCGTTTATATCTCAAATTCAGGCTCAAAACACCCGAATATTCGATATTTTTGGGTCCCAGAAGCGATCTGTGCATGCCTACTCCGTGTTAGAGTACTTTTAAAATTCAAGCCCAAAACATGCTAAAAATCGATACTTTAGGTGCCCATTTTCGATATGTGCATGAGTATTTTGTACAGGTTTATATCTCAAATTCAGGCTCAAAACACCCGAAAATTCGATATTTTTGGTCCCTTAAGCGATCTGTACATGCCTACTCAGTCTTAGAGTATTTTCAAACTACAGGCCCAAAACATGCTAAAAATCGACATTTTGGGTGCCCAAAGTCGATATGTGCATTCATCTTCTTTACCCGTCTATATCTCAAATTCAGGCTCAAAACACCCAAAAATCCGATATTTTTGTGTGCCTGAAGCGATCTGTACATGCCTACTCCGTGTTAGAGTATTTACACAATACAGACCCAAAACATACTCAAAATCGATATTTTAGGTGCAAAGAGTCGATATGTGCATTCATCTTCATTACCTGTTTACATATCAAATTCAGGCTCAAAACACCCGAAAATTCGATATTTTTGGGTCCAAGAAGTGATCTGTACATGCCTACTCAGTGCTAGAATGTTTTCAAAATATAGAGTCAAAACATGCTAAAAATCGATATTTTATGTGTCCCAAGTCGATATGTGCATGCATGTTCTGTACCCTTTTAAATCCCAAATTCAAGCTTAAAACATCCGAAAATTCGATATTTTTGGATCCCAGAAGCGATCTGTACATATCTACTCAGTGCTAGAATGTTTTCAAAATATAGGCTTAAAACATGCTAAAATTCGATATTTTAGGTGTCCAAAGTCGATATGTGCATACATCTTTTGTACCCGTTTATATCCCAAATTCAGGCTCAAAACACCCGAAAATTTAATTTTGTTGTGTCCCAGAAGCTATCTGTACATGCTTACTTAGTGATAGAATATTTTCAAAATATTGGCCCAAAACACACTAAAAATAAATATTTTGGGAGCCCAAAGTCGATATGTGCATGCATCTTCTGTACCCGTTTATATCTCAAATTCATGCTCAAAACACCCGAAAATTAGATATTTTTGTGTCCCAGAAGCGATATGTCTATGCCTACTCCTTCTTAGAATGTTTTCAAGATACAGACCCAAAACATGCTAAAAATAGATTTATTAGGTGCAAAAAGTCGATATGTGCATGCATCTTCAGTACCCGTTTATATCTTAAATTCAGGCTCAAAACACCCAAAAATTCAATATTTATGGGTCCCAGAAGCGATCTGTACATGTCTACTCAGAGCTAGACTGTTTTTAAAATATAGGCTTAAAACATGCTAAAAATCGACATTTTAGGTGTCCAAAGTCGATATGTGCATACATCTTTTGTACCAGTTTATATCCCAAATTCAGGCTCAAAACACCCGAAAATTCGATATTTTTGGGACCCTGAAGCGATCTGTACATGCCTACTCAGTGCTAGAATATTTTCAAAATATAGGCCCAATACATGCTAAAAATCGATATTTTAGGTGCCCAATGTCGATATGTGCATGCATGTTCTGTACCCGTTTATATCTAAAATTTAGGCTCAAAACACCCGAAAATTCTATATTTTTGGCTCCCAGAAGCGATCTGTACTTGTCTACTCCGTGTTAGAGTACTTTAAATATACAGGCCATAAAACATACTGAAAATCGATATTTTAGGTGCCCAAAGTCAATATGTGCATGCATCTTCTGTACCCGTTTATATCTCAAATTCAGGCACAAAAAAACCCGAAAATTCGAGATTTTTGGGTCCCAGAAGCGATCTGTACATGCCTACTCAGTGCTAGAATGTTTTCAAAATATAGGCTCAAAACATGCTAAAAATCGATATTTTAGGTGCCCAAAGTCGATATGTGCATGCATCTTCTGTACCCGTTTATATCTCACTTTTAGGCTCAAAACACCCGAAAATTCGAGATTTTTGGGTGCCAGAAGCGATCTGTACATGTCTACTCCGTGTTAGAGTATTTTCAAAATACATGCCCAAAACATGCTGAAAATTGATATTTTACCTCCACATAGTCGATGTGTGCATGCATCTTCTGTACCCGATTATATCTCAAATTCAGGCTCAAAATTCGCGAAAATTCGATGTTTTTGGGCTCCAGAAGCAATCTGTACATGCCTATTCCGTGTTAGAGTATTTTCAAAATACAGACCCAAAACATGCTGAAAATCGATATTTGAGGTGCCCAAAGTCAATATGTGTATGCATCTTCTGTACCCGTTTATATCTCAAATTCAGACTCAAAACACCCGAAAATTCGAGATTTTTGGGTCCCAGAAGCGATCTGTACATGCCTACTCAGTAATAGAATATTTTTAAAATATAGGACCAAAACAAGCTAAAAATCGATATTTGAGGTGCCCAAAGTCGATATGTTCATGAATCTTCTGTACCCGTTTATATCTCAAATTCAGGCTCAAAACACCCGAAAATTCGATATTTTTGTGTCCCAGAAGCGATCTGTATATGCCTACTCAGTGCTAGAATGTTTTCAAAATATAGGCTCAAAACATGCTAAAAATCGATATTTTAGGTGCCCAAAGTCGATATGTGCATGCATCTTCTGTACCCGTTTATATTTCAAATTCAGACTCAAAACACCCGAAAATTCGAGATTTTTGGGCCCCAGAAGCGATTTGTACATGCCTACTCCGTGTTGGAGTATTTTCAAAATTCAGGCCCAAAACATGCTGAAAATCGATATTTTAGCTCCACATAGTCGATATGTGCATGCATCTTCTCTACCCGTTTATATCTCAAATTCAGGCTCAAAACACCAGAAAATTCGATATTTTTGGATCAGACAAGCGATCTGTACATGCCTACTCAGTAATAGAATATTTTTAAAATATAGGCCCAAACAAGCTAAAAATCGATATTTTAGGTGCCCAAAGTCGATATGTGCATGCATCTTCTGTACCCGTTTATATCTCAAATTCAGGCTCAAAACACCCGAAAATTCGATATTTTCGTGTCCCAGAAGCGATATGTACATGCCTACTTCTTGTTAGAGTATTTTCACAATACAGACCCAAAACATGCTGAAAATCGATATTTTAGGTGCAAAGAGTCGATATGTGCATGCATCTTCATTACCTGTTTACATATCAAATTCAGGCTCAAAACACCCTAAAATTCAGTTTTTTTGGGTTCCAGAAGCGATCTGTACATGCCTACTCAGTGCTAGAATGTTTCCAAAATACAGGCTTAAAACATGCTAAAAATCGATATTTTTGGTGTCCCAAGTCAATAAGTATGTTCTGTACCCGTTTATATCTCAAATTCAAGCTCAAAACACCCGAAAATTCGATATTTTTGGGTCCCAGAAGCGATCTGTACAAGTTTACTCCGTGTTAGAGTATTTTCAAAATACATGCCCAAAACATGCTAAAAATCGATATTTTAGCTGCCCATAGTCGATAAGTGCATGCATCTTCTGTACCCGTTTATATCCCAAATTCATGCTCAAAACACCCGTAAATTCGATATTTTTGGGTCCCAGAAGCAATCTGTACATGCCTACTCTGTGTTAGAGTATTTTCAAAATATAGGCCCAAAACATGCTAAAATCGATATTTTGGGTGCCCAAAGTTGATATCTGCATGCATCTTCAGTACCCGTTTATATCTCAAATTCAGGTTCAAAACCACGGAAAATTCAATAGTTTTGGGACCCCGCAGCGATCTGTACATGACTACTTCGTGTTAGTGTATTTTCAAAATACAGGCCCAAAACATGCTCAAAATCGATATTTTGGGTGCCTTAAAGACGATATGTGCATGCATCTTCTGTACCCGTTTATATCTCAAATTCAGATTCAAAACACCCGAAAATTCAAAATTTTTGGGTCCAAGAAGCGATCTGTATATGCCTACTCAGTGCTAGAATATTTTCAAAATATAGGCTCAAAACAGGCTAAAAATCGAAATTTTATGTGTCCCAAGTCGATATGTGCATGCATGTTCTGTACACGTTTATATCTCAATTTTAGGCTCAAAACTCCCGAAAATTCGATATTTTTGGGTACCAGAAGCGATCTGTATATGCCTACTCTGTGTTTGAGTATTTTCCAAATACATGCCCAAAACATGCTCAAAATCGATATTTTAGCTGCCCATAGTCGATATGTGCATGCATCTTCTGTACCCGTTTATATCTTAAATTCAGGCTCAAAACACCCGTAAATTCGATATTTTTTGATCAGACAAGCGATCTGTACATGCCTACTCAGTAATAGAATATTTTTAAAATATAGGCCCAAAACAAGCTAAAAATCGATATTTTAGGTTCCCAAAGTCGATATGTGCATGCATCTTCTGTACCCGTTTATATCTCAAATTCAGGCTCAAAACACCCGAAAATTCGATATTTTTGTGTCCCAGAAGCGATATGTACATGCCTACTTCTTGTTAGAGTATTTTCACAATACAGACCCAAAACATGCTCAAAATCGATATTTTAGGTGCAAAGAGTTGATATGTGCATGCATCTTCTGTACCCGTTTATATCCCAAATTCAGGCTCAAAACAACCGAAAATTCGATATTTTTGGGTCCCAGAAGCGATCTGTACATGCCTACTCCGTGTTTGAGTACTTTCAAAATACAGGCCCAAAACATGCTAAAAATCGATATTTGAGGTGCCCAAAGTCAATATGTGTATGCATGTTCTGTACCCTTTTATATCCAAAATTCAGGCTCAAAACACCCAAAAATTCAATATTTTTTGGTCCCCGAAGCGATCTGTACATTTCTACTTAGTGCTAGAATGTTTTTAAAATATAGGCCTAAAACATGCTAAAAATCGATATTTTACGTGTCCAAAGTCGATATGTGCATGCATCTTCTGTACCCGTTTATATCTCAAATTCAGGCTCAAAACACCCGAAAATTCGTGATTTTTGGGTGCCAGAAGCGATCTGTACATGCCTACTCAGTGTTAGAGTATTTTCAAAATATAGGCCCAAAACATGCTAAATATCGATATCTTGGGTGCCAAAAGTTGATATCTGCATGCATCTTCAGTACCCGTTTATATCTCAAATTCAGGCTCAAAACGACTGAAAATTCAATATTTTTGGGTCCTAGAAGCGATCTGTACATGCCTACTCAGTGCTAGAATGTTTTCAAAATATAGGCTCAAAACATGCTAAAAATCGATATTTTAGGTGCACAAAGTCGATATGTGCATGCATCTTCTGTACCCGTTTATATCTCAAATTCAGGCTCAAAACACCCGAAAATTCGAGATTTTTGGGTGCCAGAAGCAATCTGTACATGCCTACTCCGTGTTAGATTATTTTCAAAATACAGGCCCAAAATATGCTGAAAATTGATATTTTACCTCCACGTAGTCGATATGTGCATGCATCTTCTGTACCCGATCATATCTCAAATTCAGGCTCAAAATTCCCGAAAATTCGATGTTTTTGTGCCCCAGAAGCAATCTGTAAATGCCTATTCCGTGTTAGAGTATTTTCAAAATACAGGCCCAAAACATGCTGAAAATCGATATTTGAGGTGCCCAAAGTCAATATGTGTATGCATCTTCTGTAACCGTTTATATCCCAAATTCAGGCTCAAAACACCCGAAAATTAGATATTTTTGGGTCCCAGAAGCGATCTGTACATGACTACTCTGTGTTAGAGTATTTTCAAAATATAGGTTCAAAACATGTTAAATATCGATATCTTGGGTGCCGAAAGTTGATATCTGCATGCATCTTCAGTACCCGTTTATATCTCAAATTCAGGCTCAAATTGACTGAAAATTCAATTTTGTTATGTCCCAGAAGCGATCTGTACATGCCTACTCAGTGCTAGAATGTTTTCAAAATATAGGCTCAAAACATGCTAAAAATCGATAATTTAGGTGCCCAAAGTCGATATGTGCATGTATCTTCTGTACCCGGTTATATCTCAAATTCAGACTCAAAACACCCGAAAATTCGAGATTTTTGGGTCCCAGAAACGATCTGTACATGCCTACTCCGTATTAGAGTATTTTCAAAATTCAGGCCCAAAACATGCTGAAAATCGATATTTTAGCTCACATAGTCGATATGTGCATGCATCTTCTGTACCCGTTTATATCTCAAATTCAGGCTCAAAACACCAGAAAATTCAATTTTTTTGGGTTCCAGAAGCGATCTGTACATGCCTACTCAGTGCTAGAATTTTTCCAAAATACAGGCTTAAAACATGCTAAAAATCGATATTTTTGGTGTCCCAAGTCAATAAGTACGTTCTGTACCCGTTTATATCCCAAATTCATGCTCAAAACACCCGTAAATTCGATATATATGGGTGCCAGAAGCAATCTGTACAAGCCTACTCCGTGTTAGAGTATTTTCAAATTATAAGCTCAAAACATGCTCAAAATCGATATTTTGGGTGCCAAAAGTCGATATGTACATGTAATTTCTGTACCCGATTATATCTCAAATTCAGGCTCAAAACACCCGAAAATTCGATATTTGTGTGTCCCTGAAGCGATCTGTACATGCCTACTCCGTGTTAGAATACTTTCAAAATACAGGTCCAAAACATGCTCAAAATCGATATTTTGGGTGCCCAAAGTCGATCTGTGCATGCATCTTCTGTACCCGTTTATATCTCAAATTCAGGCTCAAAACACCCGAAAGTTCGGTATTTTTGAGTCAAAGAAGCGATCTGTACATGCCTACTCAGTGCTAGAATGTTTTCAAGATACAGACCCAATAAATGCTCAAAATCGATATTTTAAGTGCAAAAGTCGATATGTGCATGCATCTTCTGTACCCGTTTATATCTCAAATTCAGGCTCAAAACACCCGAAAATTCGATATTTTTGGGTTTCAAAAGCGATCTGTACATGTCTACTCCGTGTTAGAGTGTTTTTAAAATACAGGCCCAAAACATGCTGAAAATCGATACTTTATGTGCCCAAAGTCAATATGTGTATGCATCTTCTGTACCCGTCTATATCCCTAATTCTGGTTCATAAAACCAGAAAATTCGATATTTTTGGGTCCCAGAAGCGATCTGTACATGCCTACTCAGTGCTAGAATATTTTCAAATTATACGCCCAAAACATACTAAAAATCGATATTTTGGGTGCCAAAGTCGTTATGAGCATGCATCTTCTGTACCCGTTTATATCTCAAATTCAGTTTCAAAACACCCAAAAAATCGATATTTTTGTGTCCCAGAAGCGATCTGTACATTTCTACACCGTGTTAGAGTATTTTCAAAATACAGGCCCAAAATATGCTCAAAATCGATATTTTAGGTGCCCAAATTCGATTTGTGCATGCATCTTCTGTACCCGTTCATATCTCAAATTCAGGCTCAAAACACCCGAAAAATCGATTTATTTGGATCCCAGAAGTGATCTGTACGTGTCTACTCAGTGTTAGAGTATTTTAAAGATACAGGCCCAAAACATGTTCAAAATCGATATTTTAGGTGCCCAAAGTCGATATGTGCATGCATCTTCTGTACCCGTTTATATCTCAAATTCAGGCTCAAAACACCCGAAAATTCGATAGTTTTGGTTGCCAGAAGCGATCTGTACATGCCTACTCCTTGCTAGAATGTTTTCAAGATACAGACCTAAAACCTGTCAAAATCGATAATTTAAGTGTAAAAAGTCGATATGTGCATGCATCTTCTGTACCCGTTTATATCTCAAATTCAGGCTCAAAACACCCAAAAAATCGATATTTTTGTGTCCCAGAAGCAATCTGTACATGTCTACTCCGTGTTAGAGTATTTTCAAAATACAGGCCTAAAACATGCTCAAAATCGATATTTTAGGTGCCCAAAGTCGATATGTGCATGCATCTTCTGAATCCGTTTATATCTCAAATTCAGGCTCAAAACACTCGAAAATTCGATATTTTTTTGTCCCAGAAGCGATCTGTACATGCCTACTCCGTGTTAATGTATTTTCAAAATACAGGCCCAAAACATGCTGAAAATCTATATTTTAGGTGCCCAAAGTCAATATGTGTATGCATCTTCTGTACCCGTCTATATCCCAAATTCAGGTTCAAAACACCACAAAAATCCGGCATTTTTGGGTCCCAGAAGCGATCTGTACATGCCTACTCCTTGCTAGAATGTTTTCAATATACAGATCCAAAACATGCTCAAAATCGATATTTTAGGTGCAAAAAGTCGATATGTGCATGCATCCTCTGTACCCGGTTATATCCCAAATTCAGGCTCAAAACGCCCGAAAAATCGATATTTTTGGGTCCCAGAAGCGATCTGTACATGCCTACTCAGTGCTAGAATATTTTCAAAATATACGCCAAAAACATACTAAAAATCGATATTTTGGGTGCCAAAGTCGTTAAGAGAATGCATCTTCTGTACCCGTTTATATCTCAAATTCAGTTTCAAAACACCCAAAAAATCGATATTTTTGTGTCCCAGAAGCGATCTGTACATGTCTACACCGTGTTAGAGTATTTTCAAAATACAGGCCCAAAATATGCTCAAAATCGATATTTTAGGTGCCCAAATTCGATATGTGCATGCATCTTCTGTACCCGTTCATATCTCAAATTCAGGCTCAGAACACCCGAAAATTCGATTTATTTGGATCCCAGAAGCGATCTGTACGTGTCTACTCAGTGTTAGAGTATTTTAAAGATACAGGCTCAAAACATGTTCAAAATCGATATTTTGGGTGCCCAAAGTCGATATGTGCATGCATCTTCTGTACCCGTTTATATCTCAAATTGAAACTCAAAACACCAGAATATTCGATATTTTTGGGTACCAAAAGCAATGTGTACATTCATACTCCGTGTTAGAGTATTTTCAAAATACAGGCCTAAAACATGCTGAAAATCGATATTTTAGCTGCCCAAAGTCAATATGTGTATGCATCTTCTGTACCCGTCTATATCCCAAATTCAGGTTCAAAACACTCGGAATTTCGATATTTTTGGGTCCCAGAAGCAATCTGTACATGCCTACTTCTTGCTAGAATGTTTTCAAGATACAGACCCAAAACATGCTCAAAATCGATATTTTAGGTGCAAAAAGTCGAAATGTGCATGCATCTTCTGTACCCGTTTATATCTCAAATTCAGGCTCAAAACACCCGAAAATTCGATATTTTTGGGTTCCAAAAGCGATCTGTACATGTCTACTCCGTGTTAGAGTATTTTCAAAATACAGGCCCAAAACATGCTCAAAATCGATATTTTAGGTGCCCAAAGTCGATATGTGAATGCATCTTCTGTGTCCGTTTATATCTCAAATTCAGGCTCGAAACACCCGAAAATTCAATGTTTTTGGGTCCCAGAAGCAATCTGTACGTGCATACTCCGTGTTAGAGTGTTTTTAAAATACAGGCCCAAAACATGCTGAAAATCGATATTTTAGGTGCCTAAAGTCGATATGTGCATGCATCTTCTGTATCCGTTTATATCTCAAATTCAGGCTTAAAACTCTCGAAAATTCGATATTTTTTGGTCCCAGAAGCGATTTGTACGTGCCTACTCCGTGTTAATGTATTTTCAAAATACAGGCCCAAAACATGCTGAAAATCTATATTTTAGGTGCCCAAAGTCAATATGTGTATGCATCTTTTGTACCCGTCTATATCCCAAATTCAGGTTCAAAACACCAGAAAATTCGATATTTTTGGGTCCCAGATGCGATCTGTACATGCCTACTCCTTGCTAGAATTTTTTCAAAATACATACCCAAAACATGTTAAAAAACGATATTTTAAGTGCAAAAAGTCGATATGTGCATGCATCTTCTGTACCCGTTTAAATCTCAAATTCAGGCTCAAAACACATAAAAAAATCGATATTTTTGTGTCCCTTAAGCGATCTGGACATGCATACTCCGTGTTAGAGTATTTTCAAAATACAGGCCCAAAACATGCTGAAAATCGATATTTTAGCTGCCCAAAGTCAATATGTGTATGCATCTTCTGTACCCGTCTCTATCTCAAATTCAGGTTCAAAACACCCGAAAATTCGATATTTTTCGGTACCCGAAGCGATCTGTACATGCCTACTCCGTGTTAGAGTATTTTCAAAATACAGGCCCAAAACATGCTCAAAATCGATATTTTAGGTGCCCAAAGTCGATATGTGCATGCATCTTCTGTATCCGTCTATATCCCAAATTCAGGTTCAAAACACCAGAAAATTCGATATTTTGGGGTCCCAGAAGCGATCTGTACATGCCAACTCAGTGCTAGAATGTTTTCAAAATAGAGGGTCAGAACATGCTAAAAATCGATATTTTGGGTGCCCAAAGTCGATATGTGCATGCATCTTCTGTACCCGTTTATATCTCAAATTCAGGCTCAAAACTCCCAAAAATTCGATATTTTTGTGTCGCAGGAGCGATCTGCACGTGTCTATTCCGTGTTAGAGTATTTTAAAAATACAGGCCCAAAATATGCTCAAAATCGATATTTTGGGTGCCCAAAGTCAATATGTGCATGCATCTTCTGTACCCGTTAATGTCTCAAATTCAGACTCAAAACACCCGAATATTCGATATTTTTGTGTCCCAAAAGCCATCTGTACATGCATACTCCGTGTTAGAGTATTTTTAAAATACAGGGCCAAAACATGCTGAAAATCGATATTTTATGTGCCCAAAGTCAATATGTGTATGCATCTTCTGTACCCGTGTATATCCCTAATTCAGGTTCAAAACACCAGAAAATTCGATATTTTGGGGTCCCAGAAGAGATCTGTACATGCCTACTCCTTGCTAGAATGTTTTCAAGATACAGACCCAAAACATGCTCAAAATCGATATTTTAAGTACAAAAAGTCGATATGTGCTTGCATCTTCTTTACCCGTTTATATCTCAAATTCAGGCTCAAAACACCCGAAAATTCAATGTTTTTGGGTCCCAGAGGCGATCTGTACGTGCATACTCTGTGTTAGAGTGTTTTTAAAATACAGGCCCAAAACATGCTGAAAATCGATATTTTATGTGCCCAAAGTCAATTTGTGTATGCATCCTCTGTACCCGGTTATATCTCAAATTCAGGCTCAAAACACCCGAAAATTCGATATTTTTGGGTCCCAAAAGCGATCTGTACATGTCTACTCCTTGCTAGAATGTTTTTAAGATACAGACCCAAAACATGCTCAAAATCGATATTTTAGGTGCAAAAAGTCGATATGTGCATGCATCTTCTGTACCCGTTAATATCTCAAATTCAGGCTCAAAACTCCGAAAATTCGATATTTTTGGGTCCCTTAAGCAATCTATACATGCCTACTCAGTGCTAGAATGTTTTTAAAATACAGGCCCAAAACATGCTATAAATCGATATATTAGGTGTCTAAAGTCGATATGTGCATGCATCTTCTGTACCCGTTTATATCCCAAATTAAGGTTCAATACACCAGAAACTTCGATATTTTGGGGTCCCAGAAGCGATCTGTACATGCCTACTCAGTGCTAGAATATTTTCAAATTATACGCCCAAAACATACTAAAACTCGATATTTTGGGTGTCAAAGTCGATATGTGCATGCCTCTTCTGTACCCGTTTAAATCTCAAATTCAGGCTCAAAACACATAAAAAAATCGATATTTTTGTGTCCCTTAAGCGATCTGTACATGCATACTCCGTGTTAGAGTATTTTCAAAATACAGGCCCAAAACATGCTGAAAATCGATATTTTAGCTGCCCAAAGTCAATATCTGTATGCATCTTCTGTACCCGTCTCTATCTCAAATTCAGGTTCAAAACACCCGAAAATTCGATATTTTTCGGTACCCGAAGCGATCTGTACATGCCTACTCCGTGTTAGAGTATTTTCAAAATACAGGCCCAAAACATGCTCAAAATCGATATTTTAGGTGCCCAAAGTCGATATGTGCATGCATCTTCTGTATCCGTCTATATCCCAAATTCAGGTTCAAAACACCAGAAAATTCGATATTTTGGGGTCCCAGAAGCGATCTGTACATGCCTACTCCTTGCTAGAATGTTTTCAAGATACAGACCCAAAACATGCTTAAAATCGATATTTTAGGTGCAGAAAGTCGATGTGTGCATGCATCTTCTGTACTCGTTTATATCTCAAATTCAGGCTAAAAACTCCGAAAATTCGATATTTATGTGTCCCAGAACTGATCTGTACATGCATACTCCGTGTTAGAGTGTTTTTAAAATGCAAGCCCAAAACATGCTAAAAATTGATATTTTAGGTGCACAAAGTCAATATGTGTATGCATTCTCTGTACCCGGTTATATCTTAAATTCAGGCTCAAAACACCCAAAAAATCGATATTTTTGTGTCCCAGATGCGATCTGTACGTGTCTACTCCGTGTTAGAGTATTTTAAAAATACAGGCCCAAAATATGCTCAAAATCGATATTTTGGGTTCCCAAAGTCGATATATGCATGCATCTTCTGTACCCGTTTCTGTCTCAAATTCAGACTCAAAACACCCGAATATTCGATATTTTTGGGTCCCAAAAGCGATCTGTACATGCATACTCCGTGTTAGAGTATTTTTAAAATACAGGCCTAAAACATGCTGAAAATCGATATTTTAGCTGCCCAAAGTCAATATGTGTATGTATCTTCTGTACCCGTTTATATCTTAAATTCAGGCTCAAAACACCCGAAAATTCGATATTTTTGGGTCCCAAAAGCGATCTGTACATGTCTACTCCGTGTTAGAGTATTTTTAAAATACAGGCCCAAAACATACTAAAAATCGATATTTCAGGTGCCCAAAGTCGATATGTGCATGCATCTTCTGTACCCGTTTATATCTCAAATTCAGGCTCAAAACTCCGAAAATTCGATATTTTTGGGTCCCTTAAGCAATCTGCACATGCCTACTCAGTGCTAGAATGTTTTTAAAATACAGGCCCAAAACATGCTATAAATCGATATTTCAGGTGTCTAAAGTCGATATGTGCATGCATCATCTGTACCCGTTTATATCCCAAATTCAGGTTCAAAACACCAGAAACTTCGATATTTTGGAGTCCCAGAAGCGATCTGTACATGCCTACTCAGTGCTAAAATATTTTCAAATTATACGCCCAAAACATACTAAAAATCGATATTTTGGGTGTCAAAGTCGATATGTGCATGCATCTTCTGTACCCGTTTATATCTCAAATTCAGGCTCAAAACACCCAAAAATTCGATATTTTTGTGTCCCAGGAGCGATCTGTACGTGTCTATTACGTGTTAGAGTGTTTTAAAAATATAGACCCAAAATATGCTCAAAATCGATATTTTGGGTGCCCAAAGTCGATATGTGCATGCATCTTCTGTACCCGTTTATATCTCAAATTCAGGCTCAAAACACCGAAAATTCGATATTTTTGGGTCCCCGAAGCGATCTGTACATACGTACTCCGTGTTAGAGTATTTTCAAAATACAGGCCCAAAACATGCTGAAAATCGATATTTTATGTGCCCAAAGTCAATATGTGTATGCATCCTCTGTACCCGGTTATATCTCAAATTCAGGCTCAAAACTCCGAAAATTTGATATTTTTGTGTCCCAGAAGCGATCTGTACATGCATACTCCGTGTTAGAGTGTTTTTAAAATGCAGGCCCAAAACATGCTGAAAATTGATATGTTAGGTGCACAAAGTCAATATGTGTATGCATTCTCTGTACCCGGTTATATCTCAAATTCAGGGTCAAAACACCCGAAAATTTGATATTTTTAGGTCCCAAAAGCGATCTGTACATGTCTACTCCGTGTTAGAGTATTTTTAAAATACAGGCCCATAACATACTAAAAATCGATATATTAATTGCAAAAAGTCGATATGTGCATGCATTTTCTGTACCCGATTATATCTCAAATTCAGGCTCAAAACACCGAAAATTCGATATTTTTGGGTCCCAGAAACGATCTGTACATGCCTACTCAGTGCTAGAATGTTTTCAAAATAGAGGCTCAGAACATGATAAAAATCGATATTTTGGGTGCCCAAAGTCGATATGTGCATGCATATTCTGTACCCGTTTATATCTCAAATTCAGGCTCAAAACACCCAAAAATTCGATATTTTTGTGTCCCAGGAGCGATCTGTACGTGTCTATTGGGTGTTAGAGTATTTTAAAAATACAGGCCCAAAATATGCTCAAAATCGATATTTTGGGTGCCCAAAGTCGATATGTGCATGCATCTTCTGTACCAGTTTATGTCTCAAATTCAGACTCAAAACACCCGAATATTCGATATTTTTTGGTCCCAAAAGCCATCTGTACATGCATACTCCGTGTTAGAGTATTTTTAAAATACAGGCCTAAAACATGCTCAAAATCGATATTTTAGGTGCCCAAAGTCGATATGTGCATGCTTCTTCTGTATCCGTCTATATCCCAAATTCAGGTTCAAAACACCCAAAAATTCGATATTTTTGGGTCCCAGAAGCGATCTGTACATGCCTACTCCTTGTTAGAATTTTTTCAAGATACAGACCCAAAACATGATCAAAATCGATATTTTAGGTGCAAAAAGTCGATATGTGCATGTATCCACTGTACCCGGTTATATCTTAAATTCTGGCTAAAAACCCCCGAAAATTCGATGTTTTTGGGTCCCAGAAGTGATCTGTACATGCCTACTCAGTGCTAGAATATTTTCAAGTTATACGCCCAAAACATACTAAAAATCGATATTTTGGGTGCCAAAGTCGATATGTGCATGCATCTTCTGTACCCGTTTATATCTCAAATTCAGGCTCAAAACACCCAAAAAAATCGATATTTTTGTGTCCCAGAAGCGATCTGTACATGTCTACACCGTGTTTGAGTATTTTCAAAATAGAGGCCCAAAAGATGCTCAAAATCGATATTATAGGTGCCCAAAGTCGATATGTGCATGAATCTTCTGTACCCGTTTATATCTCAAATTCAGGCTCAAAACACCCGAAAATTCAATGTTTTTGGGTCCCAGAAGCGATCTGTACGTGCATACTCCGTGTTAGAGTGTTTTTAAAATACAGGCCCAAAACATGCAGAAAATCGATATTTTATGTTCCCAAAGTCAATATGTGTATGCATCCTCTGTACCCGGTTATATATCAAATTCACGCTCAAAACTACGAAAATTCGATATTTTTATGTCCCAGAAGCGATCTGTACATGCATACTCCGTGTTAGAGTGTTTTTAAAATGCAGGCCCAAAACATGCTGAAAATTGATATTTTAGGTGCACAAAGTCAATATGTGTATGCATACTCTGTACCCGGTTATATCTTCAATTCAGGCTCAAAACACCCAAAAATTCAATATTTTTGGGTCCCAGAAGCGATCTGTACATGCCTACTCAGTGCTAGAATGTTTTCAAAATAGAGGCTCAGAACATGCTAAAAATCAATATTTTGGGTGCCCAAAGTCGATATGTGCATGCATCTTCTGTACCCGTTTATATCTCAAATTCAGGCTCAAAACACACAATAAATCGATATTTTTGTGTCCCAGAAGCGATCTGTACGTGTCTACTCCGTGTTAGAGTATTTTAAAAATACAGGCCCAAAATATGCTCAAAATCGATATTTTGGGTGCCCAAAGTCGATATATGCATGCATCTTCTGTACCCGTTTATGTGTCAAATTCAGACTCAAAACACCCGAATATTCGATATTTTTGGGTCCCAGAAACGATCTGTACATGCCTACTCAGTGCTAGAATGTTTTCAAAATAGAGGCTCAGAACATGCTTAAAGTCGATATTTTGGGTGCCCTAAGTCGATATGTGCATGCATCTTCTGTACCCGTTTATATCTCAAATTCAGGCTCAAAACACCCAAAAATTCGATATTTTTGTGTCCCTGGAGCGATCTGTACGTGTCTATTACGTGTTAGAGTGTTTTAAAAATATAGACCCAAAATATGCTCAAAATCGATATTTTGGGTGCCCAAAGTCGATATGTGCATGCATCTTCTGTATCCGTTTATGTCTCAAATTCAGACTCAAAACACCCGAATATTCGATATTTTTGGGTCCCAAAAGCCATCTGTACATGCATACTCCGTGTTAGAGTATTTTTAAAATACAGGCCTAAAACATGCTGAAAATAGATATTTTAGCTGCCCAAAGTCCATATGTGTATGCATCTTCTGTACCCGTTTATATCTCAAATTCAGGGTCAAAACACCCGAAAATTCGATATTTTTGGGTCCCAAAAGCGATCTGTACATGTCTACTCCGTGTTAGAGTATTTTCAAATTACAGGCCCAAAACATGCTCAAAATCGATATTTTAAGTGCCCAAAGTCAATATGTGTATGCATCTTCTGTAACCGTCTATATCCCAAATTCAGGTTTAAAACACTCGAAAATTCGATATTTTTGGGCCCCAGAAGCAATCTGTACATGCCTACTTCTTGCTAGAATGTATTGAAGATACAGACCCAAAACATGCTTAAAATCGATATTTTGGGTGCCCAAAGTCGATATGTGCATGCATATTCTGTACCCGCTTATATCTCAAATTCAGGCTCAAAACACCCAAAAATTCGATATTTTTGTGTCCCTGGAGCGATCTGTACGTGTCTATTGGGTGTTAGAGTATTTTAAAAATACAGGCCCAAAATATGTTAAAAATCGATATTTTGGGTGCCCAAAGTCGATATGTGCATGCATCTTCTGTACCAGTTTATGTCTCAAATTCAGACTCAAAACACCCGAATATTCGATATTTTTGGGTCCCAAAAGCCATCTGTACATGCATACTCCGTGTTAGAGTATTTTTAAAATACAGGCCTAAAACATGCTTAAAATCGATATTTTTGCTGCCCAAAGACAATATGTGTATGCATATTCTGTACCCGTTTATATCTCAAATTCTGGCTCAAAACACCGAAAATTCGATATTTTTGTGTCCCCGAAGCGATCTGTACATGCGTACTCCGTGTTAGAGTATTTTCAAAATACAGGCCCAAAACATGCTCAAAATCGATATTTTAAGTGCACAAAGTCAATATGTGTATGCATCTTCTGTAACCGTCTATATCCCAAATTCAGGTTCAAAACACTCGAAAATTCGATATTTTTAAGTCCCAGAAGCAATCTGTACATGCCTACTTCTTGCTAGAATGTTTTGAAGATACAGACCCAAAATATGCTTAAAATCGATATTTTAGGTGCAAAAAGTCGAAAAGTGCTTGCATCTTCTGAACCCGTTTATATCTCAAATTCAGGGTCAAAACACCCGAAAATTCGATATTTTTAGGTCCCAAAAGCGATCTGTACATGTCTACTCCGTGTTAGATTATTTTTAAAATACAGGCCCAAAACATACTAAAAATCGATATATTAAATGCAAAAAGTCGATATTTGCATGCATTTTCTGTACCCGTTTATATCTCAAATTCAGGCTCAAAACACCGAAAATTCGATATTTTTGGGTCCTCGAAGCGATCTGTACATGCCTACTCCGTGTTAGAGTATTTGCAAAATACAGGCCCAAAACATGCTCAAAATCGATATTTTAGGTGCCCAAAGTCGATATGTGCATGCTTCTTCTGTATCCGTCTATATCCCAAATTCAGGTTCAAAACACCCAAAAATTCCAGATTTTTGGGTCCCAGAAGCGATCTGTACATGCCTACTCCTTGCTAGAATTTTTTCAAGATACAGACCCAAAACATGCTCAAAATCGATATTTTAGGTGCCCAAAGTCGATATGTGCATGCTTCTTCTGTATCCGTCTATATCCCAAATTCAGGTTCAAAACACCCAAAAATTCCAGATTTTTGGGTCCCAGAAGCGATCTGTACATGCCTACTCCTTGCTAGAATTTTTTCAAGATACAGACCCAAAACATGATCAAAATCGATATTTTAGGTGCAAAAAGTCGATATGTGCATGTATCCTCTGTACCCGGTTATATCTCAAATTCTGGCTCAAAACCCCCGAAAATTCGATATTTTTGGGTCCCAGAAGCGATCTGTACATACCTACTCAGTGCTAGAATATTTTCAAATTATACGCCCAAAACATACTAAAAATCGATATTTTGGGTGCCAAAGTCGATATGTGCATGCATCTTCTGTACCCGTTTATATCTCAAATTCAGGCTCAAAACACCCAAAAAAATCGATATTTTTGTGTCCCAGAAGCGATCTGTACATGTCTACACCGTGTTTGAGTATTTTCAAAATACAGGCCCAAAAGATGCTCAAAATCGATATTATAGGTGCCCAAAGTCGATATGTGCATGAATCTTCTGTACCCGTTTATATCTCAAATTCAGGCTCAAAACACCCGAAAATTCAATGTTTTTGGGTCCCAGAAGCGATCTGTACGTGCATACTCCGTGTTAGAGTGTTTTTAAAATACAGGCCTAAAACATGCTGAAAATCGATATTTTATGTTCCCAAAGTCAATATGTGTATGCATCCTCTGTACCCGGTTATATATCAAATTCACGCTCAAAACTACGAAAATTCGATATTTTTATGTCCCAGAAGCGATCTGTACATGCATACTCCGTGTTAGAGTGTTTTTAAAATGCAGGCCCAAAACATGCTGAAAATTGATATTTTAGGTGCACAAAGTCAATATGTGTATGCATACTCTGTACCCGGTTATATCTTAAATTCAGGCTCAAAACACCCAAAAATTCAATATTTTTGGGTCCCAGAAGCGATCTGTACATGCCTACTCAGTGCTAGAATGTTTTCAAAATAGAGGCTCAGAACATGCTAAAAATCAATATTTTGGGTGCCCAAAGTCGATATGTGCATGCATCTTCTGTACCCGTTTATATCTCAAATTCAGGCTCAAAACACCCAAAAAATCGATATTTTTGTGTCCCAGATGCGATCTGTACGTGTCTACTCCGTGTTAGAGTATTTTAAAAATACAGGCCCAAAATATGCTCTAAATCGATATTTTGGGTGCCCAAAGTCAATATGTGTATGCATCTTCTGTACCCGTTTATGTCTCAAATTCAGACTCAAAACACCCGAATATTCGATATTTTTGGGTCCCAGAAAAGATCTGTACATGCCTTCTCAGTGCTAGAATGTTTTCAAAATAGAGGCTCAGAACATGCTTAAAGTCGATATTTTGGGTGCCCTAAGTCGATATGTGCATGCATTTTCTGTACCCGTTTATATCTCAAATTCAGGCTCAAAACACCGAAAATTCGATATTTTTGGGTCCCCGAAGCGATCTGTACATGCGTACTCCGTGTTAGAGTATTTTCAAAATACAGGCCCAAAACATGCTCAAAATCGATATTTTATGTGCCCAAAGTCAATATGTGTATGCATCCTTTGTACCCGGTTATATCTCAAATTCAGGCTCAAAACTCCGAAAATTTGATATTTTTGTGTCCCAGAAGCGATCTGTACATGCCTACTTCTTGCTAGAATGTTTTGAAGATACAGAACCAAAACATGCTTAAAATCGATATTTTAGGTGCAAAAAGTCGATATGTGCATGTATCCTCTGTACCCGGTTATATCCCAAATTCTGGCTCAAAACCCCCGAAAATTCGATATTTTTGGGTCCCAGAAGCGATCTGTACATGCCTACTCAGTGCTAGAATATTTTCAAATTATAAGCCCAAAACATACTAAAAATCGATATTTTGGGTGCCAAAGTCGATATGTGCATGCATCTTCTGTACCCGTTTATATCTCAAATTCAGGCTGAAAACACCCAAAAAAATCGATATATTTGTGTCCCAGGAGCGATCTGTACGTGTCTATTCCGTGTTAGAGTGTTTTAAAAATATAGACCCAAAATATGCTCAAAATCGATATTTTGGGTGCCCAAAGTCAGTATGTGTATGCATCTTCTGTACCCGTTTATATCTCAAATTCAGGCTCAAAACACCCGAAAATTCAATATTTTTGGGTCCCAGAAACGATCTGTAAATGCCTACTCAGTGCTAGAATGTTTTCAAAATAGAGGCTCAGAACATGCTAAAAATCGATATTTTGGGTGCCCAAAGTCGATATGTGCATGCATCTTCTGTACCAGTTTATGTCTCAAATTCAGACTCAAAACACCCGAAAATTCAATATTTTTGGGTCCCAGAAGCGATCTGTACATGCATACTCCGTGTTAGAGTATTTTTAAAATACAGGCCTAAAACATGCTGAAAATCGATATTTTAGCTGCCCAAAGTCAATATGTGTATGCATCTTCTGTACCCGTTTATATCTCAAATCAGGCTCAAAACACCCGAAAATTCGATATTTTTGGGTTCCAAAAGCGATCTGTACATGTCTACTCCGTGTTAGAGTATTTTTAAAATACAGGCCCAAAACATACTAAAAATCGATATTTTAGGTGCCCAAAGTCTATATGTGCATGCATCTTCTGTACCCGTTTATATCTCACATTCAGGCTCAAAACACCCGAAAATTCAATATTTTTGGGTCCCAGAAGCGATCTGTACGTGCATACTCCGTGTTAGAGTGTTTTTAAAATACAGGCCCAAAACATGTTGAAAATCGATATTTTATGTGCCCAAAGTCAATATGTGTATGCATCTTCTGTACCCGTGTATATCCCTAATTCAGGTTCAAAACACCAGAAAATTCGATATTTTGGGGTCCCAGAAGAGATCTGTACATGCATACTCCGTGTTAGAGTGTTTTTAAAATACAGGCCTAAAACATGCTGAAAATCGATATTTTAGCTGCCCAAAGTCAATATGTGTATGCATCTTCTGTACCCGTTTATATCTCAAATCAGGCTCAAAACACCCGAAAATTCGATATTTTTGGGTTCCAAAAGCGATCTGTACATGTCTACTCCGTGTTAGAGTATTTTTAAAATACAGGCCCAAAACATACTAAAAATCGATATTTTAGGTGCCCAAAGTCTATATGTGCATGCATCTTCTGTACCCGTTTATATCTCACATTCAGGCTCAAAACACCCGAAAATTCAATATTTTTGGGTCCCAGAAGCGATCTGTACGTGCATACTCCGTGTTAGAGTGTTTTTAAAATACAGGCCCAAAACATGTTGAAAATCGATATTTTATGTGCCCAAAGTCAATATGTGTATGCATCTTCTGTACCCGTGTATATCCCTAATTCAGGTTCAAAACACCAGAAAATTCGATATTTTGGGGTCCCAGAAGAGATCTGTACATGCATACTCCGTGTTAGAGTGTTTTTAAAATGCAGGACCAAAACATGCTGAAAATTGATATGTTAGGTGCACAAAGTCAATATGTGTATGCATTCTCTGTACCCGGTTATATCTCAAATTCAGGGTCAAAACACCCGAAAATTCAATATTTTTGGGTCCCAGAAACGATCTGTACATGCCTACTCAGTGCTAGAATGTTTTCAAAATAGAGGCTCAGAACATGCTTAAAGTCGATATTTTGGGTGCCCTAAGTCGATATGTGCATGCATCTTCTGTACCCGTTTATATCTCAAATTCAGGCTCAAAACACCCAAAAATTCGATATTTTTGTGTCCCAGGAGCGATCTGTACGTGTCTATTACGTGTTAGAGTGTTTTAAAAATATAGACCCAAAATATGCTCAAAATCGATATTTTGGGTGCCCAAAGTCGATATGTGCATGCATCTTCTGTACCAGTTTATGTCTCAAAATCAGACTCAAAACACCCGAATATTCGATATTTTTGGGTCCCAAAAGCCATCTGTACATGCATACTCCGTGTTAGAGTATTTTTAAAATACAGGCCTAAAACATGCTGAAAATCGATATTTTAGCTACCCAAAGTCAATATGTGTATGCATCTTCTGTACCCGTTTATATCTCAAATTCAGGCTCAAAACACCCGAAAATTCGATATTTTTGGGTCCCAAAAGCGATCTGTACATGTCTACTCCGTGTTAGAGTATTTTTAAAATACAGGCCCAAAACATACTAAAAATCGATATTTTAGGTGCCCAAAGTCTATATGTGCATGCATCTTCTGTACCCGTTTATATCTCAAATTCAGGCTCAAAACTCCGAAAATTTGATATTTTTGTGTCCCAGAAGCGATCTGTACATGCATACTTCGTGTTAGAGTGTTTTTAAAATGCAGGCCCAAAACATGCTGAAAATTGATATGTTAGGTGCACAAAGTCAATATGTGTATGCATTCTCTGTACCCGGTTATATCTCAAATTCAGGCTCAAAACACCCGAAAATTCAATATTTTTGGGTCCCAGAAACGATCTGTACATGCCTACTCAGTGCTAGAATGTTTTCAAAATAGAGGCTCAGAACATGCTAAAAATCGATATTTTGGGTGCCCAAAGTCGATATGTGCATGCATCTTCTGTACCCGTTTATATCTCAAATTCAGGCTCAAAACACCGAAAATTTGATATTTTTGTGTCCCAGAAGCGATCTGTACATGCATACTCCGTGTTAGAATGTTTTTAAAATGCAGGCCCAAAACATGCTGAAAATTGATATGTTAGGTGCACAAAGTCAATATGTGCATGCATTCTCTGTACCCGTTTATATCTCAAATTCAGGCTCAAAACACCCAAAAATTCGATATTTTTGGGTCCCCGAAGCGATCTGTACATGCGTACTCCGTGTTAGAGTATTTTCAAAATACAGGCCCAAAACATGCTCAAAATCGATATTTTAAGTGCCCAAAGTCAATATGTGTATGCATCTTCTGTAACCGTCTATATCCCAAATTCAGGTTTAAAACACTCGAAAATTCGATATTTTTGGGTCCCAGAAGCAATCTGTACATGCCTACTTCTTGCTAGAATGTATTGAAGATACAGACCCAAAACATGCTTAAAATCGATATTTTGGGTGCCCAAAGTCGATATGTGCATGCATATTCTGTACCCGTTTATATCTCAAATTCAGGCTCAAAACACCCAAAAATTCGATATTTTTGTGTCCCTGGAGCGATCTGTACGTGTCTATTGGGTGTTAGAGTATTTTAAAAATACAGGCCCAAAATATGCTCAAAATCGATATTTTGGGTGCCCAAAGTCGATATGTGCATGCATCTTCTGTACCAGTTTATGTCTCAAATTCAGACTCAAAACTCCCGAATATTCGATATTTTTGGGTCCCAAAAGCCATCTGTACATGCATACTCCGTGTTAGAGTATTTTTAAAATACAGGCCTAAAACATGCTTAAAATCGATATTTTAGCTGCCCAAAGTCAATATGTGTATGCATATTCTGTACCCGTTTATATCTCAAATTCAGGCTCAAAACACCGAAAATTCGATATTTTTGTGTCCCCGAAGCGATCTGTACATGCGTACTTAGTGTTAGAGTATTTTCAAAATACAGGCCCAAAACATGCTGAAAATCGATATTTTAAGTGCACAAAGTCAATATGTGTATGCATCTTCTGTAACCGTCTATATCCCAAATTCAGGTTCAAAACACTCGAAAATTCGATATTTTTAAGTCCCAGAAGCAATCTGTACATGCCTACTTCTTGCTAGAATGTTTTGAAGATACAGACCCAAAATATGCTTAAAATCGATATTTTAGGTGCAAAAAGTCGAAAAGTGCTTGCATTTTCTGTACCCGTTTATATCTCAAATTCAGGCTCAAAACACCGAAAATTCGATATTTTTGGGTCCTCGAAGCGATCTGTACATGCGTACTCCGTGTTAGAGTATTTGCAAAATACAGGCCCAAAACATGCTCAAAATCGATATTTTAGGGGCCCAAAGTCGATATGTGCATGCTTCTTCTGTATCCGTCTATATCCCAAATTCAGGTTCAAAACACCCAAAAATTCGAAATTTTTGTGTCCCAGAAGCGATCTGTACATGCCTACTTCTTGCTAGAATGTTTTGAAGATACAGACCCAAAACATGCTTAAAATCGATATTTTAGGTGCAAAAAGTCGATATGTGCATGTATCCTCTGTACCCGGTTATATCCCAAATTCTGGCTCAAAACCCCCGAAAATTCGATATTTTTGGGTCCCAGAAGCGATCTGTACATGCCTACTCAGTGCTAGAATATTTTCAAATTATAAGCCCAAAACATACTAAAAATCGATATTTTGGGTGCCAAAGTCGATATGTGCATGCATCTTCTGTACCCGTTTATATCTCAAATTCAGGCTCAAAACACCCAAAAAAATCGATATATTTGTGTCCCAGGAGCGATCTGTACGTGTCTATTACGTGTTAGAGTGTTTTAAAAATAAAGACCCAAAATATGCTCAAAATCGATATTTTGGGTGCCCAAAGTCAGTATGTGTATGCATCTTCTGTACCCGTTTATATCTCAAATTCAGGCTCAAAACACCCGAAAATTCAATGTTTTTGGGTCCCAGAAGCGATCTGTACGTGCATACCCCGTGTTAGATTGTTTTTAAAATACAGGCCCAAAACATGCTGAAAATCGATATTTTATGTGCCCAAAGTCAATATGTGCATGCATCCTCTGTACCCGGTTATATCTCAAATTCAGGCTCAAAACTCCGAAAATTCGATATTTTTATGTCCCAGAAGCGATCTGTACATGCATACTCCGTGTTAGAGTGGTTTTAAAATGCAGGCCCAAAACATGCTGAAAATAGATATTTTAGGTGCACAAAGTCAGTATGTGTATGCATTCTCTGTACCCGGTTATATCTCAAATTCAGGCTCAAAACACCCGAAAATTCAATATTTTTGGGTCCCAGAAACGATCTGTAAATGCCTACTCAGTGCTAGAATGTTTTCAAAATAGAGGCTCAGAACATGCTCAAAATCGATATTTTGGGTGCCCAAAGTCGATATGTGCATGCATCTTCTGTACCAGTTTATGTCTCAAATTCAGACTCAAAACACCCGAATATTCGATATTTTTGTGTCCCAAAAGCCATCTGTACATGCATACTCCGTGTTAGAGTATTTTTAAAATACAGGCCTAAAACATGCTGAAAATCGATATTTGAGGTGCCTAAAGTCAATATGTGTATGCATCTTCTGTACACGTTTATATCCCAAATTCAGGCTCAAAACACCCGAAAATTCGATATTTTTGGGTCCCAAAAGCGATCTGTACATGCCTACTCTGTGTTAGAGTATTTTCAAAATATAGGAACAAAACATGTTAAATATCGATATCTTGGGTGCAGAAAGTTGATATCTGTATGCATCTTCAGTACCCGTTTATATCTCAAATTCAGGCTCAAATTGACGGAAAATTCAATTTTTTTGGGTCCCAGAAGCGATCTGTACATGCTTACTCAGTGCTAGAATATTTTCAAAATATAGGCTCAAAACATGCTAAAATTCGATAATTTAGGTGCCCAAAGTCGATATGTGCATGCATCTTCTGTACCCGTTTATATCTCAAATTCATGCTCAAAACACCCGAAAATTCGAGATTTTTGGGTCCCAGAAGCGATCTGTACATGCCTACTCCGTGTTAGAGTATTTTCAAAATTCAGGCCCAAAACATGCTGAAAATCGATATTTTAGCTCCACAAAGTCGATATGTGCATGCATCTTCTGTACCCGTTTATATCTCAAATTCAGACTCAAAACACCCGAAAATTCAATATTTTTGGGTTCCAGAAGCGATCTGTACATGCCTACTCTGTGTTAGTGTATTTTTTTAAAATATAGGCTCAAAACATGCTAAAAATCGATAATTTAGGTGTCCAAAGTCGATATGTGCATACATCTTCTGTACCTGTTTATATCTCAAATTCAGACTCAAGACACCCGAAAATTCGATATTTTTTGGTCCTTGAAGCGACTTGTACATGCCTACTCTTTTCTAGAATGTTTTCAAGATACATACCCAAAATATGCTCAAAATCGATATTTTAGGTGCAAAAAGTGGATATGTGCATGCATCTTCTGTACCCGTTTATATCTCAAATGCAGGCTCAAAACACCCAAAAATTCAATATTTTTGGGTCCCCGAAGCGATCTGTACATGTCTACTCAGTGCTACAATGTTTTCAAAATATTGGCTTAAAACATGCTAAAAATCGATATTTTACGTGTCCAAAGTCGATATGGCATACATCTTTTGTACCCGTTTATATCCCAAATTCAGGCTCAAAACACCCGAAAATTCGATATTTTTGGGTCACAGAAGCGATCTGTACATGCCTATTCAGTGATAGAATATTTTTAAAATATAGGCCAAAACAAGCTAAAAATCGATATTATAGGTGCCCAATGTCGATATGTGCATGCATATGCTGTACCCGTTTATATCTCAAATTCAGGCTCAAAACACCCGAAAATTTAATATTTTTGGGTCCCAGAAGCGATCTGTACATGCCTACTCCGTGTTAGAGTACTTTCAAAATACAGGCCATAAAACATGCTGAAAATCGATTTTTTAGGTGCCCAAAGTCGATATGCGCATGCATCTTCTGTACCCGTTTATATCTCAAATTCAGGCTCAAAACACCCGAAAATTCGATATTTTTGGGTCAGACAAGCGATCTATACATGCCTACTCAGAAATAGAATATTTTTAAAATATAGGCCCAAAACAAGCTTAAAATCGATATTTTAGGTGCCCAAAGTCGATATGTGCATGCATCTTCTGTACCCGTTTATATCTCAAATTCAGGCTCAAAACACCCGAAAATTCGATATTTTTGTGTCCCAGAAGCGATATGTACATGCCTACTTCTTGTTAGAGTATTTTCACAATACAGACCCAAAACATGCTCAAAATCGATATTTTAGGTGCAAAGAGTCAATATGTGCATGCATCTTCAGTACCCGTTTGTATCTCAAATTCAGGCTCGAAACGCCCGAAAATTCTATATTTTTGGGGCCCAGAAGCGATCTGTACATGCCTATTCAGTGCTAGAATAATTTCAAAATATTGGCCCAAAACATGCTAAAAATCAATATTTTGGGTGACCAAAGTCGAAATGTGCATGCATGCTCTGTACCCGTTTATATTTCAAATTCAGACTCAAAAAACCCGAAAATTCGATATTTTTGTGTCCGAGAATCGATCTGTATATGCTTACTCCGTTTTTCAGTATTTTCAAAATACATGCCCAAAACATGCTGAAAATCGATATTTTAGTTGCCCATAGTCAATATGTGCATGCATCTTCTGTACCCGTTTATATCTTAAATTTAGGCTCAAAACACCCGAAAATTCGGTATTTTTGGGTCCCAGAAGCGATCTGGTATACATGCCTACTCAGTGTTAGAGTACTTTATAAATACAGGCCATAAAACATGCTGAAAATCGATATTTTAGGTGCCCAAAGTCGATATGTGCATGCATCTTCTGTACCCGTCTATATCTCAAATTCAGGCTCAAAACACCCGAAAATTCGATATTTTTGAATCCCAGAAGCGATCTGTACATGCCTACTCCGTGTTAGAATATTTTTAAAATACAGGCCCAAAATATGCTCAAAATCGATATTTTAGGTGCCCATAGTCGATATGTGCATGCATCTTCAGTATCCGTTAATATCTCAAATTTAAGCTCAAAACACCCGAAAATTCGGTATTTTTGGGTCCCAGAAACGATCTGTACATGCCTACTTCTTGCAAGAATGTTTTCAAGATACAGACCCAACACAAGCTTTAAATCGATATTTTAGGTGCAAAAAGTCGATATGTGCATGTATCTTCAGTACCGGTTTATATCTCAAATTCAGGCTCAAAACACCCGAATATTCAATAGTTTTAGGTTCCAGAAGCGATCTGTACATGCCTACTCAGTGCTAGAATTTATTTCAAGATATTGGCCCAAAACATGCTAAAAATCGATATTTTGGGTGCCCAAAGTCGAAGTGTGCATGCATGGTCTGTACCCATTTATATTTCAAATTCAAGCTCTAAACACCTGAAAAGTCAATGTTTTTGGGTCCCAGAAGCGATCTGTACATCCCTACTCCATGCTAGAATGTTTTCAAGATACAGACCCAAAACATGCTCAAAATCGATATTTTAGGTGCAAAAAGTCGATATGTGCTTGCATCTTCAGTGCTCGTTTATATCTTAAATTCAGGCTTAAAACACCCAAAAATTCAATATTCTTGGGTCCCCGAAGCGATCTGTACATGTCTACTCAGTGCTAGAATGTTTTAAAATATAGGCTTAAAACATGCTAAAAATCAATATTTTACGTGTCCAAAGTCGATATGTGCATACATCTTTTGTACCTGTTTATATCCCAAATTCATGCTCAAAACACTCGAAAATTCAAAATTTTTGGGTCCCAGAAGCAATCTGTACATGCCTACTCAGTGATAGAATATTTTCAAAATATAGGCCCAAAACATACTAAAAATCGCTATTTTAGGTGCCCAATGTCGATATGTGCATGCATCTTCTGTACCCGTTTATATCTCAAATTCAGGCTCAAAACACCCGAAAAATCGATATTTTTGGGTTCCAGAACCGATCTGTACATGTCTACTCAGTGCCACTGAAGCGATCTGTACATGCCTACTCCGTGTTAGAGAATGTTTTAAAAATACAGGCCCAAAACATGATAAAAATCGATATTTTGGGTGCCATAAGTCAATATGTGCATGCAACTTCTGTACCCATTTATATCTCAAATTCAGGCTCAAAACAACGGAAAATTCAATATTTTTGGGTCCCAGAAGCGATATATACAGTACAAACATGCCTACTCAGTGCTAGAATTTTTTCAAAATATAGGCTCAAAACATGCTAAAAATTGATAATTTAGGTGTCTCAAGTCAATATGTGCATGCATCTTCTGTACCCGTTTATATCTCAAATTCAAGCTCAAAACACCCGAAAATTCGATTTTTGTGTGTCCCAGACGCGATCTCTACATGCCTACTTCGTGTCAGAGTATTTTCAAAGTACAGGCCCAAAACATGCTCAAAATCGATATTTTGGGTGCCCAAAGATGATATGTGCATGCATCTTCTGTACGCGATTATATATCCAATTCAGGCTCAAAATACCCGAAAATTCAATATTTTTGGGTCAAAGAAGCGATCTGTACATGCCTACTCTGTGTTTGAGTAATTTCAAAATACAGGCCCAAAACATGCTGAAAATCGATGTTTTATGTGCCCAAAGTCGATATGTGTATGCATCTTCTATACCCGTATACATCCCAAATTCCAGCACAAAACACCCGAAAATTCGATATTTTTGGGTCCAAGAATCGATCTGTACATGCCTACTCCGTGTTAGAGTATTTTCAAAATACAGGTCCAAAACATGCTCAAAATCGATATTTTTGGGTGACCAAAGTCGATATGTGCATGCATCTACTATACGCGTTTTTTTATATTTCAAATTCAGGCTCAAAACACCCGAAAATTCGATATTTTTGGGTCCCAGAAGCAATCTGTACATGCCTACTCCTTGCTAGAATGTTTTCAAGATACAGACCCAAAACATGCTTAAAATCGATAATTTAGGTGCAAAAAGTCGATATGTGCATGTATCTTCAGTACCCTTTTATATCTCAAATTCAAGCTTAAAACACCCGAAAAGTCAATATGTTTTGTTTTTTTAGAAGCGATCTGTACGTGCCTACTCCGTGTTAGAGTATTTTCAAAATACAGGCCCAATATATTCTGAAAATCGATATTTTAGGTGCCCAAAGATAATATGTACATGCATCTTCTGTACCCGTTTATAACTCAAATTCAGCCTCAAAACAACGGAAAATTCGATTTTTGTGTGTCCCAGACGCGATCTGTACATGCCTACTTCGTGTTAGAGTATTTTTAAAGTACAGGCCCAAAACATGCACAAAATCAATATTTTGGGTGCCCAAAGTCAATATGTACATGCATCTTCTGTAAGCGATTATATATCAAATTCAGGCTCAAAATACCCGAAAATTCGATATTTTTGGGTCCCAGAAGCGATCTGTACATGCCTACTCAGATACAGGCTCAAAACATGGTAAAAATCGATATTAAAAGTGTCCAAAGTCGATATGTGCATGCATCTTCTGCACCCGTTTATATCCAAAATTCAGTCTCAAAACACCCGAAAATTCGATATTTTTGGGTCTCAGAAGCGATCTGTACATGCCTCCTCCGTGTTAGAATATTTTCTAAATATTGGCCCAAAACATGCTAAAAATCTATATTGTGGGTGCCCAAAGTCGATATGTGCATGCATTTTCGGTACCCGTTTATATCTCAAATTCAGGCTCAAAACTCCCGAAAGTTAGATATTTTTGGGTCCCAGAAGCGATCTGTACATGTCTATTCAGTACTACAGAAGCGATCTGTACATGCCTACTCCGTGTTAGAGTATTTTCAAAATACAGGCCAAAAACATGCTCAAAATCGATATTTTGGGTGCCCATAGTCGATATGTGCATGCATCTTCAGTACCCGTTTACATTCCAAATTGAGGTTCAAAACACCCGAAAATTCGAAATTTTTGGGTCCCAGAAGCAATCTCCACATGCATAGTCAGTGCTAGAATATTTTCAAAATACAGGCCAAAAACATGCTTAAAATCGATATTATAGGTGATCAAAGTCGATATCTGCATACATCTTCTGATCCCGTTTATATCCCAAATTCAGGCTAAAAACACCTGAAAATTTGATTTTTTTGGGTGCCTGAAGCGATCTGTACATGCCTACTCAGTGTTAGAATATTTTCAAAATACAGGCCCAAAATAAGCTGAAAATCGCAATTTTTGGTGCCCAAAATCGATATGTGCATGAATCATCAGCACTCGCTTGTATCCCAAATTCAGGCTTAAAACACATTAAAATTCCATCCTTTTTGTTCCCAGAAGGGATCTGTAAATGCCTACTCAATGTTAAAAAATTTTCAAAATACAGACCCAAAACAAGCTGAAAACCGATATTTTATGCGCCCAAAATCCATATGTTTATTCATCTTCTGTACCCGTTTATATCCCAAATTCAGGCTCAAAACACCCGAAAATTCGATATTTTTGGGTCTCAGAAGCAATCTGAACATGCTTACAAAATGCTAGAATACATTCAAAATATAGGGCCAAAACATCCTGAAAATCGATACTTCAAGTGACCAAAGTCGATATGTGCATGTATCTTCAGTACCGTTTTCTATCTCAAATTCAGGCTCAAAACACCCGAAAATTCTATATTTTTGGGTCCTAGAAGCGATCTGTACATGCCTACTCCTAGTTGGAATGTTTTCAAGATACAGAACCAAAACATGCTCAAAATCGATATTTTAGGTGCCCAAAAGTCGATATGTGAATGCATCTTTTGTACCCGTTTATATCTCAAATTCAGGCTCAAAACACCCGAAAATTCTATATTTAGGGGTCCCAGAAGCGATCTGTACATGCCTACGCGGTGCTAGAATATTTTCAAAATACAGGCCCAAAACATGCTAAAATCGATATTTTAGGTGGCCAAAGTCGATATCTCAAATTCAAGCCCAAAACCCCCGAAAAATCGATATTTTGGGGTCCCAGAAGCGATCTGTACATGCCTACTCCGTGTTAGAGTATTTTTAATATACAGGCCCAAAACATACTGAAAATCGATCTTTTAGGTGCCCAAAAGTCGATATGTGTATTCATCTTCTGCACCCGTTTATATCCCAAATTCAACCTCAAAACACGCAAAAATTCGATATTTTTGGGTCCCAAAAGCGATCTGTACATGCCTACTCAGTGCTAGAATGTTTTCAAAATATAGGCTCAAAACATGCTAAAAATCGATATTTTAAGTGTCCAAAGTCGATATGTGAATGCATTTTCTGTACCCGTTTATATCTCAAATTCAGGCTCAAAACACCTTAAAAATCGGTATTTTTGGGTCCCAGAAGCGATCTGTACTTACCTACTCCTAGTTAGAATGTTTTCAAGATACAGACCCAAAACATGCTCAAAATCGATATTTCAGGTGTCCAAAAGTCGATATGTGCATGCATCTTCAGTACCTGTTTATATCTTAAATTCAGGCTCAAAACACCCGAAAATTCGATATTTTTGGGTCCCTGAAGCGATCTGTACATGCCTACTCCGTGTTAGAATATTTTCTAAATACAGGCCCAAAACATGATGAAAATCGATATTTTAGGTGCCCAAAGTCAATATGTGCATGCATTTTCTGTACCCGTTTATATCTCAAATTCAGGCTCAAAACACCCGAAAATTCGATATTTTTGGGTCCCAGGAGCGATCTGTACATGCTTACTCAGTGCTAGAATATTTTCAAAATATATGCCCAAAACATGCTAAAAATCGATATTTTAGGTGCCCAAAGTCGATATCTCAAATTTATCCCCAAAACACCCAAAAATTCGATATTTTGGGTTCCCAGAAGCGATTTGTACATGCCTACTCCGTGTTAGAGTATTTTTAATATACAGGCCCAAAACATACTGAAAATCGATCTTTTAGGTGACCAAAAGTCGATATGTGTATGCATCTTCTGCACCCGTTTATATCCCAAATTCAACCTCAAAACACCCGAAAATTCGATATTTTAGGGTCCCAGAAGCGATCTGTACATGCCTACTCAGTGCTAGAATGTTTTCAAAATATAGGCTCAAAACATGCTAAAAATCGATATTTTAAGTGTCCAAAGTCGATATGTGTATGCATCTTCTGTACCCGTTTATATCTCAAATTCAGGCTCAAAACACCCGAAAAATCGGTATTTTTGGGTCCCATAAGTGATCTGTACATGCCTACTCCGTGTTAGAATATTTTCAAAATACAGGCCTAAAACATGCTAAAAATCAATATTTTAGGTGCCCAAAGTCGATATGTGCATATATCTTCACTACCGGTTTCTATCTCAAATTCAGGCTCAAAACACCCGAAAATTCTATATTTTTGGGTCCTAGAAGCGATCTGTACATGCCTACTCAGTGCTAGAATGTTTTCAAAATATAGGCTCAAAACATGCTAAAAATCGATATTTTAAGTGTCCAAAGTCGATATGTGAATGCATTTTCTGTACCCGTTTATATCTCAAATTCAGGCTCAAAACACCTTAAAAATCGGTATTTTTGGGTCCCAGAAGCGATCTGTACTTACCTACTCCTAGTTAGAATGTTTTCAAGATACAGACCCAAAACATGCTCAAAATCGATATTTTAGGTGTCCAAAAGTCGATATGTGCATGCATCTTCAGTACCTGTTTATATCTTAAATTCAGGCTCAAAACACCCGAAAATTCGATATTTTTGGGTCCCTGAAGCGATCTGTACATGCCTACTCCGTGTTAGAATATTTTCTAAATACAGGCCCAAAACATGCTGAAAATCGATATTTTAGGTGCCCAAAGTCAATATGTGCATGCATTTTCTGTACCCGTTTATATCTCAAATTCAGGCTCAAAACACCCGAAAATTCGATATTTTTGGGTCCCAGGAGCGATCTGTACCTGCTTACTCAGTGCTAGAATATTTTCAAAATATATGCCCAAAACATGCTAAAAATCGATATTTTAGGTGCCCAAAGTCGATATCTCAAATTTATCCACAAAACACCCGAAAATTCGATATTTTCGGGTCCCAGAAGCGATTTGTACATGCCTACTCCGTGTTAGAGTATTTTTAATATACAGGCCCAAAACATACTGAAAATCGATCTTTTAGGTGACCAAAAGTCGATATGTGTATGCATCTTCTGCACCCGTTTATATCCCAAATTCAACCTCAAAACACCCGAAAATTCGATATTTTAGGGTCCCAGAAGCGATCTGTACATGCCTACTCAGTGCTAGAATATTTTCAAAATATAGGCCCAAAACATGCTAAAAATCGATATTTTAGGTGCCCAAAGTCGATATCTCAAATTCAGGCCCAAAACATCCGAAAATTCGATATTTTTTGCTCCCAGAAGCGATCTATACATGCCTACTCAGATACAGGCTCAAAACATGCTAAAAATCGATATTTTAAGTGTCCAAAGTCGATATGTTTATGCATCTTCTTCACCCGTTTATATCCCAAATTCAGGCTCAAAACACCCAAAAATTCGATATTTTTGGGTCCCAGAAGCGATCTGTACATGCCTCCTCCGTGTTAGAGTATTTTCCAAATATTGGCCCAAAACATGCTAAAAATCGATATTGTTGGTGCCCAAAGTCGATATGTGCATGCATTTTCTGTACCCGTTTATATCTCAAATTCAGGCTCAAAACACCCGAAAATTCGAGATTTTTGGGTCCCAGAAGCGATCTGTACATGCCTACTCCGTGTTAGAGTATTTTCAAAATACAGGCCAAAAACATGCTCAAAATCGATATTTTGGGTGCCCAAAGTCGATGTGTGCATGCATTTTCAGTAACCGTTTACATTCCATTTTGAGGTTCAAAACACCCAAAAATTCATTATTTTTGGGTCCCAGAAGCGATCTGTACATGCTCACTCTCTGCTAGAATATTTTACAAAATATAGGCCTAAAACATGCTGAAAATCGTTTTTTTTTTTTTTGTGAAGAAAGTCGATATGTCCATGCATCTTCTGTACCCGTTTATATCCCAAATTCATTCTCAAAACACCAGAAAATTCGGTATTTTTGGGTCTTAGAAGCGCTCTGTACATGCTTACCCAGTGCTAGATTAAATTCAAAATATAGGGCCAAAACATACTAAAAATCGATATTTTAGGTGCCCAAAGTCGAAATGTTCATTCATCTTCTGTTCCCGTTTATATCCCAAATTCAGTCTCAAAACACCTGAAAATTCGATATTTTTGGATCCCAGAAGCAATTTCCACATGCATAGTGAGTGCTAGAATATTTTCAAAATACAGGCCCAAAACATGCTTAAAATCGATATTATAGGTGATCAAAGTCGATAACTGCATGCATCTTCTGTTCCCGTTTATATCCCAAATTCAGGCTAAAAACACCTGAAAATTTGATTTTTTTGGGGTCCCAGAAGCGATCTGTACATGCCTACTCAGTGTTAGAATATTTTCAAAATACAGGCCCAAAAGAAGCTGAAAATCGCAATTTTTGGTGCCCAAAATCGATATGTGCATGAATCATCAGCACTCGCTTGTATCCCAAATTCAGGCTTAAAACACCTTAAAATTCCATACTTTTTGTTCCCAGAAGGGATCTGTAAATGCCTACCCAATGTTAAAATATTTTCAAAATACAGACCCAAAACAAGCTGAAAACCGATATTTTATGTGCCCAAAATCCATATGTGCATTCATCTTCTGTACCCGTTTATATCCCAAATTCAGGCTCAAAACACCCGAAAATTCGATATTTTTGGGTCTCAGAAGCAATCTGAACATGCTTACACAATGCTAAAATACATTCAAAATATAGGGCCAAAACATCCTGAAAATCGATACTTCAGGTGACCAAAGTCGATACGTGCATATATCTTCACTACCGGTTTCTATCTCAAATTCAGGCTCAAAACACCCGAAAATTCTATATTTTTAAGTTCCTAGAAGCGATCTTTACATGCCTACTCCTAGTTAGAATGTTTTCAAGATACAGACCCAAAACATGCTCAAAATCGATATTTTAAGTGCCCAAAAGTCGATATGTGCATGCATCTTCAGTACCCGTTTATATCTCAAATTCAGGCTCAAAACACCCGAAAATTCGATATTTTGGGGTCCCAGAAGCGATTTGTACATGCCTACTCAGATACAGGCTCAAAACATGCTGAAAATCGATATTTTAGGTGCACAAAGTCAATAAGTGTATGCATCTTCTCAACGCGTTTAAATCTCAAATTCAACCACAAAACTCCCGAAAATTCGATATTTTTCAGTCCCAGAAGCTATCTGTACATGCCTACTCAGTGCTAGAATGTTTTCAAAATATAGGCTCAAAACATGCTAAAAATCGATATTTTAAGTGTCCAAAGTCGATATGTGCATGCATATTATGTACCCGTTTATATCTCATATTCAGGCTCAAAACCTCCGAAAATTCTATATTTTTGGGTCCTAGAAGCGAACTGTACATGCCTACTCCTAGTTAGAATGTTTTCAAGATACAGACCCAAAACATGCTCAAAATCGATATTTTAGGTGCCCAAAAGTCGATATGTGCATGCATCTTCTGTACCCGTTTATATCTCAAATTCAGGCTCAAAACACCCGAAAATTCGATATTTTGGGGTCCCAGAAGCGATCTGTACATGCCTACGCAGTGCTAGAATATTTTCAAAATACAGGCCCAAAACATGCTAAAAATCGATATTTTAGGTGCCCAAAGTCGATATCTCAAATTCATGCCCAAAACACCCGAAAATTCGATATTTTGGGGTCCCAGAAGCGATCTGTACATGCCTACTCCGTGTTAGAGTATTTTTAATATAAAGGCCCAAAACATACTGAAAATCGATCTTTTAGGTGCTCAAAAGTCGATATGTGTATGCATCTTCTGCACCCGTTTATATCCCAAATTCAACCTCAAAACACCCGAAAATTCGATATTTTAGGGTCCCAGAAGCGATCTGTACATGCCTACTCAGTGCTAGAATGTTTTCAAAATATAGGCTCAAAACATGCTAAAAATCGATATTTTAAGTGTCCAAAGTCGATATGTGCATGCATCTTCTGTACCCGTTTATATCTCAAAGTCAGGCTCGAAACACCCGAAAATTCGATATTTGGGGTCCCAGAAGCGATCTGTACATGCCTATTCAGATACAGGCCCAAACCATGCTGAAAATCGATATTTTAGGTGCCCAAAGTCAATATGTGTATTCATCTTCTGCACCCGTTTATATCTCAAATTCCACCACAAAACACCCGAAAATACGATATTTTTCGGTCCCAGAAGCGATCTGTACATGCCTACTCAATGCTAGAATGTTTTCAAAATATAGGCTCAAAACATGCTAAAAATCGATATTTTAAGTGTCCAAAGTCAATATGTGAATGCATCTTCTGTACCCGTTTATATCTCAAATTCAGGCTCAAAACACCCGAAAAATCGGTATTTTTGGGTCCCAGAAGCGATCTGTACTTGCCTACTCCTAGTTAGAATGTTTTCAAGATACAGACCCAAAACATGCTCAAAATCGATATTTTAGGTGCCCAAAAGTCGAAATGTGCATGCATCTTCAATACCTGTTTATATCTTAAATTCAGGCTCAAAACACCCGAAAATTCGATATTTTTGGGTCCCTGAAGCGATCTGTACATGCCAACTCCGTGTTAGAATATTTTCAAAATACAGGCCCAAAACATGATAAAATCGATATTTTAGGTGCCCAAAGTCAATATGTGCATGCATTTTCTGTACCCGTTTATATCTCAAATTCAGGGTCAAAACACCCGAAAATTCGATATTTTTGGGTCCCAGAAGCGATCTGTACATGCTTACTCAGTGCTAGAATATTTTCAAAATATATGCCCAAAACATGCTAAAAATCGATATTTTAGGTGCCCAAAGTCGATATCTCAAATTTATCACCAAAACACCCGAAAATTCAATATTTTGGGGTCCCAGAAGCGATTTGTACATGCCTACTCCGTGTTAGAGTATTTTTAATATACAGGCCCAAAACATACTGAAAATCGATCTTTTAGGTGACCAAAAGTCGATATGTGTATGCATCTTCTGCACCCATTTATATCCCAAATTCAACCTCAAAACACCCGAAAATTCGATATTTTAGGGTCCCAGAAGCGATCTGTACATGCCTACTCAGTGCTAGAATGTTCTCAAAATATAGGCTCAAAAAATGCTAAAAATCTATATTTTATGTGTCCAAAGTCGATATGTGCATGCATCTTCTGTACCCGTTTATATCTCAAATTCAGGCTTAAAACACCCGGAAATTCGATATTTTGGGGTCCCAGAAGTGATCTGTACATATCTACTTCGTGCTAGAATATTTTCAAAATATAGGCTCAAAACATGCTAAAAAGCGATATTTTAAGTGTCCAAAGTCGATATGTGCATGCACCTTCTGTACCTGTTTATATCTCAAATTCAGGCTCGAAACACCCGAAAATTCGATATTTGGGGTAACAGAAGCGATCTGTACATGCCTACTCAGATACAGGCCCAAAACATGCTAAAAATCGATATTTTAGGAGCCCAAAGTCAATATGTGTATGCATCTTCTGAACCCGTTTATATATCAAATTCTACCACAAAACACCCGAAAATTCGATATTTTTCGGTCCCAGAAGCGATCTGTACATGCCTACTCAGTGCTAGAATGTTTTCGAAATACAGGCTCAAAACATGCTAAAAATCGATATTTTATGTGTCCAAAGTCGATATGTGCATGCCTCTTCTGTACCCGTTTATATCTCAAATTCAGGCTCAAAACACCCGAAAATTCGGTATTTTTGGGTCCTAGAAGTGATCTGTACATGCCTACTCAATGTTAAAATATTTTCAAAATACAGACCCAAAACAAGCTGAAAACCGATATTTTATGTGCCCAAAATCCATATATGCATTTATTTTCTGTACCCGTTTATATCCCAAATTCAGGCTCAAAACACCCGAAAATTCGATATTTTTGGGTCTCAGAAGCAATCTGAACATGCTTACACAGTGCTAGAATACATTCAAAATATAGGGCCAAAACATCCTGAAAATCGATACTTCAGGTGACCAAAGTCGATATGTGCATATATCTTCACTACCGGTTTCTATCTCAAATTCAGGCTCAAAACACCCGAAAATTCTATATTTTTGGGTCCTAGAAGCGATCTTTACATGTCTAATCCTAGTTAGAATGTTTTCAAGATACAGACCCAAAACATGCTCAAAATCGATATTTTAAGTGCCCAAAAGTCGATATGTGCATGCATCTTCAGTACCAGTTTATATCTCAAATTCAGGCTCAAAACACCCGAAAATTCGATATTTTGGGGTCCCAGAAACGATTTGTACATGCCTACTCAGATACAGGCTCAAAACATGCTGAAAATCGATATTTTAGGTGCCCAAAGTCAATAAGTGTATGCATCTTCTCCACGCGTTTAAATCTCATATTCAACCACAAAACTCCCGAAAATTCGATATTTTTCAGTCCCAGAAGCGATCTGTACATGCCTACTCAGTGCTAGAATGTTTTCAAAATATAGGCTCAAAACATGCTAAAAATCGATATTTTAAGTGTCCAAAGTCGATATGTGCATGCATCTTCTGTACCCGTTTATATCTCTAATTCAGGCTCAAAACCCCCGAAAATTCTATATTTTTGGGTCCTAGAAGCGATCTGTACATGCCTACTCCTAGTTAGAATGTTTTCAAGATACAGACCCAAAACATGCTCAAAATCGATATTTTAGGTGCCCAAAAGTCGATATGTGCATGCATCTTCTGTACCCGTTTATATCTCAAATTCAGGCTCAAAACACCCGAAAATTCGATATTTTGGGGTCCCAGAAGCGATCTGTACATGCCTACGCAGTGCTAGAATATTTTCAAAATACAGGCCCAAAACATGCTTAAAATCGATATTTTGGGTGCCCAAAGTCGATATCTCAAATTTATCCCCAAAACACCCGAAAATTCGATATTTTGGGGTCCCAGAAGCGATTTGTACATGCCTACTCCGTGTTAGAGTATTTTCAAAATACAGGCCCAAAACATATAGAAAATCGATATTTTAGGTGCCCAAAAGTCGATATGTGCATGCATCTTCTATACCCGTTTATTTCACAAATTCAGGCTCCAAACACGCAAAAATTCCATATGTTTTGGTCCCAAAAGCGATCTGTACATGCCTACTCAGATACAGGCCCAAAACATGCTTAAAATCGATATTTTAGGTGCCCAAAGTTAATATGTGTATGCATCTTCTGCACCCGTTTATATCCCAAATTCAACCTCAAAACACCCGAAAATTCGATATTTTTGGGTCCAAGAAGCGATCTGTACATGCCTACTCAGTGCTAGAATGTTTTTAAAATATAGGCTCAAAACATACTAAAAATCGATATTTTAAGTGTCCAAAGTCGATATGTGCATGCCTCTTCTGTACCCGTTTATATCTCAAATTCAGGCTCAAAACACCCGAAAATTCGGTATTTTTGGGTCCTAGAAGTGATCTGTACATGCCTACTCAATGTTAAAATATTTTCAAAATACAGACCCAATACAAGCTGAAAACCGATATTTTATGTGCCCAAAATCCATATGTGCATTTATTTTCTGTACCCGTTTATATCCCAAATTCAGGCTCAAAACACCCGAAAATTCGATATTTTTGGGTCTCAGAAGCAATCTGAACATGCTTACACAATGCTAGAATACATTCAAAATATAGGGCCAAAACATCCTGAAAATCGATACTTCAGGTAACCAAAGTCGATATGTGCATATATCTTCACTACCGGTTTCTATCTCAAATTAAGGCTCAAAACACCCGAAAATTCTATATTTTTGGGTCCTAGAAGCGATCTTTACATGCCTAATCCTAGTTAGAATGTTTTCAAGATACAGACCCAAAACATGCTGAAAATCGATATTTTAAGTGCCCAAAAGTCGATATGTGCATGCATCTTCAGTACCCGTTTATATCTCAAATTCAGGCTCAAAACACCCGAAAATTCGATATTTTGGGGTCCCATAAACGATTTGTACATGCCTACTCAGATACAGGCTCAAAACATGCTGAAAATCGATATTTTAGGTGCCCAAAGTCAATAAGTGTTTGCATCTTCTCCACGCGTTTAAATCTCAAATTCAACCACAAAACTCCCGAAAATTCGATATTTTTCAGTCCCAGAAGCGATCTGTACATGCCTACTCAGTGCTAGAATGTTTTCAAAATAAAGGCTCAAAACATGATAAAAATCGATATTTTAAGTGTCCAAAGTCGATATGTGCATGCATCTTCTGTACCCGTTTATATCTCTAATTCAGACTCAAAACCCCCGAAAATTCTATATTTTTGGGTCCTAGAAGCGATCTGTACATGCCTACTCCTAGTTAGAATGTTTTCAAGATACAGACCCAAAACATGCTCAAAATCGATATTTTAGGTGCCCAAAAGTCGATATGTGCATGCATCTTCTGTACCCGTTTATATCTCAAATTCAGGCTCAAAACACCCGAAAATTCGATATTTTGGGGTCCCAGAAGCGATCTGTACATGCCTACGCAGTGCTAGAATATTTTCAAAATACAGGCCCAAAACATGCTTAAAATCGATATTTTGGGTGCCCAAAGTCGATATCTCAAATTTATCCCCAAAACACCCGAAAATTCGATATTTTGGGGTCCCAGAAGCGATTTGTACATGCCTACTCCGTGTTAGAGTATTTTCAAAATACAGGCCCAAAACATATAGAAAATCGATATTTTAGGTGCCCAAAAGTCGATATGTGCATGCATCTTCTATACCCGTTTATTTCACAAATTCAGGCTCCAAACACGCAAAAATTCCATATGTTTTGGTCCCAAAAGCGATCTGTACATGCCTACTCAGATACAGGCCCAAAACATGCTGAAAATCGATATTTTAGGTGCCCAAAGTTAATATGTGTATGCATCTTCTGCACCCGTTTATATCCCAAATTCAACCTCAAAACACCCGAAAATTCGATATTTTTGGGTCCAAGAAGCGATCTGTACATGCCTACTCAGTGCTAGAATGTTTTTAAAATATAGGCTCAAAACATACTAAAAATCGATATTTTAAGTGTCCAAAGTCGATATGTGCATGCCTCTTCTGTACCCGTTTATATCTCAAATTCAGGCTCAAAACACCCGAAAATTCGGTATTTTTGGGTCCTAGAAGTGATCTGTACATGCCTACTCAATGTTAAAATATTTTCAAAATACAGACCCAAAACAAGCTGAAAACCGATATTTTATGTGCCCAAAATCCATATGTGCATTTATTTTCTGTACCCGTTTATATCCCAAATTCAGGCTCAAAACACCCGAAAATTCGATATTTTTGGGTCTCAGAAGCAATCTGAACATGCTTACACAATGCTAAAATACATTCAAAATATAGGGCCAAAACATCCTGAAAATCGATACTTCAGGTGACCAAAGTCGATACGTGCATATATCTTCACTACCGGTTTCTATCTCAAATTCAGGCTCAAAACACCCGAAAATTCTATATTTTTAAGTTCCTAGAAGCGATCTTTACATGCCTACTCCTAGTTAGAATGTTTTCAAGATACAGACCCAAAACATGCTCAAAATCGATATTTTAAGTGCCCAAAAGTCGATATGTGCATGCATCTTCAGTACCCGTTTATATCTCAAATTCAGGCTCAAAACACCCGAAAATTCGATATTTTGGGGTCCCAGAAGCGATTTGTACATGCCTACTCAGATACAGGCTCAAAACATGCTGAAAATCGATATTTTAGGTGCCCAAAGTCAATAAGTGTATGCATCTTCTCAACGCGTTTAAATCTCAAATTCAACCACAAAACTCCCGAAAATTCGATATTTTTCAGTCCCAGAAGCTATCTGTACATGCCTACTCAGTGCTAGAATGTTTTCAAAATATAGGCTCAAAACATGCTAAAAATCGATATTTTAAGTGTCCAAAGTCGATATGTGCATGCATATTATGTACCCGTTTATATCTCATATTCAGGCTCAAAACCTCCGAAAATTCTATATTTTTGGGTCCTAGAAGCGAACTGTACATGCCTACTCCTAGTTAGAATGTTTTCAAGATACAGACCCAAAACATGCTCAAAATCGATATTTTAGGTGCCCAAAAGTCGATATGTGCATGCATCTTCTGTACCCGTTTATATCTCAAATTCAGGCTCAAAACACCCGAAAATTCGATATTTTGGGGTCCCAGAAGCGATCTGTACATGCCTACGCAGTGCTAGAATATTTTCAAAATACAGGCCCAAAACATGCTAAAAATCGATATTTTAGGTGCCCAAAGTCGATATCTCAAATTCATGCCCAAAACACCCGAAAATTCGATATTTTGGGGTCCCAGAAGCGATCTGTACATGCCTACTCCGTGTTAGAGTATTTTTAATATAAAGGCCCAAAACATACTGAAAATCGATCTTTTAGGTGCTCAAAAGTCGATATGTGTATGCATCTTCTGCACCCGTTTATATCCCAAATTCAACCTCAAAACACCCGAAAATTCGATATTTTAGGGTCCCAGAAGCGATCTGTACATGCCTACTCAGTGCTAGAATGTTTTCAAAATATAGGCTCAAAACATGCTAAAAATCGATATTTTAAGTGTCCAAAGTCGATATGTGCATGCATCTTCTGTACCCGTTTATATCTCAAAGTCAGGCTCGAAACACCCGAAAATTCGATATTTGGGGTCCCAGAAGCGATCTGTACATGCCTATTCAGATACAGGCCCAAACCATGCTGAAAATCGATATTTTAGGTGCCCAAAGTCAATATGTGTATTCATCTTCTGCACCCGTTTATATCTCAAATTCCACCACAAAACACCCGAAAATACGATATTTTTCGGTCCCAGAAGCGATCTGTACATGCCTACTCAATGCTAGAATGTTTTCAAAATATATGCTCAAAACATGCTAAAAATCGATATTTTAAGTGTCCAAAGTCAATATGTGAATGCATCTTCTGTACCCGTTTATATCTCAAATTCAGGCTCAAAACACCCGAAAAATCGGTATTTTTGGGTCCCAGAAGCGATCTGTACTTGCCTACTCCTAGTTAGAATGTTTTCAAGATACAGACCCAAAACATGCTCAAAATCGATATTTTAGGTGCCCAAAAGTCGAAATGTGCATGCATCTTCAATACCTGTTTATATCTTAAATTCAGGCTCAAAACACCCGAAAATTCGATATTTTTGGGTCCCTGAAGCGATCTGTACATGCCAACTCCGTGTTAGAATATTTTCAAAATACAGGCCCAAAACATGATAAAATCGATATTTTAGGTGCCCAAAGTCAATATGTGCATGCATTTTCTGTACCCGTTTATATCTCAAATTCAGGGTCAAAACACCCGAAAATTCGATATTTTTGGGTCCCAGAAGCGATCTGTACATGCTTACTCAGTGCTAGAATATTTTCAAAATATATGCCCAAAACATGCTAAAAATCGATATTTTAGGTGCCCAAAGTCGATATCTCAAATTTATCACCAAAACACCCGAAAATTCAATATTTTGGGGTCCCAGAAGCGATTTGTACATGCCTACTCCGTGTTAGAGTATTTTTAATATACAGGCCCAAAACATACTGAAAATCGATCTTTTAGGTGACCAAAAGTCGATATGTGTATGCATCTTCTGCACCCATTTATATCCCAAATTCAACCTCAAAACACCCGAAAATTCGATATTTTAGGGTCCCAGAAGCGATCTGTACATGCCTACTCAGTGCTAGAATGTTCTCAAAATATAGGCTCAAAAAATGCTAAAAATCTATATTTTATGTGTCCAAAGTCGATATGTGCATGCATCTTCTGTACCCGTTTATATCTCAAATTCAGGCTTAAAACACCCGGAAATTCGATATTTTGGGGTCCCAGAAGTGATCTGTACATATCTACTTCGTGCTAGAATATTTTCAAAATATAGGCTCAAAACATGCTAAAAAGCGATATTTTAAGTGTCCAAAGTCGATATGTGCATGCACCTTCTGTACCTGTTTATATCTCAAATTCAGGCTCGAAACACCCGAAAATTCGATATTTGGGGTAACAGAAGCGATCTGTACATGCCTACTCAGATACATGCCCAAAACATGCTAAAAATCGATATTTTAGGAGCCCAAAGTCAATATGTGTATGCATCTTCTGAACCCGTTTATATATCAAATTCTACCACAAAACACCCGAAAATTCGATATTTTTCGGTCCCAGAAGCGATCTGTACATGCCTACTCAGTGCTAGAATGTTTTCGAAATACAGGCTCAAAACATGCTAAAAATCGATATTTTATGTGTCCAAAGTCGATATGTGCATGCCTCTTCTGTACCCGTTTATATCTCAAATTCAGGCTCAAAACACCCGAAAATTCGGTATTTTTGGGTCCTAGAAGTGATCTGTACATGCCTACTCAATGTTAAAATATTTTCAAAATACAGACCCAAAACAAGCTGAAAACCGATATTTTATGTGCCCAAAATCCATATATGCATTTATTTTCTGTACCCGTTTATATCCCAAATTCAGGCTCAAAACACCCGAAAATTCGATATTTTTGGGTCTCAGAAGCAATCTGAACATGCTTACACAGTGCTAGAATACATTCAAAATATAGGGCCAAAACATCCTGAAAATCGATACTTCAGGTGACCAAAGTCGATATGTGCATATATCTTCACTACCGGTTTCTATCTCAAATTCAGGCTCAAAACACCCGAAAATTCTATATTTTTGGGTCCTAGAAGCGATCTTTACATGTCTAATCCTAGTTAGAATGTTTTCAAGATACAGACCCAAAACATGCTCAAAATCGATATTTTAAGTGCCCAAAAGTCGATATGTGCATGCATCTTCAGTACCAGTTTATATCTCAAATTCAGGCTCAAAACACCCGAAAATTCGATATTTTGGGGTCCCAGAAACGATTTGTACATGCCTACTCAGATACAGGCTCAAAACATGCTGAAAATCGATATTTTAGGTGCCCAAAGTCAATAAGTGTATGCATCTTCTCCACGCGTTTAAATCTCATATTCAACCACAAAACTCCCGAAAATTCGATATTTTTCAGTCCCAGAAGCGATCTGTACATGCCTACTCAGTGCTAGAATGTTTTCAAAATATAGGCTCAAAACATGCTAAAAATCGATATTTTAAGTGTCCAAAGTCGATATGTGCATGCATCTTCTGTACCCGTTTATATCTCTAATTCAGGCTCAAAACCCCCGAAAATTCTATATTTTTGGGTCCTAGAAGCGATCTGTACATGCCTACTCCTAGTTAGAATGTTTTCAAGATACAGACCCAAAACATGCTCAAAATCGATATTTTAGGTGCCCAACAGTCGATATGTGCATGCATCTTCTGTACCCGTTTATATCTCAAATTCAGGCTCAAAACACCCGAAAATTCGATATTTTGGGGTCCCAGAAGCGATCTGTACATGCCTACGCAGTGCTAGAATATTTTCAAAATACAGGCCCAAAACATGCTTAAAATCGATATTTTGGGTGCCCAAAGTCGATATCTCAAATTTATCCCCAAAACACCCGAAAATTCGATATTTTGGGGTCCCAGAAGCGATTTGTACATGCCTACTCCGTGTTAGAGTATTTTCAAAATACAGGCCCAAAACATATAGAAAATCGATATTTTAGGTGCCCAAAAGTCGATATGTGCATGCATCTTCTATACCCGTTTATTTCACAAATTCAGGCTCCAAACACGCAAAAATTCCATATGTTTTGGTCCCAAAAGCGATCTGTACATGCCTACTCAGATACAGGCCCAAAACATGCTGAAAATCGATATTTTAGGTGCCCAAAGTTAATATGTGTATGCATCTTCTGCACCCGTTTATATCCCAAATTCAACCTCAAAACACCCGAAAATTCGATATTTTTGGGTCCAAGAAGCGATCTGTACATGCCTACTCAGTGCTAGAATGTTTTTAAAATATAGGCTCAAAACATACTAAAAATCGATATTTTAAGTCTCCAAAGTCGATATGTGCATGCCTCTTCTGTACCCGTTTATATCTCAAATTCAGGCTCAAAACACCCGAAAATTCGGTATTTTTGGGTCCTAGAAGTGATCTGTACATGCCTACTCAATGTTAAAATATTTTCAAAATACAGACCCAAAACAAGCTGAAAACCGATATTTTATGTGCCCAAAATCCATATGTGCATTTATTTTCTGTACCCGTTTATATCCCAAATTCAGGCTCAAAACACCCGAAAATTCGATATTTTTGGGTCTCAGAAGCAATCTGAACATGCTTACACAATGCTAGAATACATTCAAAATATAGGGCCAAAACATCCTGAAAATCGATACTTCAGGTGACCAAAGTCGATATGTGCATATATCTTCACTACCGGTTTCTATCTCAAATTCAGGCTCAAAACACCCGAAAATTCTATATTTTTGGGTCCTAGAAGCGATCTTTACATGCCTCATCCTAGTTAGAATGTTTTCAAGATACAGACCCAAAACATGCTGAAAATCGATATTTTAAGTGCCCAAAAGTCGATATGTGCATGCATCTTCAGTACCCGTTTATATCTCAAATTCAGGCTCAAAACACCCGAAAATTCGATATTTTGGGGTCCCATAAACGATTTGTACATGCCTACTCAGATACAGGCTCAAAACATGCTGAAAATCGATATTTTAGGTGCCCAAAGTCAATAAGTGTATGCATCTTCTCCACGCGTTTAAATCTCAAATTCAACCACAAAACTCCCGAAAATTCGATATTTTTCAGTCCCAGAAGCGATCTGTACATGCCTACTCAGTGCTAGAATGTTTTCAAAATATTGGCTCAAAACATGATAAAAATCGATATTTTAAGTGTCCAAAGTCGATATGTGCATGCATCTTCTGTACCCGTTTATATCTCTAATTCAGGCTCAAAACCCCCGAAAATTCTATATTTTTGGGTCCTAGAAGCGATCTGTACATGCCTACTCCTAGTTAGAATGTTTTCAAGATACAGACCAAAAACATGCTCAAAATCGATATTTTAGGTGCCCAAAAGTCGATATGTGCATGCATCTTCTGTACCCGTTTATATCTCAAATTCAGGCTCAAAACACCCGAAAATTCGATATTTTGGGGTCCCAGAAGCGATCTGTACATGCCTACGCAGTGCTAGAATATTTTCAAAATACAGGCCCAAAACATGCTAAAAATCGATATTTTAGGTGCCCAAAGTCGATATCTCAAATTCATGCCCAAAACACCCGAAAATTCGATATTTTGGGGTCCCAGAAGCGATCTGTACATGCCTACTCCGTGTTAGAGTATTTTTAATATACAGGCCCAAAACATGCTGAAAATCGATATTTTAGGTGCCCAAAGTCAATAAGTGTATGCATCTTCTCCACGCGTTTAAATCTCATATTCAACCACAAAACTCCCGAAAATTCGATATTTTTCAGTCCCAGAAGCGATCTGTACATGCCTACTCAGTGCTAGAATGTTTTCAAAATATAGGCTCAAAACATGCTAAAAATCGATATTTTAAGTGTCCAAAGTCGATATGTGCATGCATCTTCTGTACCCGTTTATATCTCTAATTCAGGCTCAAAACCCCCGAAAATTCTATATTTTTGGGTCCTAGAAGCGATCTGTACATGCCTACTCCTAGTTAGAATGTTTTCAAGATACAGACCCAAAACATGCTCAAAATCGATATTTTAGGTGCCCAAAAGTCGATATGTGCATGCATCTTCTGTACCCGTTTATATCTCAAATTCAGGCTCAAAACACCCGAAAATTCGATATTTTGGGGTCCCAGAAGCGATCTGTACATGCCTACGCAGTGCTAGAATATTTTCAAAATACAGGCCCAAAACATGCTTAAAATCGATATTTTGGGTGCCCAAAGTCGATATCTCAAATTTATCCCCAAAACACCCGAAAATTCGATATTTTGGGGTCCCAGAAGCGATTTGTACATGCCTACTCCGTGTTAGAGTATTTTCAAAATACAGGCCCAAAACATATAGAAAATCGATATTTTAGGTGCCCAAAAGTCGATATGTGCATGCATCTTCTATACCCGTTTATTTCACAAATTCAGGCTCCAAACACGCAAAAATTCCATATGTTTTGGTCCCAAAAGCGATCTGTACATGCCTACTCAGATACAGGCCCAAAACATGCTGAAAATCGATATTTTAGGTGCCCAAAGTTAATATGTGTATGCATCTTCTGCACCCGTTTATATCCCAAATTCAACCTCAAAACACCCGAAAATTCGATATTTTTGGGTCCAAGAAGCGATCTGTACATGCCTACTCAGTGCTAGAATGTTTTTAAAATATAGGCTCAAAACATACTAAAAATCGATATTTTAAGTGTCCAAAGTCGATATGTGCATGCCTCTTCTGTACCCGTTTATATCTCAAATTCAGGCTCAAAACACCCGAAAATTCGGTATTTTTGGGTCCTAGAAGTGATCTGTACATGCCTACTCAATGTTAAAATATTTTCAAAATACAGACCCAATACAAGCTGAAAACCGATATTTTATGTGCCCAAAATCCATATGTGCATTTATTTTCTGTACCCGTTTATATCCCAAATTCAGGCTAAAAACACCCGAAAATTCGATATTTTTGGGTCTCATAAGCAATCTGAACATGCTTACACAATGCTAGAATACATTCAAAATATAGGGCCAAAACATCCTGAAAATCGATACTTCAGGTAACCAAAGTCGATATGTGCATATATCTTCACTACCGGTTTCTATCTCAAATTAAGGCTCAAAACACCCGAAAATTCTATATTTTTGGGTCCTAGAAGCGATCTTTACATGCCTAATCCTAGTTAGAATGTTTTCAAGATACAGACCCAAAACATGCTGAAAATCGATATTTTAAGTGCCCAAAAGTCGATATGTGCATGCATCTTCAGTACCCGTTTATATCTCAAATTCAGGCTCAAAACACCCGAAAATTCGATATTTTGGGGTCCCATAAACGATTTGTACATGCCTACTCAGATACAGGCTCAAAACATGCTGAAAATCGATATTTTAGGTGCCCAAAGTCAATAAGTGTTTGCATCTTCTCCACGCGTTTAAATCTCAAATTCAACCACAAAACTCCCGAAAATTCGATATTTTTCAGTCCCAGAAGCGATCTGTACATGCCTACTCAGTGCTAGAATGTTTTCAAAATAAAGGCTCAAAACATGCTAAAAATCGATATTTTAAGTGTCCAAAGTCGATATGTGCATGCATCTTCTGTACCCGTTTATATCTCTAATTCAGACTCAAAACCCCCGAAAATTCTATATTTTTGGGTCCTAGAAGCGATCTGTACATGCCTACTCCTAGTTAGAATGTTTTCAAGATACAGACCCAAAACATGCTCAAAATCGATATTTTAGGTGCCCAAAAGTCGATATGTGCATGCATCTTCTGTACCCGTTTATATCTCAAATTCAGGCTCAAAACACCCGAAAATTCGATATTTTGGGGTCCCAGAAGCGATCTGTACATGCCTACGCAGTGCTAGAATATTTTCAAAATACAGGCCCAAAACATGCTTAAAATCGATATTTTGGGTGCCCAAAGTCGATATCTCAAATTTATCCCCAAAACACCCGAAAATTCGATATTTTGGGGTCCCAGAAGCGATTTGTACATGCCTACTCCGTGTTAGAGTATTTTCAAAATACAGGCCCAAAACATATAGAAAATCGATATTTTAGGTGCCCAAAAGTCGATATGTGCATGCATCTTCTATACCCGTTTATTTCACAAATTCAGGCTCCAAACACGCAAAAATTCCATATGTTTTGGTCCCAAAAGCGATCTGTACATGCCTACTCAGATACAGGCCCAAAACATGCTGAAAATCGATATTTTAGGTGCCCAAAGTTAATATGTGTATGCATCTTCTGCACCCGTTTATATCCCAAATTCAACCTCAAAACACCCGAAAATTCGATATTTTTGGGTCCAAGAAGCGATCTGTACATGCCTACTCAGTGCTAGAATGTTTTTAAAATATAGGCTCAAAACATACTAAAAATCGATATTTTAAGTGTCCAAAGTCGATATGTGCATGCCTCTTCTGTACCCGTTTATATCTCAAATTCAGGCTCAAAACACCCGAAAATTCGGTATTTTTGGGTCCTAGAAGTGATCTGTACATGCCTACTCAATGTTAAAATATTTTCAAAATACAGACCCAAAACAAGCTGAAAACCGATATTTTATGTGCCCAAAATCCATATGTGCATTTATTTTCTGTACCCGTTTATATCCCAAATTCAGGCTCAAAACACCCGAAAATTCGATATTTTTGGGTCTCAGAAGCAATCTGAACATGCTTACACAATGCTAGAATACATTCAAAATATAGGGCCAAAACATCCTGAAAATCGATACTTCAGGTGACCAAAGTCGATATGTGCATATATCTTCACTACCGGTCTCTATCTCAAATTCAGGCTCAAAACACCCGAAAATTCTATATTTTTGGGTCCTAGAAGCGATCTTTACATGCCTAATCCTAGATAGAATGTTTTCAAGATACAGACCCAAAACATGCTGAAAATTGATATTTTAAGTGCCCAAAAGTCGATATGTGCATGCATCTTCAGTACCCGTTTATATCTCAAATTCAGGCTCAAAACACCCGAAAATTCGATATTTTGGGGTCCCATAAACGATTTGTACATGCCTACTCAGATACAGGCTCAAAACATGCTGAAAATCGATATTTTAGGTGCCCAAAGTCAATAAGTGTATGCATCTTCTCCACGCGTTTAAATCTCAAATTCAACCACAAAACTCCCGAAAATTCGATATTTTTCAGTCCCAGAAGCGATCTGTACATGCCTACTCAGTGCTAGAATGTTTTCAAAATATAGGCTCAAAACATGCTAAAAATCGATATTTTAAGTGTCCAAAGTCGATATGTGCATGCATCTTCTGTACCCGTTTATATCTCTAATTCAGGCTCAAAACCCCCGAAAATTCTATATTTTTGGGTCCTAGAAGCGATCTGTACATGCCTACTCCTAGTTAGAATGTTTTCAAGATACAGACCCAAAACATGCTCAAAATCGATATTTTAGGTGCCCAAAAGTCGATATGTGCATGCATCTTCTGTACCCGTTTATATCTCAAATTCAGGCTCAAAACACCCGAAAATTCGATATTTTGGGGTCCCAGAAGCGATCTGTACATGCCTACGCAGTGCTAGAATATTTTCAAAATACAGGCCCAAAACATGCTTAAAATCGATATTTTGGGTGCCCAAAGTCGATATCTCAAATTTATCCCCAAAACACCCGAAAATTCGATATTTTGGGGTCCCAGAAGCGATTTGTACATGCCTACTCCGTGTTAGAGTATTTTCAAAATACAGGCCCAAAACATATAGAAAATCAATATTTTAGGTGCCCAAAAGTCGATATGTGCATGCATCTTCTATACCCGTTTATTTCACAAATTCAGGCTCCAAACACGCAAAAATTCCATATGTTTTGGTCCCAAAAGCGATCTGTACATGCCTACTCAGATACAGGCCCAAAACATGCTGAAAATCGATATTTTAGGTGCCCAAAGTTAATATGTGTATGCATCTTCTGCACCCGTTTATATCCCAAATTCAACCTCAAAACACCCGAAAATTCGATATTTTTGGGTCCAAGAAGCGATCTGTACATGCCTACTCAGTGCTAGAATGTTTTTAAAATATAGGCTCAAAACATACTAAAAATCGATATTTTAAGTGTCCAAAGTCGATATGTGCATGCCTCTTCTGTACCCGTTTATATCTCAAATTCAGGCTCAAAACACCCGAAAATTCGGTATTTTTGGGTCCTAGAAGTGATCTGTACATGCCTACTCAATGTTAAAATATTTTCAAAATACAGACCCAAAACAAGCTGAAAACCGATATTTTATGTGCCCAAAATCCATATGTGCATTTATTTTCTGTACCCGTTTATATCCCAAATTCAGGCTCAAAACACCCGAAAATTCGATATTTTTGGGTCTCAGAAGCAATCTGAACATGCTTACACAATGCTAGAATACATTCAAAATATAGGGCCAAAACATCCTGAAAATCGATACTTCAGGTGACCAAAGTCGATATGTGCATATATCTTCACTACCGGTCTCTATCTCAAATTCAGGCTCAAAACACCCGAAAATTCTATATTTTTGGGTCCTAGAAGCGATCTTTACATGCCTAATCCTAGTTAGAATGTTTTCAAGATACAGACCCAAAACATGCTGAAAATCGATATTTTAAGTGCCCAAAAGTCGATATGTGCATGCATCTTCAGTACCCGTTTATATCTCAAATTCAGGCTCAAAACACCCGAAAATTCGATATTTTGGGGTCCCATAAACGATTTGTACATGCCTACTCAGATACAGGCTCAAAACATGCTGAAAATCGATATTTTAGGTGCCCAAAGTCAATAAGTGTATGCATCTTCTCCACGCGTTTAAATCTCAAATTCAACCACAAAACTCCCGAAAATTCGATATTTTTCAGTCCCAGAAGCGATCTGTACATGCCTACTCATTGCTAGAATGTTTTCAAAATATAGGCTCAAAACATGCTAAAAATCGATATTTTAAGTGTCCAAAGTCGATATGTGCATGCATCTTCTGTACCCGTTTATATCTCTAATTCAGGCTCAAAACCCCCGAAAATTCTATATTTTTGGGTCCTAGAAGCGATCTGTACATGCCTACTCCTAGTTAGAATGTTTTCAAGATACAGACCCAAAACATGCTCAAAATCGATATTTTAGGTGCCCAAAAGTCGATATGTGCATGCATCTTCTGTACCCGTTTATATCCCAAATTCAACCTCAAAACACCTGAAAATTCGATATTTTAGGGTCCCAGAAGCGATCTGTACATGCCTACTCAGTGCTAGAATGTTTTCAAAATATAGGCTCAAAACATGCTAAAAATCGATATTTTAAGTGTCCAAAGTCGATATGTGCATGCATCTTCTGTACCCGTTTATATCTCTAATTCAGGCTCAAAACCCCCGAAAATTCTATATTTTTGGGTCCTAGAAGCGATCTGTACATGCCTACTCCTAGTTAGAATGTTTTCAAGATACAGACCCAAAACATGCTGATAATCGATATTTTAAGTGCCCAAAAGTCGATATGTGCATGCATCTTCAGTACCCGTTTATATCTCAAATTCAGGCTCAAAACACCAGAAAATTCGATATTTTGGGGTCCCATAAACGATTTGTACATGCCTACTCAGATACAGGCTCAAAACATGCTGAAAATCGATATTTTAGGTGCCCAAAGTCAATAAGTGTATGCATCTTCTCCACGCGTTTAAATCTCAAATTCAACCACAAAACTCCCGAAAATTCGATATTTTTCAGTCCCAGAAGCGATCTGTACATGCCTACTCAGTGCTAGAATGTTTTCAAAATAAAGGCTCAAAACATGCTAAAAATCGATATTTTAAGTGTCCAAAGTCGATATGTGCATGCATCTTCTGTACCCGTTTATATCTCTAATTCAGGCTCAAAACCCCCGAAAATTCTATATTTTTGGGTCCTAGAAGCGATCTGTACATGCCTACTCCTAGTTAGAATGTTTTCAAGATACAGACCCAAAACATGCTCAAAATCGATATTTTAGGTGCCCAAAAGTCGATATGTGCATGCATCTTCTGTACCCGTTTATATCTCAAATTCAGGCTCAAAACACCCGAAAATTCGATATTTTGGGGTCCCAGAAGCGATCTGTACATGCCTACGCAGTGCTAGAATATTTTCAAAATACAGGCCCAAAACATGCTTAAAATCGATATTTTGGGTGCCCAAAGTCGATATCTCAAATTTATCCCCAAAACACCCGAAAATTCGATATTTTGGGGTCCCAGAAGCGATTTGTACATGCCTACTCCGTGTTAGAGTATTTTCAAAATACAGGCCCAAAACATATAGAAAATCGATATTTTAGGTGCCCAAAAGTCGATATGTGCATGCATCTTCTATACCCGTTTATTTCACAAATTCAGGCTCCAAACACGCAAAAATTCCATATGTTTTGGTCCCAAAAGCGATCTGTACATGCCTACTCAGATACAGGCCCAAAACATGCTGAAAATCGATATTTTAGGTGCCCAAAGTTAATATGTGTATGCATCTTCTGCACCCGTTTATATCCCAAATTCAACCTCAAAACACCCGAAAATTCGATATTTTTGGGTCCAAGAAGCGATCTGTACATGCCTACTCAGTGCTAGAATGTTTTTAAAATATAGGCTCAAAACATACTAAAAATCGATATTTTAAGTGTCCAAAGTCGATATGTGCATGCCTCTTCTGTACCCGTTTATATCTCAAATTCAGGCTCAAAACACCCGAAAATTCGGTATTTTTGGGTCCTAGAAGTGATCTGTACATGCCTACTCAATGTTAAAATATTTTCAAAATACAGACCCAAAACAAGCTGAAAACCGATATTTTATGTGCCCAAAATCCATATGTGCATTTATTTTCTGTACCCGTTTATATCCCAAATTCAGGCTCAAAACACCCGAAAATTCGATATTTTTGGGTCTCAGAAGCAATCTGAACATGCTTACACAATGCTAGAATACATTCAAAATATAGGGCCAAAACATCCTGAAAATCGATACTTCAGGTGACCAAAGTCGATATGTGCATATATCTTCACTACCGGTTTCTATCTCAAATTCAGGCTCAAAACACCCGAAAATTCTATATTTTTGGGTCCTAGAAGCGATCTTTACATGCCTAATCCTAGTTAGAATGTTTTCAAGATACAGACCCAAAACATGCTCAAAATCGATATTTTAAGTGCCCAAAAGTCGATATGTGCATGCATCTTCAGTACCCGTTTATATCTCAAATTCAGGCTCAAAACACCCGAAAATTCGATATTTTGGGGTCCCATAAACGATTTGTACATGCCTACTCAGATACAGGCTTAAAACATGCTGAAAATCGATATTTTAGGTGCCCAAAGTCAATAAGTGTATGCATCTTCTCCACGCGTTTAAATCTCAAATTCAACCACAAAACTCCCGAAAATTCGATATTTTTCAGTCCCAGAAGCGATCTGTACATGCCTACTCAGTGCTAGAATATTTTCAAAATATAGGCTCAAAACATGATAAAAATCGATATTTTAAGTGTCCAAAGTCGATATGTGCATGCATCTTCTGTACCCGTTTATATCTCTAATTCAGGCTCAAAACCCCCGAAAATTCTATATTTTTGGGTCCTAGAAGCGATCTGTACATGCCTACTCCTAGTTAGAATGTTTTCAAGATACAGACCAAAAACATGCTCAAAATCGATATTTTAGGTGCCCAAAAGTCGATATGTGCATGCATCTTCTGTACCCGTTTATATCTCAAATTCAGGCTCAAAACGCCCGAAAATTCGATATTTTGGGGTCCCAGAAGCGATCTGTACATGCCTACGCAGTGCTAGAATATTTTCAAAATACAGGCCCAAAACATGCTAAAAATCGATATTTTAGGTGCCCAAAGTCGATATCTCAAATTCATGCCCAAAACACCCGAAAATTCGATATTTTGGGGTCCCAGAAGCGATCTGTACATGCCTACTCCGTGTTAGAGTATTTTTAATATACAGGCCCAAAACATACTAAAAATCGATCTTTTAGGTGCCCAAAAGTCGATATGTGTATGCATCTTCTGCACCCGTTTATATCCCAAATTCAACCACAAAACACCTGAAAATTCGATATTTTAGGGTCCCAGAAGCGATCTGTACATGCCTACTCAGTGCTAGAATGTTTTCAAAATATAGGCTCAAAACATGCTAAAAATCGATATTTTAAGTGTCCAAAGTCGATATGTGCATGCATCTTCTGTACCCGTTTATATCTCTAGTTCAGGCTCAAAACCCCCGAAAATTCTATATTTTTGGGTCCTAGAAGCGATCTGTACATGCCTACTCCTAGTTAGAATGTTTTCAAGATACAGACCCAAAACATGCTCAAAATCGATATTTTAGGTGCCCAAAAGTCGATATGTGCATGCATCTTCTGTACCCGTTTATATCTCAAATTCAGGCTCAAAACACCCGAAAATTCGATATTTTGGGGTCCCAGAAGCGATCTGTACATGCCTACGCAGTGCTAGAATATTTTCAAAATACAGGCCCAAAACATGCATAAAATCGATATTTTGGGTGCCTAAAGTCGATATCTCAAATTTATCCCCAAAACACCCGAAAATTCGATATTTTGGGGTCCCAGAAGCGATTTGTACATGCCTACTCCGTGTTAGAGTATTTTCAAAATACAGGCCCAAAACATATAGAAAATCGATATTTTAGGTGCCCAAAAGTCGATATGTGCATGCATCTTCTATACCCGTTTATTTCACAAATTCAGGCTCCAAACACGCAAAAATTCCATATGTTTTGGTCCCAAAAGCGATCTGTACATGCCTACTCAGATACAGGCCCAAAACATGCTGAAAATCGATATTTTAGGTGCCCAAAGTTAATATGTGTATGCATCTTCTGCACCCGTTTATATCCCAAATTCAACCTCAAAACACCCGAAAATTCGATATTTTTGGGTCCAAGAAGCGATCTGTACATGCCTACTCAGTGCTAGAATGTTTTTAAAATATAGGCTCAAAACATACTAAAAATCGATATTTTAAGTGTCCAAAGTCGATATGTGCATGCCTCTTCTGTACCCGTTTATATCTCAAATTCAGGCTCAAAACACCCGAAAATTCGGTATTTTTGGGTCCTAGAAGTGATCTGTACATGCCTACTCAATGTTAAAATATTTTCAAAATACAGACCCAAAACAAGCTGAAAACCGATATTTTATGTGCCCAAAATCCATATGTGCATTTATTTTCTGTACCCGTTTATATCCCAAATTCAGGCTCAAAACACCCGAAAATTCGATATTTTTGGGTCTCAGAAGCAATCTGAACATGCTTACACAATGCTAGAATACATTCAAAATATAGGGCCAAAACATCCTGAAAATCGATACTTCAGGTGACCAAAGTCGATATGTGCATATATCTTCACTACCGGTTTCTATCTCAAATTCAGGCTCAAAACACCCGAAAATTCTATATTTTTGGGTCCTAGAAGCGATCTTTACATGCCTAATCCTAGTTAGAATGTTTTCAAGATACAGACCCAAAACATGCTCAAAATCGATATTTTAAGTGCCCAAAAGTCGATATGTGCATGCATCTTCAGTACCCGTTTATATCTCAAATTCAGGCTCAAAACACCCGAAAATTCGATATTTTGGGGTCCCATAAACGATTTGTACATGCCTACTCAGATACAGGCTTAAAACATGCTGAAAATCGATATTTTAGGTGCCCAAAGTCAATAAGTGTATGCATCTTCTCCACGCGTTTAAATCTCAAATTCAACCACAAAACTCCCGAAAATTCGATATTTTTCAGTCCCAGAAGCGATCTGTACATGCCTACTCAGTGCTAGAATGTTTTCAAAATATAGGCTCAAAACATGCTAAAAATCGATATTTTAAGTGTCCAAAGTCGATATGTGCATGCATCTTCTGTACCCGTTTATATCTCTAATTCAGGCTCAAAACCCCCGAAAATTCTATATTTTTGGGTCCTAGAAGCGATCTGTACATGCCTACTCCTAGTTAGAATGTTTTCAAGATACAGACCAAAAACATGCTCAAAATCGAGATTTTAGGTGCCCAAAAGTCGATATGTGCATGCATCTTCTGTACCCGTTTATATCTCAAATTCAGGCTCAAAACACCCGAAAATTCCATATTTTGGGGTCCCAGAAGCGATCTGTACATGCCTACGCAGTGCTAGAATATTTTCAAAATACAGGCCCAAAACATGCTAAAAATCGATATTTTAGGTGCCCAAAGTCGATATCTCAAATTCATGCCCAAAACACCCGAAAATTCGATATTTTGGGGTCCCAGAAGCGATCTGTACATGCCTACTCCGTGTTAGAGTATTTTTAATATACAGGCCCAAAACATACTAAAAATCGATCTTTTAGGTGCCCAAAAGTCGATATGTGTATGCATCTTCTGCACCCGTTTATATCCCAAATTCAACCACAAAACACCTGAAAATTCGATATTTTAGGGTCCCAGAAGCGATCTGTACATGCCTACTCAGTGCTAGAATGTTTTCAAAATATAGGCTCAAAACATGCTAAAAATCGATATTTTAAGTGTCCAAAGTCGATATGTGCATGCATCTTCTGTACCCGTTTATATCTCTAGTTCAGGCTCAAAACCCCCGAAAATTCTATATTTTTGGGTCCTAGAAGCGATCTGTACATGCCTACTCCTAGTTAGAATGTTTTCAAGATACAGACCCAAAACATGCTCAAAATCGATATTTTAGGTGCCCTAAAGTCGATATGTGCATGCATCTTCTGTACCCGTTTATATCTCAAATTCAGGCTCAAAACACCCGAAAATTCGATATTTTGGGGTCCCAGAAGCGATCTGTACATGCCTACGCAGTGCTAGAATATTTTCAAAATACAGGCCCAAAACATGCATAAAATCGATATTTTGGGTGCCCAAAGTCGATATCTCAAATTTATCCCCAAAACACCCGAAAATTCAATATTTTGGGGTCCCAGAAGCGATTTGTACATGCCTACTCCGTGTTAGAGTATTTTCAAAATACAGGCCCAAAACATATAGAAAATCGATATTTTAGGTGCCCAAAAGTCGATATGTGCATGCATCTTCTATACCCGTTTATTTCACAAATTCAGGCTCCAAACACGCAAAAATTCCATATGTTTTGGTCCCAAAAGCGATCTGTACATGCCTACTCAGATACAGGCCCAAAACATGCTGAAAATCGATATTTTAGGTGCCCAAAGTTAATATGTGTATGCATCTTCTGCACCCGTTTATATCCCAAATTCAACCTCAAAACACCCGAAAATTCGATATTTTTGGGTCCAAGAAGCGATCTGTACATGCCTACTCAGTGCTAGAATGTTTTTAAAATATAGGCTCAAAACATACTAAAAATCGATATTTTAAGTGTCCAAAGTCGATATGTGCATGCCTCTTCTGTACCCGTTTATATCTCAAATTCAGGCTCAAAACACCCGAAAATTCGGTATTTTTGGGTCCTAGAAGTGATCTGTACATGCCTACTCAATGTTAAAATATTTTCAAAATACAGACCCAAAACAAGCTGAAAACCGATATTTTATGTGCCCAAAATCCATATGTGCATTTATTTTCTGTACCCGTTTATATCCCAAATTCAGGCTCAAAACACCCGAAAATTCGATATTTTTGGGTCTCAGAAGCAATCTGAACATGCTTACACAATGCTAGAATACATTCAAAATATAGGGCCAAAACATCCTGAAAATCGATACTTCAGGTGACCAAAGTCGATATGTGCATATATCTTCACTACCGGTTTCTATCTCAAATTCAGGCTCAAAACACCCGAAAATTCTATATTTTTGGGTCCTAGAAGCGATCTTTACATGCCTAATCCTAGTTAGAATGTTTTCAAGATACAGACCCAAAACATGCTCAAAATCGATATTTTAAGTGCCCAAAAGTCGATATGTGCATGCATCTTCAGTACCCGTTTATATCTCAAATTCAGGCTCAAAACACCCGAAAATTCGATATTTTGGGGTCCCAGAAACGATTTGTACATGCCTACTCAGATACAGGCTCAAAACATGCTAAAAATCGATATTTTAAGTGCCCAAAGTCAATATGTGTATGCATCTTCTGCACCCGTTTATATCTCAAATTCAACCATAAAACACCCGAAAATTCTATATTTTTCGGTCCCAGAAGCGATCTGTACATGCCTACTTAGTGCTAGAATGTTTTCAAATAATAGGCTCAAAACATGCTAAAAATCGATATTTTAAGTGTCCAAAGTCGATATGTGCATTCATCTTCTGTGCCTGTTTATATCTCAAATTCAGGCTCAAAACACCCGAAAAATCGGTATTTTTGGGTCCTAGAAGCGATCTGTACTTGCCTACTCCAAGTTAGAATGTTTACAAGATACAGACCCAAAACATCCTCAAAATCGATATTTTAGGTGCCCAAAAGTCGATATGTGCATGGATCTTCAGTACCTGTTTATATCTCAAATTCAGGGTCAAAACACCCGAAAATTCGATATTTTTGGGTCCCAGAAACGATCTGTACATGCTTACTCAGTGCTAGAATATTTTCAAAATATATGCCCAAAACATGCTAAAAATCGATATTTTAGGTGCCCAAAGTCGATATCTCAAATTTATCCCCAAAACACCCGAAAAATCGATATTTTGGTGTCCCAGAAGCGATCTGTACATGCCTACTCCGTGTTAGAGTATTTTCAAAATACAGGCCCAAAACATACAGAAAATCGATATTTTAGGTGCCCAAAAGTCGATATGTGCATGCATCTTCTATACCCGTTTATATCTCAAATTCAGGCTCCAAATACCCGAAAATTCGATATTTTTTGGTCCCAGAAGCGATCTGTACATGCCTACTCAGATACAGGCCCAAAACATGCTGAAAATTGATATTTTAGGTGCCCAAAGTCAATATGTGTATGTATCTTCTGCACCCGTTTATATCCCAAATTCAACCTCAAAACACCCGAAAATTCGATATTTTTGGGTTCCAGAAGCGATCTGTACATGCCTACTCAGTGCTAGAATGTTTTCAAAATATAGGCTACAAAACATACTAAAACTCGATATTTTAAGTGTCCAAAGTCGATATGTGCATGCATCTTCTGTACCCGTTTATATCTCAAATTCAGGCTCAAAACACCCGAAAATTCGGTATTTTTGGGTCCCAGAAGCGATCTGTACATGCTTACTCCGTGTTAGAGTATTTTCAATATACAGGCCCAAAACATACTGAAAATCGATCTTTTAGGTGCCCAAAAGTCGATATGTGGATGCATCCTCTCTACCCGTTTATATTCCAAATTCAGGCTCAAAACACCCGAAAATTTGATATTTTGGGGTCCCAGAAGCGATCTGTACTTGTCTCCTCCGTTTTAGAGTATTTTCAAAATACAGGCCCAAAACATGCTGAAAATCGATATTTTAGGTGCCCAAAGTCGATATCTCAAATTTATCCCCAAAACACATGAAAATTCGATATTTTGGGGTCACAGAAGCGATCTGTACATGCCTACTCCTTGTTAGAGTATTTTCAAAATACAGGCCAAAAACATACAGAAAATCGATATTTTAGGTGCCCAAAAGTCGATATGTGCATGCATCTTCTATACCCGTTTATATCTTAAATTCAGGCTCCAAACACCCGAAAATTCGATATTTTTTGGTCCCAGAAGCGATCTGTACATGCCTACTCAGATACAGGCCCAAAACATGCTGAAAATCGATATTTTAGGTGCCCAAAGTCAATATGTGTATGCATCTTCTGCACCCGTTTATATCCCAAATTCAACCTTAAAACACCCGAAAATTCGATATTTTTTTGTCCCATAAGCGATCTGTACATGCCTACTCAGTGCTAGAATGTTTTCAAAATATAGGCTCAAAACATACTAAAAATCGATATTTTAAGTTTCCAAAGTCGATATGTGCATGCATCTTCTGTACCCGTTTATATCCCAAATTCAGCCTCAAAACACCTGAAAATTTGATATTTTTGGATCCCAGAAGCAATCTCCACATGCATAGTCAGTGCTAGAATATTTTCAAATTACAGGCCCAAAACATGCTTAAAATCGATATTATAGGTGATCAAAGTCGATATCTGCATGCATCTTCTGTTCCCGTTTATATCCCAAATTCAGGCTAAAAACACCTGAAAATTTGATTTTTTTGGGTCCCAGAAGCGATCTGTATATGCCTACTCAGTGTTAGAATATTTTCAAAATACAGGCCCAAAATAAGCTGAAAATCGCAATTTTTGGTGCCCAAAATCGATATGTGCATGAATCATCAGCACTCGCTTGTATCCCAAATTCAGGCTTAAAACACCTTAAAATTCGATACTTTTTGTTCCCAGAAGGGATCTGTAAATGCCTACTCAATATTAAAATATTTTCAAAATACAGACCCAAAACAAGCTGAAAACCGATATTTTATGTGCCCAAAATCCATATGTGCATTCATCTTCTGTACCCGTTTATATCTCAAATTCAGGCTCAAAACACCCGAAAATTCGATATTTTTGGGTCTCAGAAGCAATCTGAACATGCTTACACAATGCTAGAATACATTCAAAATATAGGGCTAAAACATCCTGAAAATCGATACTTCAGGTGACCAAAGTCGATATGTGAATGTATCTTCAGTACCGGTTTCTATCTCAAATTCAGGCTCAAAAAACCCGAAAATTCTATATTTTTGGGTCCTAGAAGCGATCTGTACATGCCTACTCCTAGTTAGAATGTTTTCAAGATACAGACCCAAAACATGCTCAAAATCGATATTTTAGGTGCCCAAAAGTCGATATGTGCATGCATCTTCTGTACCCGTTTATATCTCAAATTCAGGCTCAAAACACCCGAAAATTCGATATTTTTGGGTCCCAGATGCGATCTGTACATGCCTACGCAGTGCTAGAATATTTTCAAAATACAAGCCCAAAACATGCTAAAAATCGATAATATATGTGCCCAAAGTCGATATCTCAAATTCAGGCCCAAAACACCCGAAAATTCGATATTTTGGGGTCCCAGAATCGATTTGTACATGCCTACTCCGTGTTAGAGTATTTTTAATATACAGGCCCAAAACATACTGAAAATCGAGCTTTTAGGTGCCCAAAAGTCGATATGTGTATGCATCTTCTGCATCCGTTTATATCTCAAATTCAGGCTTAAAACACCCGAAAATTCGATATTTTGGGGTCCCAGAAGTGATCTGTACATATCTACTTTGTGATAAAATATTTTCAAAATATAGGCTCAAAACATGGTAAAAATCGATATTTTAAGTGACAAAAGTCGATATGTGCATGCATCTTCTGTACCCGTTTACATCTCAAATTCAGGCTCCAAACACCCGAAAATTCGATATTTTGGGGTCCCAGAAGCGATCTGTACATGCCTACTCAGATACAGGCCCAAAACATGCTAAAAATCGATATTTTAAGTGTCCAAAGTCGATATGTGCATTCATCTTCTGTACCCGTTTATATCTCAAATTCGGGCTCAAAACACCCGAAAAATCGGTATTTTTGGGTCCTAGAAGCGATCTGTACTTGCCTACTCCAAGTTAGAATGTTTTCAAGATACAGACCCAAAACATCCTCAAAATCGATATTTTAGGTGCCCAAAAGTCGATATGTGCATGCATCTTCAGTACCCGTTTGTATCTCAAATTCAGGCTCAAAACACCCAAAAATTCGATATTTTTGGGTCCAAGAAGCGATATGTACATGCTTACTCAGTGCTAGAATATTTTCAAAATATATGCCCAAAACATGCTAAAAATCGAAATTTTAAGTGCCTTAAGTCGATATCTCAAATTTATCCCCAAAACACCCGAAAATTCGATATTTTGGGGTCCCAGAAGCGATCTGTACATGCCTACTCCGTGTTAAAGTATTTTCAAAATACAGGCCCAAAACATACAGAAAATCGATCTTTTAGGTGCCCAAAAGTCGATATGTGTATGCATCTTCTGCACCCGTTTATATCCCAAATTCAACCTCAAAACACCCGAAAATTCGATATTTTTGGGTCCCAGAAGCGATCTGTACATGCCTACTCAGTGCTAGAATGTTTTCAAAATATAGGTTCAAAACATGCTAAAAATCGATATTTTAAGTGTCCAAAGTTGATATGTGCATGCATCTTCTGTACCCGTTTATATCTCAAATTCAGGCTTATAACACCCGAAAATTCGATATTTTGGGGTCCCAGAAGTGATCTGTACATATCTACTTTGTGCTAGAATATTTTCAAAACATAGGCTTAAAACATGCTAAAAATCGGTATTTTAAGTGTCCAAAGTCGATATGTGCATGCATCTTCTGTACCCGTTTATATCTCAAATTCAGGCTCCAATCACCCGAAAATTCGATATTTTGGGGTCCCAGAAGCGATCTGTACATGCCTACTCAGATACAGGCCCAAAACATCCTGAAAATCGATATTTTAGGTGCCCAAAGTCAATATGTGTATGCATCTTCGGCACCCGTTTTTATCTCAAATTCAACCACAAAAAACCCGAAAATTCGATATTTTTCGGTCCCAGAAGCGATCTGTACATGCCAACTCAGTGCTAGAATGTTTTCAAATAATAGGCTCAAAACATGCTAAAAAATCGATATTTTAAGTGTCCAAAGTCGATATGTGCATGCATCTTCTGTACCCGTTTATATCTCAAATTCAGGCTCAAAACACCCGAAAAATCGGTATTTTTGGGTCCTAGAAGCGATCTGTACTTGCCTACTCCAAGTTAGAATGTTTTCAAGATACAGACCCAAAACATCCTCGAAATCGATATTTTAGGTGCCCAAAAGTCGATATGTGCATGCATCTTCAATACCTGTTTATATCTCAAATTCAGGGTCAAAACACCCTAAAATTCGATATTTTTGGGTCCCAGAAGCGATCTGTACATGCTTACTCAGTGCTAGAATATTTTCAAAATATATGCCCAAAACATGCAAAAAATCGATATTTTAGGTGCCTTAAGTCGATATCTCAAATTTATCCCCAAAACACCCGAAAATTCGATATTTTGGGGTCCCAGAAGCGATCAGTACATACCTACTCCGTGTTGGAGTATTTTCAAAATACAGGCCCAAAACATACAGAAAATCGATATTTTAGGTGATCAAAAGTCGATATGTGCATGCATCTTCTATACCCGTTTATATCTCAAATTCAGGCTCCAAATACCCGAAAATTCGATATTTTTTGGTCCCAGAAGCGATCTGTACATGCCTACACAGATACAGGCCCAAAACATGCTGAAAATTGATATTTTAGGTACCCAAAGTCAATATGTGTATGTATCTTCTGCACCCGTTTATATCCCAAATTCAACCTCAAAACACCCGAAAATTTGATATTTTTGGGTTCCAGAAGCGATCTGTACATGCCTACTCAGTGCTAGAATATTTTCAAGATACAGATCCAAAACATGCTCAAAATCGATATTTTAGGTGCCCAAAAGTCGATATGTGCATGCATCTTCTGTACCCGTTTATATCTCAAATTCAGGCTCAAAACACCCGAAAATTCGATAATTTTGGGTCCCAGAAGCGATCTGTACATGCCTACGCAGTGCTAGAATATTTTCAAAATACAGGCCCAAAACATGCTAAAAATCGTTATTATAGGTGCCCAAAGTCGATATCTCAAATTCAGGCCCAAAACACCCGAAAATTCGATATTTTGGGGTCCCAGAAGCGATTTGTACATGCATACTCCGTGTTAGAGTATTTTTAATATACAGGCCCAAAACATACTGAAAATCGATCTTTTAGGTGCCCAAAAGTCGATATGTGTATGCATCTTCTGCATCCGTTTATATCTCAAATTCAGGCTTAAAACACCCGAAAATTCGATATTTTGGGGTCCCAGAAGTGATCTGTACATATCTACTTTGTGCTAAAATATTTTCAAAATATAGGCTCAAAACATGCTAAAAATCGATATTTTAAGTGTCAAAAGTTGATATGTGCATGCATCATCTGTACCCGTTTATATCACAAATTCAGGCTCCAAACACCCGAAAATTCGATATTTTGGGGTCCCAGGAGCGATCTGTACATGCCTACTCGGATACAGGCCCAAAACATGCTGAAAATCGATATTTTAGTTGCCCAAAGTCAATATGTGTATGCATTTTCAGCACCCGTTTATATCTCAAATTAAACACAAAACACCCAAAAATTCGATATTTTTCGGTCCCAGAAGCGATCTGTACATGTCTACTCAGTGCTAGAATGTTTTCAAAATATAGGCTCAAAACATGCTAAAAATCGATATTTTAAGTGTCCAAAGTCGATATGTGCATGCATCTTCTGTACCCGTTTATATCTCAAATTCAGGCTTAAAACACCCGAAAATTCGATATTTTGGGGTCCCTGACGTGATCTGTACATATCTACTTTGTGCTATAATATTTTCGAAATAAAGGCTCAAAACATGCTACGAATCGATATTTTAAGTGTCCAAAGTCGATATGTGTATGCATCTTCTGTACCCGTTTATATCTCAAATTCAGGCTCCAATCTCCCGAAAATTCGATATTTTGGGGTCCCAGAAGCGATCTGTACATTTCTACTCAGTGCTAGAATATTTTCAAATAATAGGCTCAAAACATGCTAAAAATCGATATTTTAAGTGTCCAAAGTCGATATGTGCATGCATCTTCTGTACCCGTTTATATCTCAAATTCAAGCTCAAAACACCCGAAAAATCGGTATTTTTGGGTCCTAGAAGCGATCTGTACTTGCCTACTCCAAGTTAGAATGTTTTCAAGATACAGACCCAAAACATCCTCGAAATCGATATTTTAGGTGCTCAAAAGTCGATATGTACATGCATCTTCAATACCTGTTTATATCTCAAATTCAGGGTCAAAACACCCGAAAATTCGATATTTTTGGGTCCCAGAAGCGATCTGTACATGCTTACTCAGTGCTAGAATATTTTCAAAATATATGCCCAAAACATGCTAAAAATCGATATTTTAGGTGCCTTAAGTCGATATCTCAAATTTATCCCTAAAACACCCGAAAATTCGGTATTTTGGGGTCCCAGAAGCGATCTGTACATGCCTACGCAGTGCTAGAATATTTTCAAAATACAGGCCCAAAACATGCTAAAAATCGATATTATAGGTGCCCAAAGTCGATATCTCAAATTCAGACCCAAAACACCCGAAAATTCGATATTTTGGGGTCCCAGAAGCTATTTGTACATGCCTACTCCGTGTTAGAGTATTTTTAATATACAGGCCCAAAACATGCTGAAAATCGATATTTTAGGTGCCCAAAGTCAATATGTGCATGCATTTTCTGTACCCGTTTATATCTCAAATTCAGGCTCAAAACACCCGAAAATTCGATATTTTGGGGTCCCAGAAACGATCTGTATATGCTTACTCAGTGCTAGAATATTTTCAAAATACAGGCCCAAAACATGCTAAAAATCGATATTTTAGGTGCCCAAAGTCAATATGTGTATGCATCTTCTGCACCCGTTTATATCCCAAATTCTGGCTCAAAACCCCCGAAAATTCGATATTTTTGGGTCCCAGAAGCGATCTGTACATGCCTACTCAGTGCTAGAATGTTTTCAAAATATAGGCTCAAAACATACTAAAAATCGATATTTTAAGTGTCCAAAGTCGATATGTGCATGCATCTTCTGTACCCGTTTATATCTCAAATTCATGCTCAAAACACCCGAAAATTCGGTATTTTTGGGTCCTAGAAGCGATCTGTACATGCCTACTCCTAGTTAGAATTTTTTTCAAGATACAGACCCAAAACATGATTAAAATCGATTTATAGGTGCCCAAAAGTCGATATGTGCATTCATCTTCTGTACCCGTTTGTATCTCAAATTGAGGCTCAAAACACCCGAAAATTCGATATTTCGGGGTCCCAGAAGCGATCTGTACATGCCTACTCAGTGCTAGAATGTTTTCAAAATATAGGCTCAAAACATACTAAAAATCGATATTTTAAGTGTCCAAAGTCGATATGTGCATGCATCTTCTGTACCCGTTTATATCTCAAATTCAGGGTCAAAACACCCGAAAATTCGATATTTTGGGGTCCCAGAAGTGATCTGTACATATCTACTTTGTGCTAAAATATTTTCAAAATATAGGCTCAAAACATGATAAAAATCGATATTTTAAGTGTCAAAAGTCGATATGCGCATGCATCTTCTGTACCCGTTTATATCTCAAATTCAGGCTCCAAACACCCGAAAATTCGATATTTTTCGGTCCCAGAAGCGATCTGTACATGTCTACTTTGTGCTAGAATGTTTTCAAAATATAGGCTCAAAACATGCTAAAAATCGATATTTTAAGTGTCCAAAGTCGATATGTGCATGCATCTTCTGTACCCGTTTATATCTCAAATTCAGGCTCCAATCTCCCGAAAATTCGATATTTTGGGGTCCCAGAAGCGATCTGTACATGCCTACTCAGTGCTAGAATATTTTCAAATAATTGGCTCAAAACATGCTAAAAATCGATATTTTAAGTGTCCAAAGTCGATATGTGCAAGCATCTTATGTAACCGTTTATATCTCAAATTCAGGCTCAAAACACCCGAAAAATCGGTATTTTTGGGTCCGAGAAGCGATCTGTACTTGCCTACTCCAAGTTAGAATGTTTTCAAGATACAGACCCAAAACATCCTCGAAATCGATATTTTAGGTGCCCAAAAGTCGATATGTGTATGCTTCTTCAATACCTGTTTATATCTCAAATTCAGTGTCAAAACACCCGAAAATTCGATATTTTGGGGTCCCAGAAGCGATCTGTACATGCTTACTCAGTGCTAGAATATTTTCAAAATATATGCCCAAAACATGCTAAAAATCGATATTTTAGGTGCCTTAAGTCGATATCTCATATTTATCCTCAAAACACCCGAAAATTCGATATTTTAGGGTCCCAGAAGCGATCTGTACATGCCTACTCCGTGTTAGAGTATTTTCAAAATACAGGCCCAAAACATACAGAAAAACGATATTTTAGGTGCCCAAAAGCCGATATGTGCATGCATCTTCTATACCCGTTTATATCTCAAATTCAGGCTCCAAACACCCGAAAATTCGGTATTTTTGGGTCCCAGAAGCTATCTGTACATGCTTACTCCGTGTTAGAGTATTTTCAATATACAAGCCCAAAACATACTGAAAATCGATCTTTTAGGTGCCCAAAAGTCGATATGTGGATGCATCTTCTGTACCCGTTTATATTTCAAATTCAGGCTCCAAACACCCGAAAACTCGATATTTTGGGGTCCCAGAAGCGATCTGTACTTGCCTACTCCGTTTTAGTGTATTTTCAAATACAGGCCCAAAACATGCTGAAAATCGATATTTTAGGTGCCCAAAGTCAATATGTGCATGCATTTTCTGTACCCGTTTATATCTCAAATTCAGGCTCAAAACACCCGAAAATTCGACATTTTGGGGTCCCAGAAGCGATCTGTACATGCTTACTCAGTGCTAGAATATTTTCAAAATATAGGCCCAAAACATGCTAAAAATCGATATTTTAGGTGCCCAAAGTCGATATCTCAAATTTATCCCCAAAACACCTGAAAATTCGATATTTTGGGATCACAGAAGCGATCTGTACATGCCTACTCCGTGTTAGAGTATTTTCAAAATACAGGCCCAAAACATACAGAAAATCGATATTTTAGGTGCCCAAAAGTCGATATGTGCATGCATCTTCTATACCCGTTTATATCTTAAATTCAGGCTCCAAACACCCGAAAATTCGATATTTCTTGGTCCCAGAAGCGATCTGTACATGCCTACTCAGATACAGGCCCAAAACATGCTGAAAATCGATATTTTAGGTGCCCAAAGTCAATATGTGTATGCATCTTCTGCACCCGTTTATATCCCAAATTCAACCTCAAAACACCTGAAAATTCGATATTTTTGGGTCCCAGAAGCGATCTGTACATGCCTACTCAGTGCTAGAATGTTTTCAAAATATAGGCTCAAAACATACTAAAAATCGATATTTTAAGTGTCCAAAGTTGATATGTGCATGCATCTTCTGTACCCGTTTATATCTCAAATTCATGCTCAAAACACCTGAAATTTCGGTATTTTTGGGTCCTAGAAGCGATCTGTACATGCCTATTCCTAGTTAGAATGATTTCAAGATACAGACCCAAAACATGCTTAAAATCGATTTATAGGTGCCCAAAAGTCGATATGTGCATGCATCTTCTGTACCCGTTTGTATCTCAAATTCAGGCTCAAAACACCCGAAAATTCGATATTTTGGGGTCCCAGAAGCGATCTGTACATGCCTACTCAGATACAGGCCCAAAACATGCTGAAAATCGATCTTTTAGGTGCCCTAAGTCAATATGTGTATGCATCTTCTGCACCCGTTTATATCTCAAATTCAACCACAAAACACCCGAAAATTCGATATTTTTCAGTCCCAGAAGCGATCTGTACATGCCTATGCAGTGCTAGAATATTTTCAAAATACAGGCCTAAAACATGCTAAAAATCGATATTTTAGGTGCCCAAAGTCGATATCTCATATTCAGGCCCAAAACACCCGAAAATTCGATATTTTGGGGTCCCAGAAGCGATCTGTACATGCCTACTCCGTGTTAGAGTATTTTTAATATACAGGCCCAAAACATACTGAAAATCGATCCTTTAGGTGCCCAAAAGTCGATATGTGTATGCATCTTCTGCACCCGTTTATATCCCAAATTCAACCTGAAAACACCCGAAAATTCGATATTTTAGGGTCCCAGAAGCGATCTGTACATTCCTATTCAGTGCTAGAATGTTTTCAAAATAAAGGCTCAAAACACCCTAAAATTCGATATTTTGGGGTCCCAGAAGTGATCTGTACATATCTACTTTGTGCTAGAATATTTTCAAAATATAAGCTCAAAACATGCTAAAAAGCGATATTTTAAGTGTCCAAAGTCGATATGTGCATTCATCTTCTGTACCCGTTTATATCTCAAATTCAGGCTTGAAACACCCGAAAATTCGATATTTGGAGTTCCAGAAGCGATCGGTACATGCCTACTCAGGTACAGGCCCAAAACATGCTGAAAATCGATATTTTAGGTGCCCAAAGTCAATATGTGTATACATCTTCTGCACCCGTTTATATCTCAAATTCAACCACAAAACACCCGAAAATTCGATATTTTTCGGTCTCAGAAGCGATCTGTACATGCCTACTCAGTGCTAGAATGTTTTCAAAATATAGGCTCAAAACATGCTAAAAATCGATATTTTAAGTGTCCAAAGTCGATATGTGCATGCATCTTCTGTACCTGTTTATATCTCAAATTCAGGCTTAAAACACCCGAAAAATCGGTATTTTTCGGTCCCAGAAGCGATCTGTACTTGCCTACTCCTAGTTAGAATGTTTTCAAGATACAGACCCAAAACATGCTCAAAATCGATATTTTAGGTGCCCAAAAGTCGATATATGCATGCATCTTCAGTACCTGTTTATATCTCAAATTCAGGCTCAAAACACCCGAAAATTCGATATTTTTGGGTCCCAGAAGCGATCTGTAAATGCTTACTCAGTGCTAGAATATTTTCAAAATATATGCCTAAAACATGCTAAAAATCGATATTTTAGGTGCCCAAAGTCGATATCTCAAAATTATCCCCAAAACACCCGAAAATTCGATATTTTGGGGTCCCAGAAGCGATTTGTACATGCCTACTCCGTGTTAGAGTATTTTTAATATACAGGCCCAAAACATACTGAAAATCGATCCTTTAGGTGCCCAAAAGTCGATATGTGTATGCATCTTCTGCACCCGTTTATATCCCAAATTCAACCTCAAAACACCCGAAAATTCGATATTTTAGGGTCCCAGAAGCGATCTGTACATGCCTATTCAGTGCTAGAATGTTTTCAAAATATAGGCTCAAAACACCCGAAAATTCGATATTTTGGGGTCCCAGAAGCGATTTGTACATGCCTACTCCGTGTTAGAGTATTTTCAAAATACAGGCCCAAAACATACAGAAAATCGATATTTTAGGTGCAAAAAGTCGATATGTGCATGCATCTTTTTCCCCGTTTATATCTCAATTTCAGGCTCCAAACACCCGAAAATTCCATATGTTTTGGTCCCAGAAGCGATCTGTACATGCCTACTCAGATACAGGCCCAAAACATGCTGAAAATCGATATTTTAGGTGCCCAAAGTCAATATGTGTTTGCATCTTCTGCACCCGTTTATATCCCAAATTCAACCTCAAAACACCCGAAAATTCGATATATTTGGGTCCCAAAAGCGATCTGTACATGCCTACTCAGTGCTAGAATGTTTTCAAAATATAGGCTCAAAACATACTAAAAATCGATATTTTAAGTGTCCAAAGTCGATATGTGCAAGCAACTTCTGTACCCGTTTATATCTCAAATTCAGGATCAAAACACCCGAAAATTCGGGATTTTTGGGTCCTAGAAGCGATATGTACATTCCTACTCCTAGTTAGAATGATTCCAAAATACAGACCCAAAACATGCTCAAAATCGATATTTTAGGTGCCCAAAAGTCGATATGTGCATGCATCTTCTGTACCCGATTACATCTCAAATTAAGGCTCCAAACACCCGAAAATTTCATATTTTGGGGTCCCAGAAGCGATCTGTACATGCCTACACCGTGTTAGAGTATTTTCAAAATAAAGGCCCAAAACATGCTGAAAATCGATATTTTAGGTGCCCAAAGTCAATACGTGCATGCATCTTCTGTACCCGTTTATTTCTCAAATTAAGGCTCAAAACACCCGAAAATTCGATATTCTGGGGTCCCAGAAGGGATCTGTACATGCCTACTCAGATACAGGCCAAAAACATGCTGAAAATAGATATTTTAGGTGCCCAAACTCAATATGTGTATGCATCTTTTGCACCCGTTTATATCCCAAATTTAACCTCAAAACACCCGAAAATTCGATATTTTGGGGTCCCAGAAGCGATTTGTACATGCCTACTCCTTGTTAGAGTATTTTCAAAATATAGGCCCAAAACATGCTGAAAATCGATCTTTTAGGTGCCCAAAGTCAGTATGTGCTTGCATCTTCTGTACCCGTTTATATATAAAATTTAGGCTCAAAACACACGAAAATTCGATATTTTGGGGTCCCAGAAGCGATCTGTACATGCCTACTCAGTGCTAGAATATTTTCAAAATATAGGCCCAAAAACATGCTAAAAATCGATATTTTAGGTGCCCAAAGTATATATCTCAAATTCAGGCCCAAAACACCCGAAAATTCTATATTTTGGGGTCCCAGAAGCAATCTGTACATGCCTACACAGTGCTAGAATAATTTAAAAATATAGGCCCAAAAACATGCTAAAAATCGATATTTTAGGTGCCCAAAGTATATATCTCAAATTCAGGCCCAAAACACCCGAAAATTCTATATTTTGGGGTCTCAGAAGCGATCTGTACATGCCTACTCCGTGTTAGAGTATTTTAAATTTACAGGCCCAAAACATACTGAAAATCGATCTTTTAGGTGCCCAAAGTCAATATGTGCAGGCATTCTCTGTACCCGTTTATATCTCAAATTCAGGCTCAAAACACCCGGAAATTCGATATTTTGAGGTCGCAGAAGCGATCTGTACATGCCTACTCAGATAGAGGCCCAAAACATGCTGAAAATCGATATTTTAGGTGCCCAAAGTCAATATGTGTATGCATCTTCTGCACCCGTTTATATCTCAAATTCAACCTCAAAACACCCGAAAATTCGATATTTTTGGGTCACAGAAGCGATCTGTACATGCAAACTCAGTGCTAGAATGTTTTCAAAATATAGGCTCAAAACATGCCAAAAATCGATATTTTAAGTGTTCAAAGTCGATATGTGCATGCATCTTCTGTACCCGTTTATATCTCAAATTCAGGCTCAAAACACCCGAAAATTCGGAATTTTTGGGTAATAGAAGCGATATGTACATGCCTACTCCTAGTTAGAATGTTTTCAAGATACAAACCTAAAACATGCTCAAAATCGATATTTTAGGTGCCCAAAAGTCGATATGTGCATTCATCTTCAGTACCTGTTTATATCTCAAATTCAGGCTCACAACATTCGAAAATTCGATATTTTTGGGTAATAGAAGCGATCTGTACATGCTTACTCCTAGTTAGAATGTTTTTAAGATACAGACCCAAAACATGCTCAAAATCGATATTTTAGGTGACCAAAAGTCTTCAGTACCTGTTTATATTTCAAATTCAGGCTCAAAACATCCGAAAATTTGATATTTTTGGGCCCAAGAAGCGATCTGTACATGCCTACTCCGTGTTAGAGTATTTTCAAACTACAGGCCCAAAACATGCTGAATATCGATATTTTAGGTGCCCAAAGTCAATATGTGCATGCATTTTCTGTACCCGTTTATATCTCAAATTCAGGCTCAAAACACCTGTAAATTTGATATTTTGGGGTCCCAGAAGCGATCTGTACATGCCTACTCCGTGCTAGAATATTTTCAAAATATAGGCCCAAAACATGCTAAAAATCGATATTTTAGGTGCCCAAAGTCGATATCTCAAATTCAGGCCTAAATCATCCGAAAATCGATATTTTGGGGTCCCAGAAGCGATCTGTACATGCCTACTCAGATAAAAGCCCAAAACATGCTGTAAATCGATATTTTAGGTGCCCAAAAGTCGATATGTGTAAGCATCTTCTGTACCCGTTTATATCTCAAATTTAGGCTCAAAACACCCGAAAATTCGATATTTTGGGGTCCCAGAAGCGATCTGTACATGCCTACTTCGTGTTAGAGTATTTTCAAAATAAAGGCCCATAATATGCTGAAAATCGATATTTTAGGTGCCCAAAGTCTATATGTACATGCATCTTGTGTACCCGTTTACATCTCAAATTAAGGCTCCAAACACCCGAAAATTTGATATTTTAGGGTCCCAGAAGCGATCTGTACATGCCTACACCGTGTTAGAGTATTTTCAAAGTACAGGCCCAAAACATGCTGAAAATCGATCTTTTAGGTGCCCAAAAGTTGATATGTGCATGCATCTTGTGTACCCGTTTATATCTCAAATTCAGGCTCCAAACACCCGAAAATTTGATATTTTGGGGTCCCAGAAGCGATCTGTACAAGCCTAATCAGATACAGGCCCAAAACATGCTGAAAATCGATATTTTTGGTGCCCAAAGTCAATATTTGTATGCATCTTCTTAACCCGTTTATATCCCAAATTCAACCACGAAACACCTGAAAATTCGATATTTTTGGTTCCCAGAAGCAATTTGTACATGCCTACTCAGTGCTAGAGTGTTTTCAAAACATAGGCTCAAAACATGCTAAAAATCGATATTTTAAGTGTCCAAAGTCGATATGTGCATTCATCTTCTGTACCCGTTTATATCTCAAATTGAGGGTCAAAACACCCTAAAATTCGGTATTTTTTCGTCCTAGAAGCGATCTGTACATGACTACTCCTAGTTATAATGTTTTCAAGATACAGACCCAAAACATGCTGAAAATCGATATTTTCTGTGCCCAAAAGTCGATATTTGCATGCATCATCAGTACCCGTTTATATTTCAAATTCAGGCTTAAAACACTCGAAAATTCGATATTTTGGGGTCCCAGAAGCGATCTGTACATGCCTACTTTGTGTTAGAGTATTTTCAAAATACAGGCCCAAAACATGCTAAAAAAAAATATTTTAGGTGCCCAAAGTCGATAACTCAAAAAAAGGCCCAAAACACCCGAAAATTCGATATTTTGGGGTTCCAGAAGCGATCTGTACATGCCTACTCCGTGTTAGAGTATTTTAAAAATACAGGCCGAAAACATACTGAAAATCGATCTTTTAGTTGCCCAAAAGTCGATATGTGTATGCATCTTCTGTACCCGTTTATATCTCAAATTTAAGCTCAAAACACCCGAAAATTCGATATTTTTGGGTCCCTGAAGCGATCTGTACATGCCTACTTCGTGTTAGAGTATTTTCAAATTACAGGCCCAAAACAAGCTAAAAAAAATTATTTTAGGTGCCCAAAGTCGATATCTCAAATTAAGCACCAAAACACCCGAAAATTCGATATTTTGGGGTCCCAGAAGCTAATTGTACATGCCTACTCTGTGTTAGAGTATTTTCAAAATACAGGCCGAAAACATGCTGAAAATCGATATTTTAGGTGCCCAAAGTCAATATGTGCATGTATCTTCAGTACCCGTTTATATCTCAAATTCAGGCTCAAAACACCCGAAAATTCGATATTTTGGGGTACTTGAAGCGATCTGTACATGCCTACTCCATGTTAGAGTATTTTCAAAATACAGGCCCAAAACATACTGAAAATCGATATTTTAAGTGCCCAAAGTCAATATGTGCATGCATCTTCTGTACCCGTTCATATCTCAAATTCAGGCTCAAAACACCCGAACATTCAATATTTTGGGGTCCCAGAAGCGATCTGTACATACCTACTCATTGCTAGAATATTTTCAAATTATAGGTCCAAAACATTCTAAATATCGATATTTTAGGTGCCTAAAGTTGATATCTCAAATTCAGGCCAAATACACCCGAAAATTCGATATTTTGGAGTCCAAGAAGTGATCTGTACATGCCTACTTCGTGTTAGAGTATTTTCAAAATACAGGCCCAAAACATGCTGAAAATCGATCTTTTAGGTGCCCAAAAGTCGATATGTGTATGCATCTTGTGTACCCGTTTATATCTCAAATTTAGGCTCAAAACACCCGAAAATTCGATATTTTGGGGTCCCAGAAGCGATCTGTACATGCCTACTCAGATATAGGCGCAAAACATGCTGAAAATCGATATTTTAGGTGCACAAAGTCAATATGTGTATGCATCTTCTTTACCCTTTTATATCCCAAATTCATCCTCAAAACACCCAAAAATTCTATATTTTTGGGTCCCAGAAGCTATCTGTACATGCCTACTCCTAGTTAGAATGTTTTCAAGATACAGACCAAAACATACTCAAAATCGATATTATAGGTGCCCAAAAGTCGATATGTGCATGCATCTACAGTACACGTTTATATTTTAAATTCAGGCTCAAAACACCCGAAAAATCGATATTTTGAGGTCCCAGAAGCGATCTGTACTTGCCTACTCCTAGTTAGAATGTTTTCAAGATACAGACCAAAACATGCTCAAAATCGATATTATAGGTGCCCAAAAGTCAATATGCGCATGCATCTTCGGTACCCGTTTATATCTCAAATTCAGGCTTCAAATACCCGAAAATTCGATATTTTGAAGTCCCAGAAGCGATCTGTACATGCCTACTTCGTGTTAGAGTATTTTCATAATACAGGCCCAAAACATGCTGAAAATCGATCTTTTATGTGCACAAAGTCAATATGTACATGCATCTTGTGTACCCGTTTATATCTCAAATTAAGGCTCCAAACACCCAAAAATTCGATATTTTGGGGTCCCAGAAGCGATCTGTACATGCCTATTCCGTGTTAGAGTATTTTCAAAATACAGGCCCAAAACATGCTGAAAATCGATATTTTAGGTGCCCAAAGTCAATACGTGCATGCATCTTCTGTACCCGTTTATATCTCAAATTCAGGCTCAAAACACCCAAAAATTCGATATTCTGGGGTCCCAGAAGGGATCTGTACATGCCTACTCAGATACAGGCCAAAAACATGCTGAAAATAGATATTTTAGGTGCCCAAACTCAATATGTGTATGCATCTTTTGCACCCGTTTATATCCCAAATTTAACCTCAAAGCACCCGAAAATTCGATATTTTGGGGTACCAGAAGCGATTTGTACATGCCTACTCCGTGTTAGAGTATTTTCAAAATATAGGCCCAAAACATGCTGAAAATCGATCTTTTAGGTGCCCAAAGTCAATATGTGCATGCATCTTCTGTACCCGTTTATATTTCAAATTCAGGCTCAAAACACCCGAAAATTCGATATTTTGGGGTCCCAGAAGCGATCTGTACATTCCTTCTCAGTGCTAGAATATTTTCAAAATATAGGCCCAAAACGTGTTAAAAATTGATATTTTAGGTGCCCTAAGTCGATATCTCAAATTCAGGCTTAAAACACCCGTAAATTCGTTATTTTGGGGTCCCAGAAGCTATCTGTACATGCCTACTTAGTGCTAGAATATTTCCAAAATATAGGCCCAAAACATGCTAAAAATCGATATTTTAAGTGCCCAAAGTCAATATGCGAATGCATTTTCTGTACCCGTTTATATCTCAAATTCAGGCTGAAAACACCCGAAAATATGATACTTTGGGGTCCAAGAAGCGATCTGTACATGTCTACTCAGTGCTAGAATGTTTTCAAAATATAGGCTCAAAACATGTTAAAAATCGATATTTTAAGTATCCAAAGTCGATATGTTGATGCATCTTCTGTACCTGTTTATATTTCAAATTCATGCTCAAAACACCCGAAAATTCGGTATTTTTGGGTCCTAGAAGCGATCTGTACATGCCTACTCCTAGTTAGAATGTTTTCAAGATACAGACCCAAAACATGCTAAAAATCGATATTTTAGGTGTCCAAAAGTTGATATGTGCATTCATCTTCAGTACCCATTTATATCTCAAATTCAGGCTCAAAACACTCGAAAATTTGATATTTTGAGGTTCCAGAAACGATCTCCACATGTCTACTCCGTGTTAGAGTATTTTCAAATTACAGGCCCAAAACATACTAAAAATCGATCTTTTAGGTGCCCAAAAGTCGATATGTGCATGCATCTTCTGTACCCGTTTATATCTCAAATTCAACCTCAAAACACTCGAAAATTCGATATTTTTGGGTCCCAGAAGCGATCTGTACAATCCTACTCAGTGCTAGAATGTTTTCAAAATTTAGGCTCAAAACATGCTTAAAATCGATATTTTAAGTGTCCATAGTCGATATGTGCATGTATCTTCTGTACCCGTTTATATCTCAAATTCAACCTCAAAACACCATAAAATTCGATATTTTTGGGTGCCAGAAGCGATCTGTACATGCCTACTCAGTGCTAGAATGTTTTCAAAATATAGGCTCAAAACATGCTAAAAATCGATATTTTTAGTGTCAAAAGTCGATCTTCTGTACCCATTTATATCTTAAATTCAGGCTCAAAACACTCGAAAATTCGGTATTTTTGGATCCTAGAAGCGATATGTACATGCCTACTCCTAGTTAGAATGTTTTCAAGATACAGAACCACAACATGCTCAAAATCGATATTTTAGGTGCCCAAAAGTTGATATGTGCATGCATCTTCAGTACCCGTTTATATATCAAATTCAGGGTCAAAACACCCGAAAATTCGATATTTTGGGGTCCCAGAAGCGATCTATACATGCCTACTCACTGCTAGAATATTTTCAAAATATAGTCCCAAAATATGCTAAAAATCGATATTTTAGGTGCCCAAAGTCGATTTCTCAAATTCATGCCAAAAACACCCAAAAAATCGATATTTTGGGGTCCCAGAAGCTATCTGTAAATGCCTACTCCGTATTAGAGTAATTTCAAAATACAGGCCCAAAACATACTGAAAATCGATCTTTTATGTGCCCAAAAGTCGATATGTGCATGCATCTTCTGTACTCGTTTATATCTCAAATTCAGGCTCAAAACACCCGGAAATTCGATATTTTGGGGTCCCAGAAGTGATCTGTACTGGCCTATTCAGATACAGGCACAAAACATGCTGAAAATCGATATTTTAGGTGCCCAAAGTCAATATGTGCATGCATCTTCTGTACCCGTTTATATCTCAAATTCAGGCTCAAAACACCCGAAAATTCGATATTTTGGAGTCCCAGAAGCGATATGTACATGCCTACTCCGTGTTAGAGTATTTTCAAAATACAGGCCCAAAACATACTGAAAATCGATCTTTTAGGTGCCCAAAAGTCGATATGTGCGTGCATCTTCTGTACTCGTTTATATCTCAAATTCAGGCTCAAAACACCCGAAATATCGATATTTTGGGGTCCCAAAAGCGATCTGTACATGCCTACTCAGTGCTAGAACATTTTCAAAATATAGACCCAAAACATGCTAAAAATCGATTTTTTAGGTGCCTAGAGTCGATATATCAAATTCAAGCCCAAAACACCGGAATATTCGATATTTTGGGGTCCCAGAAGCGATCTGTACATGCCTACTCCGTTTTTGAGTATTTTCGAAATACAGGCCCAAAACATGCTGAAAATCGATCTTTTAGGTGCCCAAAAGTCGATATGTGCGTGCATCTTCTGTACTCGTTTATATCTCAAATTCAGGATCAAAACACCCGAAAAATCGGTATTTCGGGGTCCTTTATGCGATCAGTACATGCCTACTCCTAGTTAGAATGTTTTCAAGATACAGACCCAAAACATACTTAAAAATCGATATTTTAGGTTCCCAAAAGTCGATATGGGCATGCATCTTCAGTACCCGTTTATATCTCAAATTAAGGCTGAAAAAACCCGAAAATTCGATATTTTGAGGTCCCAGAAGCGATCTGTACATGCCTACTCAGTGCTAGAATGTTTTCAAAATATAGGCTGAAAACATGCTAAAAATCGATAATTTAAGTGACCAAAGTCGATATGTGCATGCATCTTCTGTACCCGTTTATATATCAAATTCAGGCTCAAAACACCCGAAAATTCGGTATTTCGGGGTCCTAGAAGCAATCTGTACATGCCTACTCCTAGTTAGAATTTTTTCATGATACAGACCAAAAACATGCTCGAAATCGATATTTTAGATGCCCAAAAGTCAATATGTGCATGCATCTTCAATACCCGTTTATATCTCAAATTCAGGCTCAAAACACTCGAAAATTTGATATTTTGAGGTTCCAGAATCGATTTCCACATGCCTACTCCGTGTTAGAGTATTTTCAAATTACAGGCCCAAAACATACTAAAAATCGATCTTTTAGGTGCTCAAAAGTCGATATGTGGATGCATCTTCTGTACCCGTTTATATCTCAAATTCAACCTCAAAACACCCTAAAATTCGATATTTTTGGGTCCCAGAAGCGATCTGTACATGCCTACTCAGTGCTAGAATTTTTTGTTTTTAAATATAGGCTCAAAACATGCTAAAAATCGATATTTTTAGTTTCCAAAGTCGTACTTTTGTACCTGTTTATATCTTAAATTCAGGATCAAAACACTCGAGAATTCGGTATTTTTGGGTCCTAGAAGCGATATGTACATGCCTACTCCTAGTTAGAATGTTTTCAAGATACAGACCCAAAACATGCTCAAAATCGATATTTTAGGTGCCCAAAGTTGATATGTGCATGCATCTTCAGTACCCGTTTATATATCAAATTCAGGGTCAAAACACCCGAAAATTCGATATTTTGGGGTCCTAGAAGCGATCTGTACATGCCTACTCACTGCTAGAATATTTTCAAAATATAGTCTAAAAATCGATATTTTAGGTGCCCAAAGTCGTCTCAAATTCAGGCCCAAAACACCCGAAAATTCGATATTTTGGGGTCCCAGAAGCGATCTGTACATGACTACTCCATATTAGAGTATTTTCAAAATACAGGCCCAAAACATACTGAAAATCGATCTTTTAGGTGCCCAAAAGTCGATATGTGCAAGCATCTTCTGTACCCTTTTATATCTCAAATTCAGGTTCCAAACACCCGGAAATTCGATATTTTGGGGTCCCAGAAGCGATCTGTACTGGCCTATTCAGATACACGCCCAAAACATGATGAAAATCGATATTTTAGGTGCCAAAGTCAATATGTGCATGCATCTTCTGTACCCGTTTATATCTCAAATTCAGGCTCAAAAACACCCGAAAACTCGATATTTTGGAGTCCCAGAAGCGATCTGTACATGCCTACTCAGTGCTAGAATATTTTCAAAATATAGACCCAAAACATGCTCAAAATCGATATTTTAAGTGTCCAAAGTCAATATGTGCATGCATCTTCTGTACCCGTTTATATCTCAAATTCAGGCTCAAAACACCCGAAAATTCGATATTTTGGAGTCCCAGAAGCGATATGTACATGCTTACTCCGTTTTAGAGTATTTTCAAAATATATGCTCAAAACATGCTAAAAATCGATATTTTAAGTGTCCAAAGTCGATATGTGCATGCATCTTCTGTACCCGTTTATATCTCAAATTCAGGATCAAAACACCCGAAAATTCGGTATTAAGGGGTCCTAGAAGCGATATGTACATTCCTACTCCTAGTTAGAATGATTCCAAAACACAGACCCAAAACATGCTCAAAATCGATATTTTAGGTGCCTAAAAGTCGATATGTGCATGCATCTTCTGTACCCGTTTATATCTCAAATTCAGGCTCAAAACACCCGAAAATTCGATATTTTGGGGTCCCAGAAGCGATCTGTACATGCCTACGCAGTGCTAGAATATTTTCAAAATACAGGCCCAAAACATGCTAAAAATCGATATTTTAGGTGCCCAAAGTCGATATCTCAAATTCAGGCCCAAAACACCCGAAAATTCGATATTTTGGGGTCCTAGAAGCGATCTGTACATGCCTACTCCGTGTTAGAGTATTTTTAATATACAGGCCTAAAACATACTGAAAATCGATCTTTTAGGTGCCCAAAAGTCGATATGTGTATGCATCTTCTGCACCCGTTTATATCCCAAATTCAGGCTTAAAACACCCGAAAATTCGATATTTTTGGGTCCCAGAAGCGATCTGTACATGCCTACTGAGATACAGGCCCAAAACATGCTGAAAATCGTTATTTTAGGTGCCCAAAGTCGATATGTGAATGCATCTTCTGCAATCGTTTATATCCCAAATTCAACCTCAAAACACAAGAAAATTCGATATTTTTGGGTCCCAGAAGCGATCTGTACATGCCTACTCAGGGCTAGAATGTTTTCAAAATATAGGCTCAAAACAAGCTAAAAATCGATATTTTTAGTGTCCAAAGTCGATCTTCTGTACCCGTTTATATCCTAAATTCAGGCTCAAAACACCCGAAAATTCGGTATTTTTATGTCCTAGAAGCGATATGTACATGCCTACTCCTAGTTAGAATATTTTCAAGATACAGACCTAAAACATGCTCAAAATCGATATTTTAGGTGCCCACAAGTCGATATGTGCATGCATCTTCAGTACCCGTTTATATCTCAAATTCAGGCTCAAAACACCCGCAAATTCGTAATTTTGAGGTCCCAGAAGCGATGTGTACATGCCTACCCCGTGTTAGAGTATTTTCTAAATACAGGATCAAAACACGCTCAAAATCGATATTTTAAGTGTCCAAAGTCGATATGTGCATACATCTTCTGTATCCGTTTGTATCTCAAATTCAGGCTCAAAATACCCGAAAATTCGGTATTTTTGGGTCCTAGAAGAGATCTGTACATGCCTACTCCTAGTAAGAAGGTTTTCAAGATACAGACCCAAAACATGCTCAAAATCGATATTTTAGGAGCCCAAAAGTCGATATGTGCATGCATCTTCTGTACCCGTTTATATCTCAAATTCAGGCCCAAAACACCTGAAAATTCGTTATTTTGGGGTCCCAGAAGCGATCTGTACATGCCTACTCAGTGCTAGAATGTTTTCAAAATTTAGGCTCAAAACATGCTTAAAATCGATATTTTAAGTGTCCATAGTCGATATGTGCATGTATCTTCTGTACCCGTTTATATCTCAAATTCAACCTCAAAACACCCTAAAATTCGATATTTTTGGGTGCCAGAAGCGATCTGTACATGCCTACTCACTGCTAGAATGTTTTCAAAATATAGGCTCAAAACATGCTAAAAATCGATATTTTTAGTGTCAAAAGTCGATCTTCTGTACCTGTTTATATCTTAAATTCAGGCTCAAAACACTCAAAAATTCGGTATTTTTGGAACCTAGAAGCGATATGTACATGCCTACTCCTAGTTAGAATGTTTTCAAGATACAGAACCAAAACATGCTAAAAATCGATATTTTAGGTGCCCAAAGTTGATTTCTCAAATTCAGGCCCAAAACACACAAAAATTCGATATTTTGGGGTCCCAGAAGCTATCTGTACATGCCTACTCTTTATTAGAGTATTTTCAAAATACAGGCCCAAAACATACTGAAAATCGATCTTTTATGTGCCCAAAAGTCGATATGTGCATGCATCTTCTGTACCCGTTTATATCTCAAATTCAGGTTCCAAACACCCGGAAATTCGATATTTTGGGGTCCCAGAAGTGATCTGTACTGGCCTATTCAGATACACGCCCAAAACATGCTGAAAATCGATATTTTAGGTGCCCAAAGTCAATATGTGCATGCATCTTCTGTACCCGTTTATATCTCAAATTCAGGCTCAAAACACCCGAAAATTCGATATTTTGGAGTCCCAGAAGCGATATGTACATGCCTACTCCGTGTTAGAGTATTTTCAAAATACAGGCCCAAAACATACTGAAAATCGATCTTTTAGGTGCCCAAAAGTCGATATGTGCATGCATCTCTGTACCCGTTTATATCTCAAATTCAACCTCAAAACACCCTAAAATTCGATATTTTTGGGTCCCAGAAGCGATCTGTACATGCCTACTCAGTGCTAGAACATTTTTCAAAATATAGGCTCAAAACTTGCTAAAAATCGATATTTTTAGTGTCCAAAGTCGTACTTTTGTACCCGTTTATATCTTAAATTCAGGATCAAAACACTCGAAAATTCGGTATTTTTGGGTCCTAGAAGCGATATGTACATGCCTACTCCTAGTTAGAATGTTTTCAAGATACAGACCCAAAACATGCTCAAAATCGATATTTTAGGTGCCCAAAGTTGATATGTGCATGCATCTTCCGTACCCGTTTATATATCAAATTCAGAGTCAAAACACCCGAAAATTCGATATTTTAGGGTCCCAGAAGCGATCTGTACATGCCTACTCACTGCTAGAATATTTTCAAAATATAGTCCCAAAACATGCTAAAAATCGATATTTTAGGTGCCCAAAGTCGATATCTAAAATTCAGGCCCAAAACACCCGAAAATTCGATATTTTGGGGTCCCAGAAGCGATCTGTACATGACTACTCCATATTAGAGTATTTTCAAAATACAGGCCCAAAACATACTGAAAATCGATCTTTTATGTGCCCAAAAGTCGATATGTGAATGCATCTTCTGAACCCGTTTATATCTCAAATTCAGGTTCCAAACACCCGGAAATTCGATATTTTGGGGTCCCAGAAGTGATCTGTACTGGCCTATTCAGATACAGGCCCAAAACATGCTGAAAATCGATATTTTAAGTGCCCAAAGTCAATATGTGCATGCATCTTCTGTACCCGTTTATATCTCAAATACAGGCTCAAAACACCCGAAAATTTGATATTTTGGAGTCCCAGAAGCGATATGTACATGCCTACTCCGTGTTAGAGTATTTTCAAAATACAGGCCCAAAACATACAGAAAATCGATCTTTTAGGTGCCCAAAAGTCGACATGTTTGTACATCTTCTGGTCCCGTTTATATCTCAAATTCAGGCTCCAAACACCCGAAAATTCGTTATTTTGGGGTCCCAAAAGCGATCTGTACATGCCTACTCAGTGCTAGAACATTTTCAAAATATTGACCCAAAACATGCTAAAAATCGATATTTTAGGTGCCTAGAGTCGATATATATTAAATTCAAGCCCAAAACACCGGAAAATTCGATATTTTAGGGTCCCAGAAGCGATCTGTACATGCCTACTCCGTGTTAGAGTATTTTTAAAATACATGCCTAAAACATACTGAAAATCGATCTTTTAGGTGCCCAAAAGTCGATATGTGCATGCATCTTCGGTACCCGTTTATATCTCAAATTCAACCTCAAAACACCATAAAATTCGATATTTTTGGGTCCCAGAAGCGATCTGTACATGCCTACTCAGTGCTAGAATTTTTTTCAAAATATAGGCTCAAAACATGCTAAAAATCGATATTTTTAGTGTCCAAAGTCATACTTTTGTACCCGTTTATATCTTAAATTCAGGCTCAAAACACTCGAATATTCGGTATTTTTGGGTCCTAGAAGCGATATGTACATGCCTACTCCTAGTTAGAATGTTTTCAAGATACAGACCCAAAACATGCTCAAAATCGATATTTTAGGTGCCCAAAATTGATATGTGCATGCATCTTCCGTACCCATTTATATATCAAATTCAGGGTCAAAACACCCGAAAATTTGATATTTTAGGGTCCCAGAAGCGATCTGTACATGCCTACTCACTGCTAGAATATTTTCAAAATATAGTCCCAAAACATGCTAAAAATCGATATTTTAGGTGCCCAAAGTCGATATCTAAAATTCAGGCCCAAAACACCCGAAAATTCGATATTTTGGGGTCCCAGAAGCGATCTGTACATGACTACTCCATATTAGAGTATTTTCAAAATACAGGCCCAAAACATGCTGAAAATCGATATTTTAAGTGCCCAAAGTCAATATGTGCATGCATCTTCTGTACCCGTTTATATCTCAAATACAGGCTCAAAACACCCGAAAATTTGATATTTTGGAGTCCCAGAAGCGATATGTACATGCCTACTCCGTGTTAGAGTATTTTCAAAATACAGGCCCAAAACATACAGAAAATCGATCTTTTAGGTGCCCAAAAGTCGACATGTTTGTACATCTTCTGGTCCCGTTTATATCTCAAATTCAGGCTCCAAACACCCGAAAATTCGTTATTTTGGGGTCCCAAAAGCGATCTGTACATGCCTACTCAGTGCTAGAACATTTTCAAAATATTGACCCAAAACATGCTAAAAATCGATATTTTAGGTGCCTAGAGTCGATATATATTAAATTCAAGCCCAAAACACCGGAAAATTCGATATTTTAGGGTCCCAGAAGCGATCTGTACATGCCTACTCCGTGTTAGAGTATTTTTAAAATACATGCCTAAAACATACTGAAAATCGATCTTTTAGGTGCCCAAAAGTCGATATGTGCATGCATCTTCGGTACCCGTTTATATCTCAAATTCAACCTCAAAACACCATAAAATTCGATATTTTTGGGTCCCAGAAGCGATCTGTACATGCCTACTCAGTGCTAGAATTTTTTTCAAAATATAGGCTCAAAACATGCTAAAAATCGATATTTTTAGTGTCCAAAGTCATACTTTTGTACCCGTTTATATCTTAAATTCAGGCTCAAAACACTCGAATATTCGGTATTTTTGGGTCCTAGAAGCGATATGTACATGCCTACTCCTAGTTAGAATGTTTTCAAGATACAGACCCAAAACATGCTCAAAATCGATATTTTAGGTGCCCAAAATTGATATGTGCATGCATCTTCCGTACCCATTTATATATCAAATTCAGGGTCAAAACACCCGAAAATTTGATATTTTAGGGTCCCAGAAGCGATCTGTACATGCCTACTCACTGCTAGAATATTTTCAAAATATAGTCCCAAAACATGCTAAAAATCGATATTTTAGGTGCCCAAAGTCGATATCTAAAATTCAGGCCCAAAACACCCGAAAATTCGATATTTTGGGGTCCCAGAAGCGATCTGTACATGACTACTCCATATTAGAGTATTTTCAAAATACAGGCCCAAAACATACTGAAAATCGATCTTTTAGGTGCCCAAAAGTCGATATGTGCATGCATCTTCTGTACCCGTTTATATTCCAAATTCAGGCTCAAAACACCCGAAAATTTGATATTTTAGGGTCCCAAAAGCGATCTGTACATCCCTACTCAGTGCTAGAATATTTTCAAAATATATGCCCAAAACATGATAAAAATCGATATTTTAGGTGCCCAAAGTCGATATCTCAAATTCAGGCCCAAAACACCCGAAAACTCGTTATTTTGGGGTCCCAGAAGCGATCTGTACATGCCTAATCGGTGTTAGAGTATTTTCAAAATACAGGCCCAAAACATACTGAAAATCGATCTTTTAGGTGCCCAAAACTCGATATGTGCATGCATCTTCTGTACCCGTTTAAATCTCAAATTCAGGTTCCAAACACCCGGAAATTCGATATTTTGGGGTCCCAGAAGCGATCTGTACATGCCTACTCACTGCTAGAATATTTTCAAAATATAGTCCCAAAACATGCTAAAAATCGATATTTTAGGTGCCCAAAGTCGATATCTAAAATTCAGGCCCAAAACACCCGAAAATTCGATATTTTGGGGTCCCAGAAGCGATCTGTACATGACTACTCCATATTAGAGTATTTTCAAAATACAGGCCCAAAACATACTGAAAATCGATCTTTTATGTGCCCAAAAGTCGATATGTGAATGCATCTTCTGAACCCGTTTATATCTCAAATTCAGGTTCCAAACACCCGGAAATTCGATATTTTGGGGTCCCAGAAGTGATCTGTACTGGCCTATTCAGATACAGGCCCAAAACATGCTGAAAATCGATATTTTAAGTGCCCAAAGTCAATATGTGCATGCATCTTCTGTACCCGTTTATATCTCAAATACAGGCTCAAAACACCCGAAAATTTGATATTTTGGAGTCCCAGAAGCGATATGTACATGCCTACTCCGTGTTAGAGTATTTTCAAAATACAGGCCCAAAACATACAGAAAATCGATCTTTTAGGTGCCCAAAAGTCGACATGTTTGTACATCTTCTGGTCCCGTTTATATCTCAAATTCAGGCTCCAAACACCCGAAAATTCGTTATTTTGGGGTCCCAAAAGCGATCTGTACATGCCTACTCAGTGCTAGAACATTTTCAAAATATTGACCCAAAACATGCTAAAAATCGATATTTTAGGTGCCTAGAGTCGATATATATTAAATTCAAGCCCAAAACACCGGAAAATTCGATATTTTAGGGTCCCAGAAGCGATCTGTACATGCCTACTCCGTGTTAGAGTATTTTTAAAATACATGCCTAAAACATACTGAAAATCGATCTTTTAGGTGCCCAAAAGTCGATATGTGCATGCATCTTCGGTACCCGTTTATATCTCAAATTCAACCTCAAAACACCATAAAATTCGATATTTTTGGGTCCCAGAAGCGATCTGTACATGCCTACTCAGTGCTAGAATTTTTTTCAAAATATAGGCTCAAAACATGCTAAAAATCGATATTTTTAGTGTCCAAAGTCATACTTTTGTACCCGTTTATATCTTAAATTCAGGCTCAAAACACTCGAATATTCGGTATTTTTGGGTCCTAGAAGCGATATGTACATGCCTACTCCTAGTTAGAATGTTTTCAAGATACAGACCCAAAACATGCTCAAAATCGATATTTTAGGTGCCCAAAATTGATATGTGCATGCATCTTCCGTACCCATTTATATATCAAATTCAGGGTCAAAACACCCGAAAATTTGATATTTTAGGGTCCCAGAAGCGATCTGTACATGCCTACTCACTGCTAGAATATTTTCAAAATATAGTCCCAAAACATGCTAAAAATCGATATTTTAGGTGCCCAAAGTCGATATCTAAAATTCAGGCCCAAAACACCCGAAAATTCGATATTTTGGGGTCCCAGAAGCGATCTGTACATGACTACTCCATATTAGAGTATTTTCAAAATACAGGCCCAAAACATACTGAAAATCGATCTTTTAGGTGCCCAAAAGTCGATATGTGCATGCATCTTCTGTACCCGTTTATATTCCAAATTCAGGCTCAAAACACCCGAAAATTTGATATTTTAGGGTCCCAAAAGCGATCTGTACATCCCTACTCAGTGCTAGAATATTTTCAAAATATATGCCCAAAACATGCTAAAAATCGATATTTTAGGTGCCCAAAGTCGATATCTCAAATTCAGGCCCAAAACACCCGAAAATTCGTTATTTTGGGGTCCCAGAAGCGATCTGTACATGCCTAATCGGTGTTAGAGTATTTTCAAAATACAGGCCCAAAACATACTGAAAATCGATCTTTTAGGTGCCCAAAACTCGATATGTGCATGCATCTTCTGTACCCGTTTAAATCTCAAATTCAGGTTCCAAACACCCGGAAATTCGATATTTTGGGGTCCCAGAAGCGATCTGTACATGCCTACTCAGTGCTAGAATGTTTTCAAAATATAGGCTCAAAACATGCTAAAAATCGATATTTTTAGTGTCAAAAGTCGATCTTCTGTACCCGTTTATATCTTAAATTCAGGCTCAAAACACTCGAAAATTCGGTATTTTAGGATCCTAGAAGCGATATGTACATGCCTACTCCTAGTTAGAATGTTTTCAAGATACAGACCCAAAACATGCACAAAATCGATATTTTAGGTGCCCACAAGTCGATATGTGCATGCATCTTCTGTACCCGTTTATATCTCAAATTCAGGCTCCAAACACCCGAAAATTCGATATTTTTGGGTCCCAGAAGCGATCTGTACATGCCTACTCAGGGCTAGAATGTTTTCAAAATATAGGCTCAAAACAAGCTAAAAATCGATATTTTTAGTGTCCAAAGTCGATCTTCTGCACCCGTTTATATCCTAAATTCAGGCTCAAAACACCCGAAAATTCGATATTTTGAGGTCCCTGAAGCGATCTGTACATGCCTACTCAGTGCTAGAATGTTTTCAAAATATAGGCTGAAAACATGCTAAAAATCGATATTTTAAGTGACCAAAGTCGATATGTGCATGCATCTTCTGTACCCGTTTATATATCAAATTCAGGCTCAAAACACACCCGAAAATTCGGTATTTCGGGGTCATAGAAGCGATCTGTACATGCCTACTCCTATTTAGAATGTTTTCATAATACAGACCAAAAACATGCTCGAAATCGATATTTTAGATGCCCAAAAGTCAATATGTGCATGCAACTTCGAAACCCGTTTATATCTCAAATTCAGGCTCAAAACACTCGAAAATTTGATATTTTGAGGTTCCAGAAGCAATCTCCACATGCCTACTCCGTGTTAGAGTATTTTCAAATTACAGGCCCAAAACATACTAAAAATCGGTCTTTTAGGTGACCAAAAGTAGATATGTGCATGCATCTTCTGTACCCGTTTATATCTCAAATTCAACCCCAAAACACTCGAAAATTCGATATTTTGGGGTCCCAGAAGCGATCTGTACATGCCTACTCAGTGCTAGAAAGTTTTCAAAATTTAGGATTAAAACATGATTAAAATCGATATTTTAAATGTCCATAGTCGATATGTGCATGTATCTTCTGTACCCGTTTATATCTCAAATTCAACCTCAAAACACCCTAAAATTCAATATTTTTGGGTGCCAGAAGCGATCTGTACATGCCTACTCAGTGCTTGAATGTTTTCAAAATATAGGCTCAAAACATGCTAAAAATCGATATTTTTATTTTCAAAAGTCGATCTTCTGTACCCGTTTATATCTCAAATTCAGGTTCCAAACACCCGGAAATTCGATATTTTGGGGTCCCAGAAGCGATCTGTACTGGCCTATTCAGATACACGCCCAAAACATGCTGAAAATCGATATTTTAGGTGCCCAAAGTCAATATGTGCATGCATCTTCTGTACCCGTTTATATTCCAAATTCAGGCTCAAAACACCCGAAAATTTGATATTTTAGGGTCCCAAAAGCGATCTGTACATCCCTACTCAGTGCTAGAATATTTTCAAAATATATGCCCAAAACATGCTAAAAATCGATATTTTAGGTGCCCAAAGTCGATATCTCAAATTCAGGCCCAAAACACCCGAAAATTCGTTATTTTGGGGTCCCAGAAGCGATCTGTACATGCCTAATCGGTGTTAGAGTATTTTCAAAATACAGGCCCAAAACATACTGAAAATCGATCTTTTAGGTGCCCAAAACTCGATATGTGCATGCATCTTCTGTACCCGTTTAAATCTCAAATTCAGGTTCCAAACACCCGGAAATTCGATATTTTGGGGTCCCAGAAGCGATCTGTACATGCCTACTCAGTGCTAGAATGTTTTCAAAATATAGGCTCAAAACATGCTAAAAATCGATATTTTTAGTGTCAAAAGTCGATCTTCTGTACCCGTTTATATCTTAAATTCAGGCTCAAAACACTCGAAAATTCGGTATTTTAGGATCCTAGAAGCGATATGTACATGCCTACTCCTAGTTAGAATGTTTTCAGGATACAGACCCAAAACATGCTCAAAATCGATATTTTAGGTGCCCACAAGTCGATATGTGCATGCATCTTCTGTACCCGTTTATATCTCAAATTCAGGCTCCAAACACCCGAAAATTCGATATTTTTGGGTCCCAGAAGCGATCTGTACATGCCTACTCAGGGCTAGAATGTTTTCAAAATATAGGCTCAAAACAAGCTAAAAATCGATATTTTTAGTGTCCAAAGTCGATCTTCTGTACCCGTTTATATCCTAAATTCAGGCTCAAAACACCCGAAAATTCGATATTTTGAGGTCCCAGAAGCGATCTGTACATACCTACTCAGTGCTAGAATGTTTTCAAAATATAGGCTGAAAACATGCTAAAAATCGATATTTTAAGTGACCAAAGTCGATATGTGCATGCATCTTCTGTACCCGTTTATATATCAAATTCAGGCTCAAAACACACCCGAAAATTCGGTATTTCGGGGTCATAGAAGCGATCTGTACATGCCTACTCCTATTTAGAATGTTTTCATAATACAGACCAAAAACATGCTCGAAATCGATATTTTAGATGCCCAAAAGTCAATATGTGCATGCAACTTCAATACCCGTTTATATCTCAAATTCAGGCTCAAAACACTCGAAAATTTGATATTTTGAGGTTCCAGAAGCGATCTCCACATGCCTACTCCGTGTTAGAGTATTTTCAAATTACAGGCCCAAAACATACTAAAAATCGATCTTTTAGGTGACCAAAAGTAGATATGTGCATGCATCTTCTGTACCCGTTTATATCTCAAATTCAACCCCAAAACACTCGAAAATTCGATATTTTGTGGTCCCAGAAGCGATCTGTACATGCCTACTCAGTGCTAGAAAGTTTTCAAAATTTAGGATTAAAACATGCTTAAAATCGATATTTTAAATGTCCATAGTCGATATGTGCATGTATCTTCTGTACCCGTTTATATCTCAAATTCAACCTCAAAACACCCTAAAATTCAATATTTTTGGGTGCCAGAAGCGATCTGTACATGCCTACTCAGTGCTTGAATGTTTTCAAAATATAGGCTCAAAACATGCTAAAAATCGATATTTTTAGTGTCAAAAGTCGATCTTCTGTACCCGTTTATATCTCAAATTCAGGCTCAAAACACCCGAAAATTCGATATTTTGGGGTCCCAGAAGCGATCTGTACATGCCTACTCACTGCTAGAATATTTTCAAAATATAGTCTCAAAACATGCTAAAAATCGATATTTTAGGTGCCCAAAGAAGATTCCTCAATTTCAGGCCCATAACACAAAACAATTCGATATTTTGGGGTCCCAGAAGCTATCTGTACATGCCTACTCCGTATTAGAGTATTTTCAAAATACAGGCCCAAAACATACTGAAAATCGATCTTTTATGTGCCCAAAAGTCGATATGTGAATGCATCTTCTGTACCCGTTTATATCTCAAATTCAGGTTCCAAACACCCGGAAATTCGATATTTTGGGGTCCCAGAAGTGATCTGTACTGGCCTATTCAGATACAGGCCCAAAACATGCTGAAAATCGATATTTTAAGTGCCCAAAGTCAATATGTGCATGCATCTTCTGTACCCGTTTATATCTCAAATTCAGGCTCAAAACACCCGAAAATTTGATATTTTGGAGTCCCAGAAGCGATATGTACATGCCTACTCCGTGTTAGAGTATTTTCAAAATACAGGCCCAAAACATACTGAAAATCGATCTTTTAGGTGCCCAAAAGTCGACATGTGTGTGCATCTTCTGGTCCCGTTTATATCTCAAATTCAGGCTCCAAACACCGAAAATTCGATATTTTGGGGTCCCAAAAGCGATCTGTACATGCCTACTCAGTGCTAGAACATTTTCAAAATATTGACCCAAAACATGCTAAAAATCGATATTTTAGGTGCCTAGAGTCGATATATATTAAATTCAAGCCCAAAACACCGGAAAATTCGATATTTTAGGGTCCCAGAAGCGATCTGTACAAGCCTACTCCGTGTTAGAGTATTTTTGAAATACAGGCCCAAAACATACTGAAAATCGATCTTTTAGGTGCCCAAAAGTCGATATGTGCATGCATCTTCGGTACCCGTTTATATCTCAAATTCAACCTCAAAACACCATAAAATTCGATATTTTTGGGTCCCAGAAGCGATCTGTACATGCCTACTCACTGCTAGAATATTTTCAAAATATAGTCCCAAAACATGCTAAAAATTAATATTTTAGGTGCCCAAAGTCGATATCTCAAATTCAGGCCCAAAACACCCGAAAATTCGATATTTTGGGGTCCCAGAAGCGATCTGTACATGACTACTCCATATTAGAGTATTTTCAAAATACAGGCCCAAAACATACTGAAAATCGATCTTTTAGGTGCCCAAAAGTCGATATGTGAATGCATCTTCTGTACCCATTTATATCTCAAATTCAGGTTCCAAACACCGGGAAATTCGATATTTTGGGGTCCCAGAAGTGATCTGTACTGGCCTATTCAGATACATGCCCAAAACATGCTGAAAATCGATATTTTAGGTGCCCAAAGTCAATATGTGCATGCATCTTCTGTACCCGTTTATATCTCAAATTCAGGCTCAAAACACCCGAAAATTCGATATTTTGGAGTCCCAGAAGCGATATGTACATGCTTACTCCGTGTTAGAGTATTTTCAAAATATAGGCTCAAAACATGCTAAAAATCGATATTTTAAGTGTCCAAAGTCGATATGTGCATGCATCTTCTGTACCCGTTTATATCTCAAATTCAGGATCAAAACACCCGAAAAATCAGTATTTCGGGGTCCTTTATGCGATCAGTACATGCCTACTCCTAGTTAGAATGTTTTCAAGATACAGACCCAAAACATTCTCAAAAATCGATATTTTAGGTGCCCAAAAGTCGATATGGGCATGCATCTTCAGTACCCGTTTATATCTCAAATTCAGGCAGAAAACACCCAAATATTCGATATTTTTAGGTTCCAGAAGCGATTTGTACATGCCTACTCCGTGTTAGAGTATTTTCAAAATACAGGCCCAAAACATGCTGAAAATCGATATTTTAGGTGCCAAAAGTCGATATGTGCATGCATCTTCAGTACCCGTTTATATATCAAATTCAGGCTCAAAACACCCGAAAATTCGATATTTTGGGGTCCCAGAAGCGATCTGTACATGCCTACTCAGTGCTAGAATATTTTCAAAATATAGACCCAAAACATGCTAGAAATAGATATTTTAGGTGCCCAAAGTCGATATCTCAAATACAGGCCCAAAACACCCGAAAATCCGATATTTTGGAGTCCCAGAAACGATCTGTACATGCCTACTCCGTGTTAGAGTATTTTCAAAATACAGGCCCAAATTACTGTATACTGAAAATCGATCCTTTAGGTGCCCAAAGTCGATATGTGCATGCATCTTCTGTTTCCGTTTATATCTCAAATTCAGGTTACTAGCACCCGGAAATTCGATATTTTGGGGTCCCAGAAGCGATCTGTACATGCCTACTCAGATACAAGCCCAAAACCTGCTGAAAATCTATATTTTAGGTGCCCAAAGTCGATATGTGTATGCATCTTCTGCAACCGTTTATATCCCAAATTTAACCTCAAAACACCCGAAAATTCGATATTTTTGGGTCCCAGAAGCGATCTGTACATGCCTTCTCAGTGCTAGAATGTTTTCAAAATATAGGCCCAAAACATGCTCAAAATCGATATTTGAGGTGCCCAAAAGTTGATATGTGCATGCATCTTCTGTACCCGTTTATATCTCAAATTCAGGCTCAAAACACCCGAAAATTCGATATTTTGGGGTCCCAGAAGCGATCTGTACATGCCTACTCACTGCTAGAATATTTTCAAAATATAGTCCCAAAACATGCTAAAAATCGATATTTTAGGTGCCCAAAGTCGATTTCTCAATTTCAGGCCCAAAACACAAAAAAATTCGATATTTTGGGGTCCCAGAAGGTATCTGTACATGCCTACTCCGTATTAGAGTATTTTCAAAATACAGGCCCAAAACATACTGAAAATCGATCTTTTATGTGCCCAAAAGTCGATATGTGAATGCATCTTCTGTACCCGTTTATATCTCAAATTCAGGTTCCAAACACCCGGAAATTCGATATTTTGGGGTCCCAGAAGTGATCTGTACTGGCCTATTCAGATACAGGCCCAAAACATGCTGAAAATCGATATTTTAAGTGCCCAAAGTCAATATGTGCATGCATCTTCTGTACCCGTTTATATCTCAAATTCAGGCTCAAAACACCCGAAAATTTGATATTTTGGAGTCCCAGAAGCGATATGTACATGCCTACTCCGTGTTAGAGTATTTTCAAAATACAGGCCCAAAACATACTGAAAATCGATCTTTTAGGTGCCCAAAAGTCGATATGTGTGTGCATCTTCTGGTCCCGTTTATATCTCAATTTCAGGCTCCAAACACCCAAAAATTCGATATTTTGGGGTCCCAAAAGCGATCTGTACATGCCTACTCAGTGCTAGAATATTTTCAAAATATAGACCCAAAACATGCTAGAAATAGATATTTTAGGTGCCCAAAGTCGATATCTCAAATACAGGCCCAAAACACCCGAAAATCCGATATTTTGGAGTCCCAGAAACGATCTGTACATGCCTACTCCGTGTTAGAGTATTTTCAAAATACAGGCCCAAATTACTGTATACTGAAAATCGATCCTTTAGGTGCCCAAAGTCGATATGTGCATGCATCTTCTGTTTCCGCTTATATCTCAAATTCAGGATACTAGCACCCGGAAATTCGATATTTTGGGGTCCCAGAAGCGATCTGTACATGCCTACTCAGATACAGGCCCAAAACCTGCTGAAAATCTATATTTTAGGTGCCCAAAGTCGATATGTGTATGCATCTTCTGCAACCGTTTATATCCCAAATGTAACCTCAAAACACCCGAAAATTCGATATTTTTGGGTCCCAGAAGCGATCTGTACATGCCTTCTCAGGGCTAGAATGTTTTCAAAATATAAGCCCAAAACATGCTCAAAATCGATATTTGAGGTGCCCAAAAGTTGATATGTGCATGCATCTTCTGTACCCGTTTATATCTCAACATCAGGCTCAAAACACCCGAAAATTCGATATTTTGGGTTCCCAGAAGCGATCTGTACATGCCTACTCACTGCTAGAATATTTTCAAAATATAGTCCCAAAACATGCTAAAAATCGATATTTTAGGTGCCCAAAGTCGATTTCTCAATTTCAGGCCCAAAACACAAAAAAATTCGATATTTTGGGGTCCCAGAAGCTATCTGTACATGCCTACTCCGTATTAGAGTATTTTCAAAATACAGGCCCAAAACATACTGAAAATCGATCTTTTATGTGCCCAAAAGTCGATATGTGAATGCATCTTCTGTACCCGTTTACATCTCAAATTCAGGTCCCAAAACCCGGAAATTCGATATTTTGGGGTCCCAGAAGCGATCTGTACTGGCCTATTCAGATACACGCCCAAAACATGCTGAAAATCGATATTTTAGTTGCCCAAAGTCAATATGTGCATGCATCTTCTGTACCCGTTTATATCTCAAATTCAGGCTCAAAACACCCGAAAATTTGATATTTTGGAGTCCCAGAAGCGATATGTACATGCTTACTCCGTGTTAGAGTATTTTCAAAATATAGGCTCAAAACATACTGAAAATCGATCTTTTAAGTGTCCAAAGTCGATATGTGCATGCATCTTCTGTACCCGTTTATATCTCAAATTCAGGATCAAAACACCCGAAAAATCAGTATTTCGGGGTCCTTTATGCGATCAGTACATGCCTACTCCTAGTTAGAATGTTTTCAAGATACAGACCCAAAACATTCTCAAAAATCGATATTTTAGGTGCCCAAAAGTCGATATGGGCATGCATCTTCAGTACCCGTTTATATATCAAATTCAGGCTCAAAACACCCGAAAATTCGATATTTTGGCGTCCCAGAAGCGATCTGTACATGCCTACTCAGTGCTAGAATATTTTCAAAATATAGACCCAAAACATGCTAGAAATAGATATTTTAGGTGCCCAAAGTCGATATTTCAAATACAGGCCCAGAACACCCGAAAATCCGATATTTTGGAGTCCCAGAAACGATCTGTACATGCCTACTCCGTGTTAGAGTATTTTCAAAATACAGGCCCAAATTACTGTATACTGAAAATCGATCCTTTAGGTGCCCAAAGTCGATATGTGCATGCATCTTCTGTTTCCGTTTATATCTCAAATTCAGGCTACTAGCACCCGGAAATTCGATATTTTGGGGTCCCAGAAGCGATCTGTACATGCCTACTCAGATACAGGCCCAAAACCTGCTGAAAATCTATATTTTAGGTGCCCAAAGTCGATATGTGTATGCATCTTCTGCAACAGTTTATATCCCAAATTTAACCTCAAAACACCCGAAAATTCGATATTTTTGGGTCCAAGAAGCGATCTGTACATGCCTTCTCAGGGCTAGAATGTTTTCAAGATATAGGCTCAAAACATGCTCAAAATCGATATTTTAGGTGCCCAAAAGTTGATATGTGCATGCATCTTCAGTGCCCGTTTATATCTCAAATTCAGGCTTAAAACACCCGAAAATTTGATATTTTGGAGTCCCAGAAGCGATATGTACATGCCTACTCCGTGTTAGAGTATTTTCAAAATACAGGCCCAAAACATACTGAAAAACGATCTTTTAGGTGCCCAAAAGTCGATATGTGTGTGCATCTTATGGTCCCGTTTATATCTCAAATTCAGGCTCCAAACACCCGAAAATTCGATATTTTGGGGTCCCAAAAGCGATCTTTACATGCCTACACAGTGTTGGAACATTTTCAAAATATAGACCCAAAACATGCTAAAAATCGATATTTTAGGTGCCTAGAGTCTATATATCAAATTCAAGCCCAAAACACCGGAAAATTCGATATTTTAGGGTCCCAGAAGCGATCTGTACATGCCTACTCCGTGTTAGAGTATTTTCGAAATACAGGCCCAAAACATACTGATAATCGATCTTTTAGGTGCCCAAAAGTCGATATGTGCATGCATCTTCGGTACCCGTTTATATCTCAAATTAAACCTCAAAACACCCTAAAATTCGATATTTTTGGGTCCCAGAAGCAATCTGTACATGCCTACTCAGTGCAAGAATTTTTTTCAAAATATAGGCTCAAAACATGCTAAAAATCGATATTTTTAAATCCAAAGTCGTACTTTTGTACCCGTTTATATATTAAATTTCGGCTCAAAACACTCGAAAATTCGGTATTTTTGGGTCCTAGAAGCGATATGTACATGCCTACTCCTAGTTAGAATGTTTTCAAGATACAGACCCAAAACATGCTCAAAATCGATATTTTAGTTGCCCAAAGTTGATATGTGCATGCATCTTCAGTACCCGTTTATATATCAATTTCAGGGTCAAAACACCCGAAAATTCGATATTTTGAGGTCCCAGAAGCGATCTGTACATGCCTACTCACTGCTAGAATATTTTCAAAATATAGTCCCAAAACATGCTAAAAACCAATATTTTAGGTGCCCAAAGTCGATATCTCGAATTCAGGCCCAAAACACCCGAAAATTCGATATTTTGGGGTCCGAGAAGCGATCTGTACACGACTACTCCATTTTAGAGTATTTTTAAAATACAGGCCCAAAACAAACTGAAAATCGATCCTTTAGGTGCCCAAAAGTCGATATGTGCATGCATCTTCTGTACCCGTTTATATCTCAAATTCAGTTTCCAAACACCCGGAAATTCGATATTTTGGGGTCCCAGAAGCGATCTGTACTGGCCTATTAAGATACACGCCCAAAACATGCTGAAAATCGATATTTTAGGTGCCCAAAGTCAATATGTGCATGCATCTTCTGTACCCGTTTATATCTCAAATTCAGGCTCAAAACACCCGAAAATTCGATATTTTGGAGTCCCAGAAGCGATATGTACATGCTTACTCCGTGTTAGAGTATTTTCAAAATATAGGCTCAAAACATGCTAAAAATCGATATTTTAAGTGTCCAAAGTCGATATGTGCATGCATCTTCTGTACCCGTTTATATCTCAAATTCAGGATCAAAACACCCGAAAAATCGGTATTTCGGGGTCCTTTATGCGATCAGTACATGCCTACTCCTAGTTAGAATGTTTTCAAGATACAGACCCAAAACATTCTTAAAAATCGATATTTTAGGTGCCCAAAAGTCGATATGGGCATGCATCTTCAGTACCCGTTTATATCTCAAATTCAGGCAGAAAACACCCAAATATTCGATATTTTGAGGTTCCAGAAGCGATCTGTACATGCCTACTCCGTGTTAGAGTATTTTCAAAATACAGGCCCAAAACATGCTGAAAATCGATATTTTAGGTGCCAAAAGTCGATATGTGCATACATCTTCAGTACCCGTTTATATATCAAATTCACGCTCAAAACACCCGAAAATTCGATATTTTGGGGTCCCAGAAGCGATCTGTACATGCCTACTCAGTGCTAGAATATTTTCAAAATATAGACCCAAAACATGCTAGAAATAGATATTTTAGGTGCCCAAAGTCGATATCTCAAATTCTGGCCCAAAACACCCGAAAATCCGATATTTTGGAGTCCCAGAAACGATCTGTACATGCCTACTCCGTGTTAGAGTATTTTCAAAATACAGGCCCAAATTACTGTATACTGAAAATCGATCTTTTAGGTGCCCAAGTCGATATGTGCATGCATCTTCTGTTTCCGTTTATATCTCAAATTCAGGTTACTAACACCCGGAAATTCGATATTTTGGGGTCCCAGAAGCGATCTGTACATGCCTACTCAGATACAGGCCCAAAACATGCTGAAAATCTATATTTTAGGTGCCCAAAGTCGATATGTGTATGCATCTTATGCAACCGTTTATATCCCAAATTTAACCTCAAAACACCCGAAAATTCGATATTTTTGGGTCCCAGAAGCGATCTGTACATGAATACTCAGTGCTAAAATGTTTTCAAAATATAGGCTCAAAACAAGCCAAAAATCGATATTTTTAGTGTCCAAAGTCGATCTTCAGTACCCGTTTATATCTCAAATTCAGGCTCAAAACACCCGCAAATTCGATATTTTGAGGTCCCAGAAGCGATTTGTATATGCCTACCCCGTGTTAGAGTATTTTCTAAATACAGGCTCAAAACATGCTCAAAATCGATAATTTAAGTGTCCAAAGTCGATATGTGCATACATCTTCTGTACCCGTTTATATTTCAAATTCAGGCTCAAAACACCCGAAAATTCGGTATTTTTGGGTCCTAGAAGCGATCTGTACATGCCTATTCCTAGTAAGAATGTTTTCAAGATACCGACCCAAAACATGCTCAAAATCGATATTTTAGGAGCCCAAAAGTCGATATGTGCATGCATCTTCTGTACCCGTTTATATCTCAAATTCAGGCCCAAAACACCTTAAAATTCGATATTTTGGGATCCCAGAAGCGATCTGTACATGCCTACTCAGTGCTAGAATGTTTTCAAAATATAGGCTCAAAACATGCTAAAAATCTATATTTTAAGTGTTCAAAGTCGATAAGTGCATACATCTTCGGTACCCGTTTATATCTCAAATTCAGGCTCAAAACACCCGAAAATTCAATATTTTGGGGTCCCAGAAGCGATCTGTACATGCCTACTCCGTGTTAGAGTATTTTCAAAATATAGGCTCAAAACATGATAAAAAATCGATATTTTAAGTGTCCAAAGTCGATATGTGCATGCATCTTCTGTACCCGTTTATATCTCAAATTCAGGATCAAAACACCCGAAAATTCGGTATTTCGGGGTCCTAGAAGCGATCAGTACATGCCTACTCAGGGCTAGAATGTTTTCAAAATATAGGCTCAAAACATGCTCAAAATCGATATTTTAGGTGCCCAAAATTTGATATGTGCATGCATCTTCAGTACCCGTTTATATCTCATATTCAGGCTCAAAACACCCGAAAATTTAATATTTTGGGGTCCCAAAAGCGATCTGTACATGCCTACTCAGTGCTAGAATATTTTCAAAATATAGGCCCAAAACATGCTAAAAATCGATATTTTAGGTGCCCAAAGTCGATATCTCAAATTCAGGCCCAAAACACCCGAAAATTCGTTATTTTGGGGTCCCAGAAGCGATCTGTACATGCCTAATCGGTGTTAGAGTATTTTCAAAATACAGGCCCAAAACATACTGAAAATCAATCTTTTAGGTGTCCAAAAGTCGATATGTGCATGCATCTTCTGTACCCGTTTAAATCTCAAATTCAGGTTCCAAACACCCGGAAATTCGATATTTTGGGGTCCCAGAAGCGATCTGTACATGCCTATTCGGATACAGGCCCAAAACATGCTGAAAATCGATATTTTAGGTGCCCCAAGTCAATATGTGTATGCATCTTCTGCAACCGTTTATATTCCAAATTCAACCCCAAAACACCCGAAAATTCGATATTTTTCGGTCCCAGAAGCGATCTGTACATGCCTACTCAGTGCTAGAATGTTTTCAAAATATAGGCTCAAAACATGCTAAAAATCGATATTTTTAGTGTCAAAAGTCGATCTTCTGTACCCGTTTATATCTTAAATTCAGGCTCAAAACACTCGAAAATTCGGTTTTTTTGGATCCTAGAAGCAATATGTACATGCCTACTCCTAGTTAGAATGTTTTCAAGATACAGACCCAAAACATGCTCAAAATCGATATTTTAGGTGCCCAAAAGTTGATATGTGCATGCATCTTCTGTACCCGTTTATATATCAAATTCAGGGTCAAAACACCCGAAAATTCGATATTTTGGGATCCCAGAAGCGATCTGTACATGCCTACTCACTGCTAGAATATTTTCAAAATATAGTCCCAAAACATGCTAAAAATCGATATTTTAGGTGCTCAAAGTCGATATCTCAAATTCAGGCCCAAAACACCCGAAAATTCGTTATTTTGGGATCCCAGAAGCGATCTGTACATGCCTACTCACTGCTAGAATATTTTCAAAATATAGTCCCAAAACATGCTAAAAATCGATATTTTAGGTGCCCAAAGTCAATATGTGCATGCATCTTCTGTACCCGTTTATATCTCAAATTCAGGCTCAAAACACCCGAAAATTCGATATTTTGGAGTCCCAGAAGCGATATGTACATGCTTACTCCGTGTTAGAGTATTTTCAAAATATAGGCTCAAAACATGCTAAAAATCGATATTTTAAGTGTCCAAAGTCGATATGTGCATGCATCTTCTGTACCAGTTTATATCTCAAATTCAGGATCAAAACACCCGAAAATTCGGTATTTCGGGGTCCTAGAAGCGATCAGTACATGCTTACTCCTAGTTAGAATGTTTTCAAGATACAGACCCAAAACATACTTAAAAATCGATATTTTCGGTGCCCAAAAGTCGATATGTGCATGCATCTTCAGTACCCCCCAAAATATTTTGGGGTCCCAGAAGCGATCTGTACATGCCTACTCAGTGCTAGAATATTTTCAAAATATAGACCCAAAACATGCTAAAAATAGATATTTTAGGTGCCCAAAGTCGATATCTCAAATTCAGGCCCAAAACACCCGAAAATCCGATATTTTGGAGTCCCAGACTCCGTGTTAGAGTATTTTTAAAATACAGACCCAAATTACTGTATACTGAAAATCGATCTTTTAGGTGCCCAAAGTTGTTTATATCTCAAATTCAGGCTGAAAACACCCGAAAATTCGATATTTTGAGGTCCCAGAATCGATCTGTACATGCCTACTCCGTGTTAGAGTATTTTCAAAATACAGGCCCAAAACATGCTGAAAATCGATATTTTATGTGCCCAAAAGTCTATATGTGCATGCATCTTCAGTACCCGTTTATATCTCAAATTCAGGCTAAAAACACCGGAAAATTTTATATTTTGGGGTCCCAAAAGCGATCTGTACATGCCTCCTCAGTGCTAGAATATTTTCAAAATATAGGCCCAAAACATGCTAAAAATCGATATTTTAGGTGCCCAAAGTCGATATCTCAAATTAAGGCCCAAAACACCCGAAAATTTGTTATTTTGGGGTCCCAGAAGCGATCTGTACATGCCTAATCGGTGTTAGAGTATTTTCAAAATACAGGCCCAAAACATACTGAAAATCGATCTTTTAGGTGCCCAAAAGTCGATATGTGCATTCATCTTCTGTACCCGTTTAAATCTCAAATTCAGGTTCGAAACACCCGGAAATTCGATATTTTGGGGTCCCAGAAGCGATCTGTACATGCCTATTCAGATACAGGCCCAAAACATGCTGAAAATCGATATTTTAGGTGCCCCAAGTCAATATGTGTATGCATCTTCTGTAACCGTTTATATTCCAAATTCAACCCCAAAACACCCGGAAATTCGATATTTTTTTGTCCCAGAAGCGATCTGTACATGCCTACTCAGTGCTAGAATGTTTTCAAAATATAGGCTCAAAACATGCTAAAAATCGATATTTTTAGTGTCAAAAGTCGATCTTCTGTACCCGTTTATATCTTAAATTCAGGCTCAAAACACTCGAAAATTCGGTATTTTTGGATCCTAGAAGCGATATGTACATGCCTACTCCTAGTTAGAATGTTTTCAAGATACAGACCCAAAACATGCTCAAAATCGATATTTTAGGTGCCCAAAAGTTGATATGTGCATGCATTTTCAGTACCCGTTTATATATCAAATTCAGGCTCAAAACACCCGAAAATTCGATATTTTGGGGTCCCAAAAGCGATCTGTACATGCCTACTCAGTGCTAGAACATTTTCAAAATATAGACCCAAAACATGCTAAAAATCGATATTTTAGGTGCCTAGAGTCGATATATCAAATTCAAGCCCAAAACACCGGAAAATTCGATATTCTAGGGTCCCAGAAGCGATCTGTACATGAATACTCCGTGTTAGAGTATTTTCGAAATACAGGCCCAAAACATACTGAAAATCGATCTTTTAGGTGCCCAAAAGTCGATATGTGCATGCATCTTCTGTACCCGTTTATATCACAAATTCAACCTCAAAACACCCTAAAATTCGATATTTTTCGGTCCCAGAAGCGATCTGTACATGCCTACTCAGTGCTAGAATATTTTCAAAATATAGACCCAAAACATGCTAAAAATAGATATTTTAGGTGCCCAAAGTCGATATCTCAAATTCAGGCCCAAAACACCCGAAAATCCGATATTTTGGAGTCCCAGACTCCGTGTTAGAGTATTTTCAAAATACAGGCCCAAATTACTGTATACTGAAAATCGATCTTTTATGTTCCCAAAGTTGTTTATATCTCAAATTCAGGCTGAAAACACCCGAAAATTCGATATTTTGAGGTCCCAGAATCGATCTGTACATGCCTACTCCGTGTTAGAGTATTTTCAAAATACAGGCCCAAAACATGCTGAAAATCGATATTTTATGTGCCCAAAAGTCGATATGTGCATGCATCTTCAGTACCCGTTTATATATCAAATTCAGGCTCAAAACACCCGAAAATTCGATATTTTTGGGTCCCAGAAGCGATCTGTACATGCCTACTCAGTGCTAGAATATTTTCAAAATATAGACCCAAAACATGCTAGAAATAGATATTTTAGGTGCCCAAAGTCGATATCTCAAATTCAGGCCCAAAACACCCGAAAATCCGATATTTTGGAGTCCCAGAAGCGATCTGTACATGCCTACTCCGTGTTAGAGTACTTTCAAAATACAGGCCCAAATTACTGTATACTGAAAATCGATCTTTTAGGTGCCCAAAGTCGATATGTGCATGCATCTTCTGTTTCCGTTTATATCTCAAATTCAGGTTCCTAACACCCGGAAATTCGATATTTTGGGGTCCCAGAAGCGATCTGAACATGCCTACTCAGATACAGGCCCAAAACATGCTGAAAATCGATATTTTAGGTGCCCAAAGTCGATATGTGTATGCATCTTTTGCAACCGTTTTTATCCCAAATTCAACCTCAAAACACCCGAAAATTCGATATTTTTGGGTCCCAGAAGCGATCTGTACATGCCTACTCAGGGCTAGAATGTTTTCAAAATATAGGCTCAAAACATGCTCAAAATCGATATTTTAGGTGCCCAAAAGTTGATATGTGCATGCATCTTCAGTACCTGTTTATATCTCAAATTCAGGCTAAAAACACCGGAAAATTTTATATTTTGGGGTCCCAAAAGCGATCTGTACATGCCTCCTCAGTGCTAGAATATTTTCAAAATATAGGCCCAAAACATGATAAAAATCGATATTTTAGGTGCCCAAAGTCGATATCTCAAATTAAGGCCCAAAACACCCGAAAATTTGTTATTTTGGGGTCCCAGAAGCGATCTGTACATGCCTAATCGGTGTTAGAGTATTTTCAAAATACAGGCCCAAAACATACTGAAAATCGATCTTTTAGGTGCCCAAAAGTCGATATGTGCATGCATCTTCTGTACCCGTTTAAATCTCAAATTCAGGTTCCAAACACCCGGAAATTCGATATTTTGGGGTCCCAGAAGCGATCTGTACATGCCTATTCAGATACAGGCCCAAAACATGCTGAAAATCGATATTTTAGGTGCCCCAAGTCAATATGTGTATGCATCTTCTGTAACCGTTTATATTCCAAATTCAACCCCAAAACACTCGGAAATTCGATATTTTTCGGTCCCAGAAGCGATCTGTACATGCCTACTCAGTGCTAGAATGTTTTCAAAATATAGGCTCAAAACATGCTAAAAATCGATATTTTTAGTGTCAAAAGTCGATCTTCTGTACCCGTTTATATCTTAAATTCAGGCTCAAAACACTCGAAAATTCGGTATTTTTGGATCCTAGAAGCGATATGTACATGCCTACTCAGAGCTAGACTGTTTTTAAAATATAGGCTTAAAACATGCTAAAAATCGAAATTTTAGGTGTCCAAAGTCGATATGTGCATACATCTTTTGTACCAGTTTATATCCCAAATTCAGGCTCAAAACACCCGAAAATTCGATATTTTTGGGACCCTGAAGCGATCTGTACATGCCTACTCAGTGCTAGAATATTTTCAAAATATAGGCCCAATACATGCTAAAAATCGATATTTTAGGTGCCCAATGTCGATATGTGCATGCATGTTCTGTACCCGTTTATATCTAAAATTTAGGCTCAAAACACCCGAAAATTCTATATTTTTGGCTCCCAGAAGCGATCTGTACTTGTCTACTCCGTGTTAGAGTACTTTCAATATACAGGCCATAAAACATACTGAAAATCGATATTTTAGGTGCCCAAAGTCAATATGTGCATGCATCTTCTGTACCCGTTTATATCTCAAATTCAGGCACAAAACACCCGAAAATTCGAGATTTTTGGGTCCCAGAAGCGATCTGTACATGCCTACTCAGTGCTAGAATGTTTTCAAAATATAGGCTCAAAACATGCTAAAAATCGATATTTTAGGTGCCCAAAGTCGATATGTGCATGCATCTTCTGTACCCGTTTATATCTCAAATTCAGGCTCAAAACACCCGAAAATTCGAGATTTTTGGGTCCCAGAAGCGATCTGTACATGCCTACTCCGTGTTAGAGAATTTTCAAAATTCAGGCCCAAAACATGCTGAAAATCGATATTTTAGCTCCACATAGTCGATATGTGCATGCATCTTCTGTACCCGTTTATATCTCAAATTCAGGCTCAAAACACCAGAAAATTCGATATTTTTGGATCAGACAAGCGATCTGTACATGCCTACTCAGTAATAGAATATTTTTAAAATATAGGCCCAAAACAAGCTAAAAATCGATATTTGAGGTGCCCAAAGTCGATATGTTCATGAATCTTCTGTACCCGTTTATATCTCAAATTCAGGCTCAAAACACCCGAAAATTCGATATTTTTGTGTCCCAGAAGCGATCTGTACATGCCTACTCTGTGTTAGAGTATTTTCAAAATATAGGCCGAATACATGCTAAATATCGATATCTTGGGTGCCAAATGTTGATATCTGCATGCATCTTCAGTACCCGTTTATATCTCAAATTCAGGCTCAAAACGACGGAAAATTCAATATTTTTGGGTCCCAGAAGCGATCTGTACATGCCTACTCAGTGCTAGAATGTTTTCAAAATATAGGCTCAAAACATGCTAAAAATCGATATTTTAGGTGCCCAAAGTCGATCTTCTCTACCCGTTTATATCTCAAATTCAGGCTCAAAACACCCGAAAATTTGAGATTTTTGGGTGCCAGAAGCGATCTGTACATGCCTACTCCGTGTTAGAGTATTTTCAAAATACAGGCCCAAAACATGCTGAAAATTGATATTTTACCTCCACATAGTCGATGTGTGCATGCATCTTCTGTACCCGATTATATCTCAAATTCAGGCTCAAAATTCCCGAAAATTCGATGTTTTTGGGCCCCAGAAGCAATCTGTACATGCCTATTCCGTGTTAGAGTATTTTCAAAATACAGGCTCAAAACATGCTAAAAATCGATATTTTAGGTGCCCAAAGTCGATATGTGCATGCATCTTCTGTACCCGTTTATATCCCAAATTCAGGCTCAGAACACCCGAAAATTCGATATTTTTGGGTCCCACAAGTGATCTGTACATGCCTACTCTGTGTTAGAGTATTTTCAAAATATAGGTCCAAAACATGTTAAATATCGATATCTTGGGTGCCGAAAGTTGATATCTGCATGCATCTTCAGTACCTGTTTATATATCAAATTCAGGCTCAAATTGACGGAAAATTCAATTTTTTGATGTCCCAGAAGAGATCTGTACATGCCTACTCAGTGCTAGAATGATTTCAAAATACAGGCCCAAATTATGCTAAAAATCGATAATTTAGGTGCCCAAAGTCGATATGTGCATGCATCTTCTGAACCCGTTTATATCTCAAATTCAGATTCAAAACACCCGAAAATTCGAGATTTTTGGGTCCCAGAAGCGATCTGTACATGCCTACTCCGTGTTAGAGTATTTTCAAAATTCAGGCCCAAAACATGCTGAAAATCGATATTTTAGCTCCACATAGTCGATATGTGCATGAATCTTCTGTACCCGTTTATATCTCAAATTCAGACTCAAAACACCAGAAAATTCGATATTTTTGGATCAGACAAGCGATCTGTACATGCCTACTCAGTAATAGAATATTTGTAAAATATAGTCCCAAAACAAGCTAAAAATCGATATTTTAGGTGCACAAAGTCGATATGTTCATAAATCTTCTGTACCCGTTTATATCTCAAATTCATGCTCAAAACACCCGAAAATTCGATATTTTTGGGTCCCAGAAGCGATCTGAACATGCCTACTCCGTGTTAGAGTATTTTCAAATTATAGGCTCAAAACATGCTCAAAATCGATATTTTGTGTGCCAAAAGTCGATATGTACATGTAATTTCTGTACCCGATTATTTCTCAAATTCAGGCTCAAAACACCCGAAAATTCGATATTTTTGTGTCCCAGAAGCGATCTGTACATGCCTACTCCGTGTTAGAATACTTTCAAAATATAGGTCCAAAACATGCTCAAAATCGATATTTTGGGTGCCCAAAGTCAATATGTGCATGCATCTTCTGTACCCGTTTATATCTCAAATTCAGGCTCAAAACACCCGAAAATTCAATATTTTTGGGTCCAAGAAGAGATATGTACATGCCTACTTAGTGCTAGAATGTTTGCAAAATATAGGCTCAAAACATGCTAAAAATCGATATTTTATGTTTCCCAAGTCGATATGTGCATGGATATTCTGTACCAGTTTATATCTCAAATTTAGGCTCAAAACACCCGAAAATTCGATATTTTTGGGTCCTAGATGCAATCTGTATATGCCTACTCCGTGTTTAAGTATTTTCAAAATACATGCCCAAAACATACTGAAAATCGATATTTTAGGTGCCCATAGTCAATATGTGCATGCATCTTCTGTACCCGTTTATATCTTAAATTCAGGCTCTAAACACCCGAAAATTCGTTATTTTTTGGTCCCAGAAGCGATCTGGTATACATGCCTACTCAGTGTTAGAGTACTTTAAAAATACAGGCCATAAAACATGCTGAAAATCAATATTTTAGGTGCCCAAAGTCGATATGTGCATGCATCTTCTGCACCCGTTTATATCTCAAATTCAGGCTGAAAACACCCGAAAATTCGATATTTTCGGGTCCCAGAAGCGATCTGTACATGCCTACTCCGTGTTAGAATATTTTCAAAATAGAGGCCCAAAATATGCTCAAAATCGATAATTTAGGTGCCCATAGTCGATATGTACATGCATCTTCTGTACTCGTTTATATCTCAAATTCAGGCTCAAATCACCCGAAAACTTGATATTTTTGGGTCCCAGAAGAGATCTGTACATGCCTACTCCGTGTTAGAGTACTTTCAAAATACAGGCCCAAAACATGCTGAAAATCGATATTTTAGGTACCCAAAGTCGATATGTGCATGCATCTTCTGTACCCGTTTATATCTTAAATTCAGGCTCAAAACACCCGAAAATTCGATATTTTTGGGTCCCATAAGCGATCTGTACATGCCTACTCTGTGTTAGAGTATTTTCAAAATATAGGCCCAAAACATGCTAAAATCGATATTTTGGGTGCCCAAAGTTGATATCTGCATGCATCTTCAGTACCCGTTTATATCTCAATTTTAGGCTCAAAACTCCCGAAAATTCGATATTTTTGGGTCCCAGAAGCGATCTGTATATGCCTACTCCGTGTTTGAGTATTTTCAAAATACATGCCCAAAACATGCTCAAAATCGATATTTTAGCTGCCCATAGTCGATATGTGCATGCATCTTCATTACATGTTTTCATATCAAATTCAGGCTCAAAACACCCGAAAATTCAATTTTTTTGGGTTCCAGAAGCGATCTGTACATACCTACTCAGTGCTAGAATGTTTCCAAAATACAGGCTTAAAACATGCTAAAAATCGATATTTTTGGTGTCCCAAGTCAATAAGTATGTTCTGTACCCGTTTATATCTCAAATTCAAGCTCAAAACACCCATAAATTCGATATTTTTGGGTCCCAGAAGCGATCTGTACAAGTTTACTCCGTGTTAGAGTATTTTCAAAATACATGCCCAAAACATGCTAAAAATCGATATTTTAGCTGCCCATAGTCGATAAGTGCATGCATCTTCTGTACCCGTTTATATCCCAAATTCATGCTCAAAACACCCGTAAATTCGATATTTTTGGGTCCCAGAAGCAATCTGTACATGCCTACTCTGTGTTAGAGTATTTTCAAAATAAAGGCCCAAAACATGCTAAAATCGATATTTTGGGTGCCCAAAGTTGATATTTGCATGCATCTTCAGTACCCGTTTATATCTCAAATTCAGGCTCATAACACCCAAAAATTCGATATTTTGGGATCCCAGAAGCGATCTGTATATGCCTACTCCGTGTTGGAGTATTTTCAAAATACATGCCCAAATCGATAATTTAGGTGTCCAAAGTCGATATGTGCATGCATCTTCTGTACCCGTTTATATCTCAAATTCAGGCTCATAACACCCAAAAATTCGATATTTTTGGGTCCCAGAAGCGAATTGTACATGCCTACTCTTTGCTAGAATATTTTCAAGATACAGACACAAAATATGCTCAAAATCGATATTTTAAGTGCAAAAAGTCGATATGTGCATGCATCTTCAGTACTCGTTTATATCTCAAATGCTGGCTCAAAATACCTGAAAATTCAATATTTTTGGGTCCCAGAAGCGATCTGTACATGCCTACTTCGTGTTAGAGTATTTTCAAAATACAGGCCAAAAACATGCTGAAAATCGATATTTGAGGTGCCCAAAGTCAATATGTGTATTCATGTTCTGTACCCTTTTATATCCAAAATTCAGGCTCAAAACACCCAAAAATTCAATATTTTTTGGTCCCCGAAGCGATCTGTACATGTCTACTTAGTGCTAGAATGTTTTCAAAATATAGGCTTAAAACATGCTAAAAATCGATATTTTACGTGTCCAAAGTCGATATGTGCATACATCTTTTGTACCCGTTTATATCCCAAATTTCGGCTCATAACACCCGAAAATTCGATATTTTTGGGTCACAGAAGCTATCTGTACATGCCTACTCAGTGAAAGAATATTTTCAAAATATAGGCCCAAAACAAGCTAAAAATCGATATTATAGGTGCCCAATGTCGATATGTGCATGCATATGCTGTACCCGTTTATATCTCAAATTGAGGCTCAAAATACCCGAAAATTTAATATTTTTGGGTCCCAGAAGCGATCTGTACATGCCTACTCCGTGTTAGAGTATTTTCAAAATACATGTCGAAAACATGCTGAAAATCGATATTTTAGCTCCACATAGTCGATATGTGCATGCATCTTCTGTACCCGTTTATATCCCAAATTCAGGCTCAAAACAACCGAAAATTCGATATTTTTGGGTCCCAGAAGCGATCTGTACATGCCTACTCCGTGTTTGAGTACTTTCAAAATATAGGCCCAAAACATGCTAAAAATCGATATTTTAGGTGCCCAAAGTGGATATGAGCATGCATCTTCTGTACCCGATTATATTTCAAATTCAGGCTCAAAATTCCCGAAAATTTGATGTTTTTGGGCCCCAGAAGCAATCTGTACATGCCTACTCAGTGTTAGAGTATTTTCAAAATACAGGCCTAAAACATGCTGAAATCGATATTTGAGGTGCCCAAAGTCAATATGTGTATGCATCTTCTGTACCCGTTTATATCCCAAATTCAGGCTCAAAACACCCGAAAATTCGATATTTTTGGGTCCCAGAAGCGATCTGTACATGCCTACTCTGTGTTAGAGTATTTTCAAAATATAGTTCCAAAACATGTTAAATATCGATATATTGGGTGCCGAAAGTTGATATCTGCATGCATCTTCAGTACCCGTTTATATCTCAAATTCAGGCTCAAATTGACGGAAAATTCAATTTTGTTATGTCCCAGAAGCGATCTGTACATGCCTACTCAGTGCTAGAATGTTTTCAAAATATAGGCTCAAAACATGCTAAAAATCGATAATTTAGGTGCCCAAAGTCGATATGTGCATGTATCTTCTGTACCCTTTTATATCTCAAATTCAGACTCAAAACACCCGAAAATTCGAGATTTTTGGGTCCCAGAAACGATCTGTACATGCCTACTCCGTGTTAGAGTATTTTCAAAATTCAGGCCCAAAACATGCTGAAAATCGATATTTTAGCTCACATAGTCGATATGTGCATGCATCTTCTGTACCCGTTTATATCTCAAATTCAGGCTCAAAAATCCCGAAAATTCAATTTTTTTGGGTTCCAGAAGCGATCTGTACATGCCTACTCAGTGCTAGAATTTTTCCAAAATACAGGCTTAAAACATGCTAAAAATCGATATTTTTGGTGTCCCAAGTCAATAAGTATGTTCTGTACCCGTTTATATCCCAAATTCATGCTCAAAACACCCGTAAATTCGATATTTTTGGGTCCCAGAAGCAATCTGTACAAGCCTACTCCGTGTTAGAGTATTTTCAAATTATAGGCTCAAAACATGCTCAAAATCGATATTTTGGGTGCCAAAAGTCGATATGTACATGTAATTTCTGTACCCGATTATATCTCAAATTCAGGCTGAAAACACCCGAAAATTCGGTATTTTTGAGTCAAAGAAGCGATCTGTACATGCCTACTCAGTGCTAGAATATTTTCAAAAAAAAAAAAACAATACATGCTAACAATCGATCTTTTAGGTGCCCAATGTCAATATGTGTATGCATCTTCTGTACCCGTTTATATCTCAAATTCAGGCTCAAAACACCCGAAAATTTGATATTTTTGGGTCCAAGAAGAGATCTGTACATGCCTACTCAGTGCTAGAATGTTTGCAAAATATAGGCTCAAAACATGCTAAAAATCGATATTTTGTGTTTCCCAAGTCGATATGTGCATGGATATTCTGTACCAGTTTATATCTCAAATTTAGGCTCAAAACACCCGAAAACTCGATATTCTTGGGTCCTAGATTCAATCTGTATATGCCTACTCCGTGTTTAAGTATTTTCAAAATACATGCCCAAAACATGCTGAAAATCGATATTTTAGCTGCCCATAGTCAATATGTGCATGCATCTTCTGTACCCGTTTATATCTTAAATTCAGGCTCTAAACACCCGAAAATTCGGTATTTTTGGGTCCCAGAAGCGATCTGTACATGCCTACTCCGTGTTAGAATATTTTCAAAATAGAGGCCCAAAATATGCTCAAAATCGATATTTTAGGTGCCCATAGTCGATATGTACATGCATCTTCTGTACCCGTTTATATCTCAAATTCAGGCTCAAAACACCCGAAAATTCAATATTTTTGGGTCCCAGAAGCGATCTGTACATGCCTATATCGTGTTAGAGTATTTTTAAAATACAGGCCAAAAACATGCTGAAAATCGATATTTGAGGTGCCCAAAGTCAATATGTGTATGCATGTTCTGTACCCTTTTATATCCAAAATTCACGCTCAAAATACCCGAAAATTCGATATTTTTGGGTCCCAGAAGCGATTTGTACATGCCTACTCAGTGATAGAATATTTTCAAAATATTGGCCCAAAACATACTACAAATCGATATTTTGGGTGCCCAAAGTCTATAAGTGCATGCATCTTCTGTACCCGTTTATATCTCAAATTCAGGCTGAAAATACCTGAAAATTAGATATTTCTGTGTCCCAGAAGCGATCTGTACATGTCTACACCGTGTTTGAGTATTTTCAAAATACAGGCCCAAAACTTGCTGAAAATCGATATTTTAGGTGCCCGAAGTCGATATGTGCATGCATCTTCTGTACCTGTTCATATCTCAAATTCAGGCTCAGAACAACCGAAAATTCGATTTATTTGGGTCCCAGAAGCGATCTGTACGTGTCTACTCCGTGTTAGAGTATTTTAAAAACTCAGGCTCAAAACATACTCAAAATTGATATTTTGGGTGCCAAAGTCGATATGTGCATGCATCTTCTGTACCCGTTTATATCTCAAATTCAGACTCAAAACTCCCGAATATTCGATATTTTTGGGTCCCAAAAGCCATCTGTACATGCATACTCCGTGTTAGAGTATTTTTAAAATACAAGCCTAAAACATGCTGTAAATCGATATTTTAGCTGCCCAAAGTCAATATGTGTATGCATCTTCTGTACCCGTCTATATCCCAAATTCAGATTCAAGACACCCGAAAATTCGATATTTTTGGGTCGCAGAAGCGATCTGTACATGTCTACTCAGTGCTAGAATGTTTTCAAAAAACAGGCTTAAAACATGCTACAAATCGATATTTTAGGTGTCCAAAGTCGATATGTGCATGCATCTTCTGCACCCGTTTATATTTCAAATTCAGGCTCAAAACACCCAAAAAATCGATATTTTTGTGTCCCAGAAGCGATCTGTACATGCATACTCCGTGTTAGAGTATTTTCAAAATACAGGCCCAAAACATACTCAAAATCGATATTTTAGGTGACCAAAGTCGATATGTGCATGCATTTTCTGTACCCGTTTATATCTCAAATTCAGGCTCAAAACACCCGAAAAGTCGATATTTTTGGGTCCCAGAAGCGATTTGTACATGCCTACTCCGTGTAAATGTATTTTCAAAATACAGGCCCAAAACATGCTGAAAATCTATATTTTAGGTGCCCAAAGTCAATATATGTATGCATCTTCTGTACCCGTCTATATCCCAAATTCAGGTTCAAAACACCCGAAAATTCGATATTTTTGGGTCCCAGAAGCTATCTGTACATGCCTACTCCTTGCTAGAATTTTTTCAAGATACAGACCCAAAACATGCTCAAAATCGATATTTTAGGTGCAAAAAATCGATATGTGAATGCATCCTCTGTACCCGGTTATATCCCAAATTCTGGCTCAAAACCCCCGAAAATTCGATGTTTTTGGGTCCCAGAAGCGATCTGTACATGCCTACTCAGTGCTAGAATATTTTCAAATTATACGCCGAAAACATACTAAAAATCGATATTTTGGGTGCCAAAGTCGATATGTGCATGCATCTACTGTACCCGTTTATATCTCAAATTCAGGCTCAAAACACCCAAAAACTCGATATTTTTGTGTCCCAGAAGCGATCTGTACATGCCTACACCGTGCTATAGTATTTTCAAAATACAGGCCCAAAACATGCACAAAATCGATATTTTAGGTGCACGAAGTCGATATGTGCATGCATCTTCTGTACCTGTTCATATCTCAAATTCAGGCTCAGAACAACCGAAAATTCGATTTATTAGGGTCCCAGAAGCGATCTGTACGTGTCTACTCCGTGTTAGAGTATTTTTAAAATACAGGCTCAAAACATGCTCAAAATCGATATTTTGGGTGCCCAAAGTCGATATGTGCATGCATCTTCTGTACCCGTTTATATCTCAATTTCAGACTCAAAACACCCGAATATTTGATATTTTTGGGTCCCAAAAGCGATCTGTACATGCATACTCCGTGTTAGAGTATTTTTAAAATACAGGACTAAAACATGCTGTAAATCGATATTTTAGCTGCCAAAAGTCAATAAGTGTATGCATCTTCTGTACCCGTCTATATCCCAAATTCAAGTTCAAAAGACTCGAAAATTCGATATTTTTGAGTCCCAGAAGCAATCTGTACATGCCTACTTCTTTCTAGAAAGTTTTCATGATACAGACCCAAAACATGCTCAAAATCGATATTTTGGGTGCCAAAGTCGATATGTGCATGCATCTTCTGTACCCGTTTATATCTCAAATTCAGGCTCAAAACACCCAAAAAATCGATATTTTTGTGTCCCAGAAGCGATCTGTACATGTCTACACCGTGCTATAGTATTTTCAAAATACAGGCCCAAAACATGCTCAAAATCGATATTTTAGATGCCCAAAGTCGATATGTGCATGAATCTTCTGTATTCGTCTATATCCCAAATTCAGGTTCAAAACACCCAAAAATTCGATAATTTTGTGTCCCAGAAGCGATCTGTACATTCCTACTCCTTGCTAGAATATGTTCAAGATACAGACCCAAAACATGCTCAAAATCGATATTTTAAGTGCAAAAAGTCGATATGTGCATGCATCTTCTGTACCCGTTTATATATCAAATTCAGGCTCAAAACTCCGAAAATTCGATATTTTTGGGTCCCTTAAGCAATCTGCAGATGCCTACTCAGTGCTAGAATGTTTTTAAAATACAGGCTTAACACATGCTATAAATCGATATTTTAGGTGTCCAAAGTCGATATGTGCATGCATTTTCTGAACCCGTTTATATCTCAAATTCGGGCTCAAAACACCCAAAAAATCGATATTTTTGTGTCCCTGAAGCGATCTGTACATGTCTACACCGTGCTATAGTATTTTCAAAATACAGGCCCAAAACATGCTGAAAATCGATATTTTAGGTGCCCAAAGTCGATATGTGCATGCATCTTCTGTATCCGTTCATATTTCAAATTCAGGCTCAGAACACCCTAAAATTCGAATTATTTGAGTTCCAGACGCGATCTGTACGTGTCTACTCTGTGTTAGAGTATTTTAAAAATACAGGCCCAAAACATGCTCAAAATCGATATTTTGGGTGCCCAAAGTCGATATGTGCATGCATCTTCTGTATCCGTTTATATCTCAAATTCAGACTCAAAACACCCGAATATTCGATATTTTTGGGTCCCAAAAGAAATGTGTACATGCATACTTCGTGTTAGAATATTTTCAAAATACAGGGCTAAAACATGCAGAAATTCGATATTTTAGCTGCCCAAAGTCAATATGTGTATGCATCTTCTGTACCCGTCTATATCTCAAATTCAGGTTCAAAACACTCGAAAATTCGATATTTTTGGGTCCTAGAAGCAATCTGTACATGCCTACTTCTTGCTAGAATGTTGTCAAGTTACAGACCCAAAACATGCTCAAAATCGATATTTTAGGTGCAAAAAGTCGAAATGTGCATGCATCTTCTGTACCCGTTTATATCTCAAATTCAGGCTCAAAACACCCGAAAATTCGATATTTTTTGGTCCCCGAAGCGATCTGTACATGCCTACTCCGTGTTAGAGTATTTTCAAAATACAGGCCCAAAACATGCTCAAAATCGATATATTAGGTGCAAAATGACGATATGTGCATTCATCCTCGGTATCCGTCTATATCCCAAATTCAGGTTGAAAACACCCGAAAATTCGATAATTTTGTGTCCCAGAAGCGATCTGTACATGCCTACTCCTTGCTAGAATTTTTTCAAGATACAGACCCAAAACATGCTCAAAATCGATATTTTAGGTGCAAAAAGTCGATATGTGCATGCATCGTCTGTACCCGGTTATATCCCAAATTCAGGCTCAAAGCACCTAAAAAATCGATATTTTTGTGTCCCAGAAGCGATCTGTACATGTCTACACCGTGTTTGAGTATTTTCAAAATACAGGCCCAAAACTTGCTGAAAATCGATATTTTACGTGCCCGAAGTCGATATGTGCATGCATCTTCTGTACCTGTTCATATCTCAAATTCAGGCTCAGAACAACCGAAAATTCGATTTATTTGGGTCCCAGAAGCGATCTGTACGTGTCTACTCCGTGTTAGAGTATTTTAAAAACTCAGGCTCAAAACATACTCAAAATTGATATTTTGGGTGCCAAAGTCGATATGTGCATGCATCTTCTGTACCCGTTTATATCTCAAATTCAGACTCAAAACTCCCGAATATTCGATATTTTTGGGTCCCAAAAGCCATCTGTACATGCATACTCCGTGTTAGAGTATTTTTAAAATACAAGCTTAAAACATGCTGTAAATCGATATTTTAGCTGCCCAAAGTCAATATGTGTATGCATCTTCTGTACCCGTCTATATCCCAAATTCAGATTCAAGGCACCCGAAAATTCGATATTTTTGGGTCTCAGAAGCGATCTGTACATGTCTACTCAGTGCTAGAATGTTTTCAAAATACAGGCCTAAAACATGCTATAAATCGATATTTTAGGTGTGAAAAGTCGATATGTGCATGCATCTTCTGTACCCGTTTAAATCTCAAATTCAGGCTCAAAACACCCAAAAAATCGATATTTTTGTGTCCCTGAAGCGATCTGTACATGTCTACACCGTGCTATAGTATTTTCAAAATACAGGCCCAAAACATGCTCAAAATCGATATTTTAGGTGCCCGAAGTCGATATGTGCATGTATCTTCTGTACATGTTCATATCTCAATTTCAGGCTCAGAACAACCGAAAATTCGATTTATTTGGGTCCCAGAAGCGATCTGTACGTGTCTACTCCGTGTTAAAGTATTTTAAAAATACATGCTCAAAACATGCTCAAAATCGATATTTTGGGTGCCAAAGTCGATATGTGCATGCATCTTCTGTACCCGTTTATATCTCAAATTCAGACTCAAAACGCCCGAATATTCGATATTTTTGGGTCCCAAAAGCCATCTGTACATGCATACTCCATGTTAGAGTATTTTTAAAATACAAGCCTAAAACATGCTGTAAATCGATATTTTAGCTGCCCAAAGTCAATATGTGTATGTATCTTCTGTACCCGTTTATATCCCAAATTCAGGTTCAAAACACCCGAAAATTCGATATTTTTGGGTCCCAGAAGCGATCTGTACATGCCTACTCAGTACTAGAATGTTTTTAAAATACAGGCTTAAAACATGCTATAAATCGATATTTTAGGTGTGAAAAGTCGATATGTGCATGCATCTTCTGTACCCGTTTATATCTCAAATTCAGGCTCAAAACACCCAAAAAATCGATATTTTTGTGTCCCAGAAGCGATCTGTACATGCATACTCCGTGTTAGAGTATTTTCAAAATACAGGCCCAAAACATACTCAAAATCGATATTTTAGGTGACCAAAGTCGATATGTGCATGCATTTTCTGTACCCGTTTATATCTCAAATTCAGGCTCAAAACACCCGAAAAGTCGATATTTTTGGGTCCCAGAAGCGATCTGTACATGCCTACTCCGTGTTAATGTATTTTCAAAATACAGGCCGAAAACATGCTGAAAATCTATATCTTAGGTGCCCAAAGTCAATATGTGTATGCATCTTCTGTACCCGTCTATATCCCAAATTCAGGTTCAAAACACCAGAAAATTCGGTATTTTTGGGTCCCAGAAGCGACCTGTACATGCCTACTCCTTTCTAGAATGTTTTCAAGATACAGACCCAAAACATGCTTAAAATCGATATTTTAGGTGCAAAAAGTCGATAGGTGCATGCATCTTCTGTACCCGCTTATATCTCAAATTCAGGCTCAAAACACCCAAAAAATCGATATTTTTGTGTCCCAGAAGCGATCTGTATATGCATACTCCGTGTTAGAGTATTTTCAAAATACAGGCCCAAAACATACTCAAAATCGATATTTTAGGTGCCCAAAGTCGATATGTGCATGCATCCTCTGTACCCGGTTATATCCCAAATTCTGGCTCAAAACCACCTAAAAATCGATATTTTTTGGTCCCAGAAGTGATCTGTACATGCCTACTCAGTGCTAGAATATTTTCAAATTATACGCCCAAAACATACTAAAAATCGATATTTTGGGTGCCAAAGTCGATATGTGCATGCATCTTCTGTACCCGTTTATATCTCAACTTCAGGCTCAAAACACCCAAAAAATCGATATTTTTGTGTCCCTGAAGCGATCTGTACATGTCTACACCGTATTAGAGTATTTTAAAAATACAGGCTCAAAACATGCTCAAAATCGATATTTTGGGTGCCAAAGTCGATATGTGCATGCATCTTCTGTACCCGTTTATATCTCAAATTCCGACTCAAAACTCCCGAATATTCGATATTTTTGGGTCCCAAAAGCCATCTGTACATGCATACTCCGTGTTAGAGTATTTTTTAAATACAAGCCTAAAACATGCAGAAAATCGATATTTTAGCTGCCCAAAGTCAATATGTGTATGTATCTTCTGTACCCGTCTATATCCCAAATTCAGGTTCAAAACACCCGAAAATTCGATATTTTTGGGTCCCAGAAGCGATCTGTACATGCCTACTCAGTGCTAGAATGTTTTCAAAATAGAGACTCAGAACATGCTAAAAATCGATATTTTAGGTGCCCGAAGTCGATATGTGCATGCATCTTCTGTACCCGTTTATATCTCAAATTCAGGCTCAAAACTCCCGAATATTCGATATTTTTGTGTCCCAGAAGCGATCTGTACATGCATTCTCCGTGTTAGAGTATTTTCAAAATACAGGCCCAAAACATACTCAAAATCGATATTTTAGGTGACCAAAGTCGATATGTGCATGCATTTTCTGTACCCATTTATATCTCAAATTCAGGCTCAAAACACCCTAAAAGTCGATATTTTTGGGTCCCAGAAGCGATCTGTACATGCCTACTCCGTGTTAATGAATTTTTAAAATACAGGCCCAAAACATGCTGAAAATCTATATTTTAGGTGCCCAAAGTCAATATGTGTATGCATCTTCTGTACCCGTCTATATCCCAAATTCAGGTTCAAAACACCAGAAAATTCGGTATTTTTGGGTCCCAGAAGCGACCTGTACATGCCTACTCCTTGCTAGAATGTTTTCAAGATACAGACCCAAAACATGCTTAAAATCGATATTTTAGGTGCAAAAAGTCGATATGTTCATGCATCTTCTGTACCCGTTTATATCTCAAATTCAGGCTCAAAACACCCAAAAAATCGATATTTTTGTGTCCCAGAAGCGATCTGTACATGCATACTCCGTGTTAGAGTATTTTAAAAATACAGGCCCAAAACATACTCAAAATCGATATTTTTGGTGCCCAAAGTCGATATGTGCATGCATCCTCTGTACCCGGTTATATCCCAAATTCTGGCTCAAAACCCCCGAAAAATCGATATTTTTAAGTCCCAGAAGCGATCTGTACATGCCTACTCAGTGCTAGAATATTTTCAAATTATATGCCCAAAACATACTAAAAATCGATATTTTGGGTGCCAAAGTCGATATGTGCATGCATCTTCTGTACCCGTTTATATCTCAAATTCAGGCTCAAAACACCCAAAAAATCGATATTTTTGTGTCCCTGAAGCGATCTGTACATGTCTACACCGTGTTAGAGTATTTTAAAAATACAGGCTCAAAACATGCTCAAAATCGATATTTTGGGTGCCCAAAGTCAATATGTGCATGCATCTTCTGTACCCGTTTATATCTCAAATTCCGACTCAAAACTCCCGAATATTCGATATTTTTGGGTCCCAAAAGCCATCTGTACATGCATACTCCGTGTTAGAGTATTTTTTAAATACAAGCCTAAAACATGCAGAAAATCGATATTTTAGCTGCCCAAAGTCAATATGTGTATGTATCTTCTGTACCCGTCTATATCCCAAATTCAGGTTCAAAACACCCGAAAATTCGATATTTTTGGGTCCCAGAAGCGATCTGTACATGCCTACTCAGTGCTAGAATGTTTTCAAAATAGAGACTCAGAACATGCTAAAAATCGATATTTTAGGTGCCCGAAGTCGATATGTGCATGCATTTTCTGTACCCGTTTATATCTCAAATTCAGGCTCAAAACTCCCGAATATTCGATATTTTTGTGTCCCAGAAGCAATCTGTACATGCATACTCCGTGTTAAAGTATTTTCAAAATACAGGCCCAAAACATACTTAAAATCGATATTTTAGGTGACCAAAGTCGATATGTGCATGCATTTTCTGTACCCATTTATATCTCAAATTCAGGCTCAAAACACCCTAAAAGTCGATATTTTTGGGTCCCAGAAGCGATCTGTACATGCCTACTCCGTGTTAATGTATTTTCAAAATACAGGCCCAAAACATGCTGAAAATCTATATTTTAGGTGCCCAAAGTCAATATGTGTATGCATCTTCTGTACCCGTCTATATCCCAAATTCTGGTTCAAAACACCAGAAAATTCGGTATTTTTGGGTCCCAGAAGCGACCTGTACATGCCTACTCCTTGCTAAAATTTTTTAAGATACAAACCCAAGACATGCTCAAAATCGATATTTTAGGTGCAAAAAGACGATATGTGCATGCATCTTCTGTACCCGTTTATATCTCAAATTCAGGCTCAAAACACCCGAAAATTCCATATTTTGGGGTCCCAAAATCGATCTGTACATGTCTACTCCGTGTTAGAGTATTTTTAAAATACAGGCCCATAACATGCTAAAAAAAACGATATATTAAATGTCCAAAGTCGATATGTGCATGCATCTTCTGTACCCGTTTATATCTCAAATTCAGGCTCAAAACACCCCAAAATTCGATATTTTTGGGTCCCAAAAGCGATATGTACATGTCTACTCCGAGTTAGAGTATTTTTTTAAATACAGGCCCAAAACATGCTAAAAATCGATATTTTAGGTGCCCAAAGTCGATATGTGCATGCATCTTCTGTACCCGTTTATATCTCAAATTCAGGCTCAAAACACCCGAAAATTCAATATTTTTGGGTCCCAGAAGCGATCTGTACGTGCATACTCCGTGTTAGAGTGTTTTTAAAATACAGGCCCAAAACATGCTGAAAATCGATATTTTATGTGCCCAAAGTCAATATGTGTATGCATCTTCTGTACACGTGTATATCCCTAATTCCATTTAAAAAAAAAAAACAGAAAATTCGATATTTTTGGGTCCCAAAAGCGATATGTACATGCCTAATCCTTGCTAGAATGTTTTCAAGATACATACCCAAAACATGCTCAAAATAGATATTTTAAGTGTAAAAAGTCGGTATGTGCATGCATCTTCTGTACCCGTTTTATCTCAAATTCAGGCTCAAAACTCCGAAAATTCGATATTTTTGGGTCCCAGAAGCAATCTGCACATGCCTACTCAGTGCTAGAATGTTTTTAAAATACAGGCTTAAAACATGCTATAAATCGATATTTTAGGTGTCCAAAGTCGATATGTGCATGCATCTTCTGTACCCGTTTATATCTCAAATTTAGGCTCAAAACCCCCGAAAAATCGATATTTTTGGGTCCTAAAAGCGATCTGTACATGTCTACTCCGTGTTAGAGTATTTTTAAATTACAGGCCCAAATTATGCTGAAAATCGATATTTTAGGTGCCCAAAGTCGATATGTGCATGCATCATCTGTACCCGTTTATATCTCAAATTCAGGCTCAAAACACCTGAAAATTCTATATTTTTGGGTCCCAGAAGCGATCTGTACATGTCTACACCGTGCTATAGTATTTTCAAATTATAGGCCCAAAACATGCTCAAAATCGATATTTTAGGTGCCCAAAGTCGATATGTGCATGCATCTTCTGTACCCGTTCATATCTCAAATTCAGGCTCAGAACACCCTAAAATTCGATTTATTTGGGTTCCAGAGGCGATCTGTACGTGTCTACTCAGTGTTAGAGTATTTTAAAAATACAGGCCCAAAACATGCTCAAAATCGATATTTTGGGTGCCCAAAGTCGATATGTGCATGCATCTTCTGAACCCGTTTATATCTCAAATTCAGGCTCAAAACACCCGAAAATTCGATATTTTTGGTTCCCCGAAGCCATCTGTATATGCCTACTCCGAGTTAGAGTATTTTCAAAATACATTCCCAAAACATGCTGAAAATCTATATTTTAGGTGCCCAAAGTCGATATGTGCATGCATCTTCTGTATCCGTCTATATCCCAAATTCAGGTTTAAAACACCAGAAAATTCGATATTTTTGGGTCCCAGAAGCGATCTGTACATGCCTACTCCTTGCTAGAATTTTTTAAGATACAAACCCAAGACATGCTCAAAATCGATATTTTAGTTGCAAAAAGTCGATATGTTCATGCATCTTCTGTACCCGTTTAAATCTCAAATTCAGGCTCAAAACACCCTAAAATTCCATATTTTTGGGTCCCTTAAGCGATCTGTACATGCATACTCAGTGCTAGAATGTTTTCAAAATATAGGCTCAAGACATGCTAAAAATCGATATTTTAGGTGTCCAAAGTCGATATGTGCATGCTTCTTCTGTACCCGTTTATATCTAAAATTCAGGCTCAAAACACCCGAAAATTCGATATTTTTGGGTCCAAAAAGCGATCTGTACATGTCTACTCCGAGTTAGAGTATTTTTTAAATACAGGACCAAAACATGCTAAAATCGATATTTTAGGTGCCCAAAGTCGATATGTGCATGCATCTTCTGTACCCGTTTATATCTCAAATTCAGGCTCAAAACACCCGAAAATTCAATATTTTTGGGTCCCAGAAGCGATCTGTACGTGTATACTCCGTGTTAGAGTGTTTTTAAAATACAGGCCCAAAACATGCTGAAAATCGATATTTTATGTGCCCAAAGTCAATATGTGTATGCATCTTCTGTACACGTGTATATCCCTAATTCAAGTTCAAAACACCAGAAAATTCGATATTTTTGGGTCCCAAATGCGATCTGTACATGCCTACTCCTTGCTAGAATGTTTTCAAGATACAGACCCAAAACATGCTCAAAATCGATATTTTAAGTGCAAAAAGTCGATATGTGCATGCATCTTCTGTACCCGTTTATATCTCAAATTCAGGCTCAAAACACCCAAAAAATCGATATTTTTGTGTCCCTGAAGCGATCTGTACATGTCTACACCGTGTTAGAGTATTTTAAAAATACAGGCTCAAAACATGCTCAAAATCGATATTTTGGGTGCCCAAAGTCAATATGTGCATGCATCTTCTGTACCCGTTTATATCTCAAATTCCGACTCAAAACTCCCGAAAATTCGATATTTTTGGGTCCCAAAAGCCATCTGTACATGCATACTCCGTGTTAGAGTATTTTTTAAATACAAGCCTAAAACATGCAGAAAATCGATATTTTAGCTGCCCAAAGTCAATATGTGTATGTATCTTCTGTACCCGTCTATATCCCAAATTCAGGTTCAAAACACCCGAAAATTCGATATTTTTGGGTCCCAGAAGCGATCTGTACATGCCTACTCAGTGCTAGAATGTTTTCAAAATAGAGACTCAGAACATGCTAAAAATCGATATTTTAGGTGCCCGAAGTCGATATGTGCATGCATTTTCTGTACCCGTTTATATCTCAAATTCAGGCTCAAAACTCCCGAATATTCGATATTTTTGTGTCCCAGAAGCAATCTGTACATGCATACTCCGTGTTAAAGTATTTTCAAAATACAGGCCCAAAACATACTTAAAATCGATATTTTAGGTGACCAAAGTCGATATGTGCATGCACTTTCTGTACCCATTTATATCTCAAATTCAGGCTCAAAACACCCTAAAAGTCGATATTTTTGGGTCCCAGAAGCGATCTGTACATGCCTACTCCGTGTTAATGTATTTTCAAAATACAGGCCCAAAACATGCTGAAAATCTATATTTTAGGTGCCCAAAGTCAATATGTGTATGCATCTTCTGTACCCGTCTATATCCCAAATTCTGGTTCAAAACACCAGAAAATTCGGTATTTTTGGGTCCCAGAAGCGACCTGTACATGCCTACTCCTTGCTAAAAATTTTTAAGATACAAACCCAAGACATGCTCAAAATCGATATTTTAGGTGCAAAAAGTCGATATGTGCATGCATCTTCTGTACCCGTTTATATCTCAAATTCAGGCTCAAAACACCCGAAAATTCCATATTTTGGGGTCCCAAAATCGATCTGTACATGTCTACTCCGTGTTAGAGTATTTTTAAAATACAGGCCCAAAACATGCTAAAAAAAACGATATATTAAATGTCCAAAGTCGATATGTGCATGCATCTTCTGTACCCGTTTATATCTCAAATTCAGGCTCAAAACACCCAAAAAATCGATATTTTTGTGTCCCTGAAGCGATCTGTACATGTCTACACCGTGCTAGAGTATTTTCAAAATACAGGCCCAAAACATGCTCAAAATCGATATGTGCGTGCATCTTCTGTACCCGTTTATATCTCAAATTCAAACTCAAAACACCCGAATATTCGATATTTTTGGGTCCCAAATGCAATGTGTACATGCATACTCCGTGTTAGAGTATTTTCAAAATACAGGCCTAAAACATGCTGAAAATCGATATTTTAGCTGCCCAAAGTCAATATGTGTATGTATCTTCTGTACCCGTCTATATCCCAAATTCAGGTTCAAAACACACGAAAATTCGATTTTTTTGGGTCCCAGAAGCAATCTGTACATGCCTACTTCTTGCTAGAATGTTTTCAAGATACAGACCCAAAACATGCTCAAAATCGATATTTTAGGTGCATAAAGTCGAAATGTGCATGCATCTTCTGTACCCGTTTAAATCTCAAATTCAAGCTCAAAACATCCGAAAATTCGGTATTTTTTGGTCCCAGAAGCGATCTGTACATGCCTACTCCTTGCTAGAATTTTTTCAAGATACAGACCCAAAACATGCTCAAAATCGATATTTTAGGTGCAAAAAGTCTATATGTGCATGCATCCTCTGTACCCGGTTATATCCCTAATTCTGGCTCAAAACCCCCGAAAATTCGATATTTTTGGGTCCCAGAAGCGATCTGTACATGCCTACTCAGTGCTAGAATATTTTCAAATTATACGTTGAAACATATTAAAAATCGATATTTTGGGTGCCAAAGTCGATATGTGCATGCATCTTCTGTACCCGTTTATATCTCAAATTCAGGCTCAAAACACCCAAAAAATTCGATATTTTTGTGTCCCAGAAGCGATCTGTACATGTCTACACCGTGCTATAGTATTTTCAAAATACAGGCCCAAAACATGCTCAAAATCGATATTTTAGGTGCCCAAATTCGATATGTGCATGCATCTTCTGTACCCGTTCATATCTCAAATTCAGGCTTAGAACACCCTAAAATTCGATTTATTTGGGTTCCAGAAGCGATCTGTACGTGTCTACTCAGTGTTAGAGTATTTTAAAAATACAGGCCCAAAACATGCTCAAAATCGATATTTTGGGTGAACAAAGTCGATATGTGCATGCATCTTCTGTAACCGTTTATATCTCAAATTCAGACTCAAAACACCCGAATATTCAATATTTTTGGGTCCCAAAAGCAATGTGTACATGCATACTCCGTGTTAGAGTATTTTCAAAATACAGGCCTAAAACATGCTGAAAATCGATATTTTAACTGCCCAAAGTCGATATGTGCATGCATCTTCTGTACACGTGTATATCCCTAATTCAATTTCAAAACACCAGAAAATTCGATATTTTTGGGTCCCAAAAGCGATATGTACATGCCTATTCCTTGCTAGAATGTTTTCAAGATACATACCCAAAACATGCTCAAAATAGATATTTTAAGTGTAAAAAGTCGGTATGTGCATGCATCTTCTGTACCCGTTTATATCTCAAATTCAGGCTCAAAAGTCCGAAAATTCGATATTTTTGGGTCCCAGAAGCAATCTGCACATGCCTACTCAGTGCTAGAATGTTTTTAAAATACAGGCTTAAAACATGCTATAAATCGATATTTTAGGTGTCCAAAGTCGATATGTGCATGCATCTTCTGTACCCGTTTATATCTCAAATTTAGGCTCAAAACCCCCGAAAAATCGATATTTTTGGGTCCTAAAAGCGATCTGTACATGTCTACTCCGTGTTAGAGTATTTTTAAATTACAGGCCCAAATTATGCTGAAAATCGATATTTTAGGTGCCCAAAGTCGATATGTGCATGCATCATCTGTACCCGTTTATATCTCAAATTCAGGCTCAAAACACCTGAAAATTCTATATTTTTGGGTCCCAGAAGCGATCTGTACATGTCTACACCGTGCTATAGTATTTTCAAATTATAGGCCCAAAACATGCTCAAAATCGATATTTTAGGTGCCCAAAGTCGATATGTGCATGCATCTTCTGTACCCGTTCATATCTCAAATTCAGGCTCAGAACACCCTAAAATTCGATTTATTTGGGTTCCAGAGGCGATCTGTACGTGTCTACTCAGTGTTAGAGTATTTTAAAAATACAGGCCCAAAACATGCTCAAAATCGATATTTTGGGTGCCCAAAGTCGATATGTGCATACATCTTCTGAACCCGTTTATATCTCAAATTCAGGCTCAAAACACCCGAAAATTCGATATTTTTGGGTCCCCGAAGCCATCTGTATATGCCTACTCCGAGTTAGAGTATTTTCAAAATACATTCCCAAAACATGCTGAAAATCTATATTTTAGGTGCCCAAAGTCGATATGTGCATGCATCTTCTGTATCCGTCTATATCCCAAATTCAGGTTTAAAACACCAGAAAATTCGATATTTTTGGGTCCCAGAAGCGATCTGTACATGCCTACTCCTTGCAAGAATTTTTTAAGATACAAACCAAAGACATGCTCAAAATCGATATTTTAGTTGCAAAAAGTCGATATGTTCATGCATCTTCTGTACCCGTTTATATCTCAAATTCAGGCTCAAAACACCCGAAAATTCCATATTTTTGATTCCCTTAAGCGATCTGTACATGCATACTCAGTGCTAGAATGTTTTCAAAATATAGGCTCAAGACATGCTAAAAATCGATATTTTAGGTGTCCAAAGTCGATATGTGCATGCTTCTTCTGTACCCGTTTATATCTAAAATTCAGGCTCAAAACACCCGAAAATTCGATATTTTTGGGTCCCAAAAGCGATCTGTACATGTCTACTCCGAGTTAGAGTATTTTTTAAATACAGGCCCAAAACATGCTGAAAATCGATATTTTATGTGCCCAAAGTCAATATGTGTATGCATCTTCTGTACACGTGTATATCCCTAATTCAAGTTCAAAACACCAGAAAATTCGATATTTTTGGGTCCCAAATGCGATCTGTACATGCCTACTCCTTGCTAGAATGTTTTCAAGATACAGACCCAAAACATGCTCAAAATCGATATTTTTAATGCAAAAAGTCGATATGTGCATGCATCTTCTGTACCCGTTTATATCTCAAATTCAGGCTCAAAACTCCGAAAATTTGATATTTTGGGTCCCAGAAGCAATCTGCACATGCCTACTCAGTGCTAAAATGTTTTTAAAATACAGGCTTAAAACATGCTATAAATCGATATTTTAGGTGTCCAAAGTCGATATGTGCATGCATCTTCTGTACCCGTTTATATCTCAAATTCAGGCTCAAAACACCCGAAAATTCGATATTTTTGGGTCCCAAAAGCGATCTGTACATGTCTACTCCGTGTTAGAGTATTTTCAAAATACAGGCCCAAAACATGCTCAAAATCGATATTTTAGGTGCCCAAAGTCGATATGTGCATGAATCTTTTGTATCCGTTTATATCTCAAATTCAGGCTCAAAACACCTGAAAATTCGATATTTTTGGGTCCCAGAAGTGATCTGTACATGCCTACTCCGGGGTAATGTATTTTCAAAATACAGGCCCAAAACATGCTGAAAATCTATATTTTAGGTGCCCAAAGTCGATATGTGTATGCATCTTCTGTACCCGTCTATATCCCAAATTCAGTTTGAAAACACCAGAAAATTCGGTATTTTTGGGTCCCAGAAACGATCTGTACATGCCTACTCCATGCTAGAATTTTTTCAAGATACAGACCCAAAACATGCTCAAAATCGATATTTTAGGTGCAAAAAGTCGATATGTGCATGCATCCTCTGTACCCGGTTATATCCCAAATTCTGGCTCAAAACCCCCGAAAATTCGATGTTTTTGGGTCCCAGAAGCGATCTGTACATGCCTACTCAGTGCTAGAATATTTTCAAATTATACGCCGAAAACATACTAAAAATCGATATTTTGGGTGCCAAAGTCGATATGTGCATGCATCTTCTGTACCCGTTTATATCTCAAATTCAGGCTCAAAACCCCCAAAAACTCGATATTGTTGTGTCCCAGAAGCGATCTATACATGTCTACACCGTGCTTTAGTATTTTCAAAATACAGGCCCAAAACATGCTGAAAATCGATATTTTAGCTGCCCAAAGTCAATATGTGTATCCATCTTCTGTACCCGTCTATATCCCAAATTCAGGTTCAAAACACTCGAAAATTCGATATTTTTGGGTCCCAAAAGCAATCTGTACATGCCTACTTCTTGCTAGAATGTTTTCAAGATACAGACCCAAAACATGCTCAAAATCGATATTTTAGGTGCATAAAGTCGAAATGTGCATGCATCTTCTGTACCCGTTTATATCTCAAATTCAGGCTCAAAACACCCGAAAATTCGATATTTTTGGGTCCCCGAAGCGATCTGTACATGCCTACTCCGTGTTAGAGTATTTTCAAAATACAGGTCCAAAACATGCTCAAAATCGATATTTTAGGTGCAAAAAGTCGATATGTGCATGCATCTTCTGTATCCGTCTATATCCCAAATTCAGGTTCAAAACACCCTAAAATTCGATATTTTTGGGACCCAGAAGCGATCTGTACATGCCTACTCCTTGCTAGAATTTTTTCAAGATACAGACCCAAAACATGCTCAAAATCGATATTTTAGGTGCAAAAAGTCGATATGTGCATGCATCCTATGTACCCGGTTATATCCCAATTTCTGGCTCAGAACACCCGAAAATTCGATATTTTTGGCTCCCAGAAGCGATTTGTACATGCCTACTCAGTGCTAGAATATTTTCAAATTATACGCCCAAAACATACTAAAAATCGATATTTTGGGTGCCCAAAGTCGATATGTGCATGCATCTTCTGTATCCGTTTATATCTCAAATTTAGGCTCAAAACACCCAAAAAATTGATATTTTTGTGTCCCAGAAGCGATCTGTACATGTCTACACAGTGTTTGAGTATTTTCAAAATACAGGCCCAAAACATGCTCAAAATCGATATTTTAGGTGCCCGAAGTCGATATGTGCATGCATCTTCTGTACCTGTTCATATCTCAAATTCAGGCTCAGAACAACCGAAAATTCGATTTATTAGGGTCCCAGAAGCGATCTGTACGTGTCTACTCCGTGTTAGAGTATTTTAAAAATACAGGCTCAAAACATGCTCAAAATCGATATTTTGGGTGCCCAAAGTCGATATGTGAATGCATCTTCTGTACCCGTTTATATCTCAAATTCAGATTAAAAACACCCCAATATTCGATATTTTCGGGTCCCAAAACCGATCTGTACATGCATACTCCGTGTTAGAGTTTTTTTAAAATATAGGCCTAAAACATGCTGTAAATCGATATTTTAGCTGCCAAAAGTCAATATGTGTATGCATCTTCTGTACCCGTCTATATCCCAAATTCAGGTTCAAAACACTCGAAAATTCGATATTTTTGAGTCCCAGAAGCAATCTGTACATGCCTACTTCTTTCTAGAAAGTTTTCATGATACAGACCCAAAACATGCTCAAAATCGATATTTTAGGTGCAAAAAGTAGATATGTGCATGCATCTTCTGTACCCGTTTATTTCTCAAATTCAGGCTCAAAACACCCAAAAAATCGATGTTTTTGTGTCCCAGAAGCGATCTGAACATGTCTACACTGCGTTATAGTATTTTCAAAATACAGGCCCAAAACATGCTGAAATCGATATTTTAGGTGCCCAAAGTCAATATGTGCATGCATCTTCTGTACCCGTCTATATCCCAAATTCAGGTTCAAAACACCTGAAAATTCGGTATTTTTGGGTCCCACAACCGACCTGTACATGCCTACTCCTTGCTAGAATGTTTTCAAGAAACAGACCCAAAACATGCTTAAAATCGATATTTTAAGTGCAAAAAGTCGATATGTGCATGCATCCTCTGTACCCTGTTATATCCCAAATTCTGGCTCAAAACCCCCGAAAATTCGATATTTTTGGGTCCCAGAAGCGATATGTACATGCCTACTCAGTGCTAGAATATTTTCAAATTATACTCCCAAAACATACTAAAAATCGATATTTTGGGTGCCAAAGTCGATATGTGCATGTATCTTCTGTACCCGTTTATATCTCAAATTCAGGCTCAAAACTCCGAAAATTCGATATTTTTGGATCCTTTAAGCAATCTGCACATGCCTTCTCAGTGCTAGAATGTTTTTAAAATACAGGCTTAACACATGCTATAAATCGATATTTTAGGTGTCCAAAGTCGATATGTGCATGCATCTTCTGAACCCGTTTATATCTCAAATTCGGGCTCAAAACACCCAAAAAATCGATATTTTTGTGTCCCAGAAGCGATCTGTACATGCCTACACAGTGTTAGAGTATTTTCAAAATACAGGCTCAAAACATGCTCAAAATCGATATTTTAGGTGCCCAAAGTCGATATGTGCATGCATCTTCTGTACCCGTTTATATCTCAAATTCAGACTCAAAACACCCGAATATTCGATATTTTTGGGTCCCAAAAGCAATGTGTACATGCATACTCCGTGTTAGAGTATTTTCAAAATACACGCCTAAAACATGCTGAAAAACGATATTTTAGCTGCCCAAAGTCAATATGTGTATGCATCTTCTGTACCCGTCTATATCCCAAATGCAGGTTCAAAACACTCGAAAATTCGATATTTTTGGGTCCCAGAAGCAATCTTTAAATGCCTACTTCTTGCTAGAATGTTTTCAAGATACAGACCCAAAACATGCTCAAAATCGATATTTTAGGTGCAAAAAGTCGAAATGTGCATGCATCTTCTGTACCCGTTTATATCTCAAATTCAGGCTCAAAACACCCGAAAATTCGATATTTTTGGGTCCCCGAAGCGATCTGTACATGCCTACTCCGTGTTAGAGTATTTTTTTTAAATACAGGCCCAAAACATGCTCAAAATCGATATTTTAGGTGCCCAAAGTCAATATGTGCATGCATCTTCTGTATCCGTCTATATCCCAAATTCAGGTTCAAAACACCCGAAAATTCGATAATTTTGGGTCCCAGAAGCGATCTGTACATGCCTACTCCTTGCTAGAATTTTTTCAAAATACAGACCCAAAACATGCTTAAAATCGATATTTTAGGTGCAAAAAGTCGAAATGTGCATGCATCTTCTGTACCCGTTTATATCTCAAATTCAGACTCAAAACTCCGAAAATTCGATATTTTTGGGTCCTTTAAGCGATCTGCACATGCCTACTCAGTGCTAGAATGTTTTTAAAATACAGGCTTAAAACATGCTATAAATCGATATTTTAGGTGTGAAAATTCGATATGTGCATTTATTTTCTGTACCCGTTTAAATCTCAAATTCAGGCTCAAAACACCCAAAAAATCGATATTTTTGTGTCCCAAAAGCCATCTGTACATGTCTACACTGTGTTATAGTATTTTTAAAATACAGGCCCAAAACATGCTCAAAATCGATATTTTAGGTGTCCAAAGTCGATATGTGCATGCATCTTCTGTACCCGTTTATATCTCAAATTCAGGCTCAAAACACCCGTAAAGTCGATATTTTTGGGTCCCACAAGGGATCTGTACATGCCTACTCGGTGTTAATGTATTTTCAAAATACAGGCCCAAAACATGCTGAAAATCTATATTTTAGGTGCCCAAAGTCAATATGTGTATGGATCTTCTGTACCCGTCTATATCCCAAATTCAGGTTCAAAACACCAGAAAATTCGGTATTTTTGGGTCCCAGAAGCGACTTGTACATGCCTACTCCTTGCTAGAATGTTTTCAAGATACAGACCCAAAACATGCTTAAAATCGATATTTTAGGTGCAAAAAGTCGTTATGTGCATGCATCCTCTGTACCCTGTTATATCCCAAATTCTGGCTCAAAACCCCCGAAAATTCGATATTTTTGGGTCGCAAAAGCGATCTGTACATGCCTACTCAGTGCTAGAATATTTTCAAGATACAGACCCAAAACATGCTCAAAATCGATATTTTAAGTGCAAAAAGTCGATATGTGCATGCATCTTCTGTACCTGTTTATATCTCAAATTCAGGCTCAAAACTCCGAAAATTCGATATTTTTGGGTCCCTTAAGCAATCTTCACATGCCTTCTCAGTGCTAGAATGTTTTTAAAATACAGGCTTAAAACATGCTATAAATCGATATTTTAGGTGTTAAAAGTCGATATGTGCATGCATCTTCTGAACCCGTTTATATCTCAAAATCAGGCTCAAAACACCCAAAAAATCGATATTTTTGTGTCCCAGAAGCGAACTGTACATGCCTACACAGTGTTAGAGTATTTTCAAAATACAGGCCCAAAACATGTTTAAAAATCGATATTTTAGGTGCCCAAAGTCGATATGTGCATGCATCTTCTGTACCCGTTTATATCTCAAATTAAGACTCAAAACACCCGAATATTCGATATTTTTGGGTCCCAAAAGCAATGTGTACATGCATACTCCGTGTTAGAGTATTTTCAAAATACAGGCCCAAAACATGCAGAAAATCTATATTTTAGGTGCCCAAAGTAAATATGTGTATGCATCTTCTGTACCCGTCTATATCCCAAATTCAGGTTCAAAACACCAGAAAATTCGGTATTTTTGGGTCCCAGAAGCGACCTGTACATATCTATTCCTTCCTAGAATGTTTTCAAGATACAGACCCAAAACATGCTTGAAATCGATAATTTAGGTGCAAAAAGTCGATATGTGAATGCATCCTCTGTGCCCGGTTATATCCCAAATTCTGGGTCAAAACCCCCGAAAATTCGATATTTTTGGGTCCCAGAAGCGATCTGTACATGCCTACTCAGTGCTAGAATATTTTCAAATTATACTCCCAAAACATACTAAAAATCGATATTTTGGGTGCCAAAGTCGATATGTGCATGCATCTTCTGTACCCGTTTATATCTCAAATTCAGGTTAAAAACACCCAAAAAATCGAAATTTTTGTGTCCCAGAAGCGATCTGTACATGTTTACACCGTGCTATAGTATTTTCAAAATACAGGCCAAAAACATGCTCAAAATCGATATTTTAGGTGCCCAAAGTCGATATGTGCATGAATCTTCTGTATCCGTTCATATCTCAAATTCAGGCTCAGAACACCCTAAAATTCGATTTATTTGGGTTCCAGAAGCGATCTGTACGTGTCTACTCAGTGTTAGAGTATTTTAAAAATACAGGCCCAAAACATGCTCAAAATCGATATTTTGGGTGCCCAAAGTCGATATGTGCATGCATCTTCTGTACCCGTTTATATCTCAAATTCAGACTCAAAACACCCGAATATTCGATATTTTTGGGTCCCAAAAGCAATGTGTACATGCATACTCCGTGTTAGAGTATTTTCAAAATACACGCCTAAAACATGCTGAAAATCGATATTTTAGCTGCCCAAAGTCAATATGTGTATGCATCTTCTGTACCCGTCTATATCCCAAATGCAGGTTCAAAACACCCGAAAATTCGATAATTTTGGGTCCCAGAAGCGATCTGTACATGCATACTCCTTGCTAGATTTTTTTCAAACTACACCCCCAAAACATGCTCAAAATCGATATTTTAGGTGCAAAAAGCCGATATGTGCATGCATCTTCTGTACCCGTTTATATCTCAAATTCTGACTCAAAACTCCGAAAATTCGATATTTTTGGGTCCTTTAAGCGATCTGCACATGCCTACTCAGTGCTAGAATGTTTTTAGAATACAGGCTTAAAACATGCTATAAATCGATATTTTAGGTGTGAAAAGTCGATATGTGCATGCATCTTCTGTACCCGTTTAAATCTCAAATTCAGGCTCAAAACACCCAAAAAATCGATATTTTTGTGTCCCAAAAGCCATCTGTACATGTCTACACTGTGTTATAGTATTTTTAAAATACAGGCCAAAAACATGCTCAAAATCGATATTTTAGGTGTCCAAAGTCGATATGTGCATGCATCTTCTGTACCCGTTTATATCTCAAATTCAGGCTCAAAACACCCGAAAAGTCGATATTTTTGGGTCCCAGAAGCGATCTGTACATGCCTACTCCGTGTTAATGTATTTTCAAAATACAGGCCCAAAACATGCTAAAAATCTATATTTTAGGTGCCCAAAGTCAATATGTGTATGGATCTTCTGTACCCGTCTATATCCCAAATTCAGGTTCAAAACTCCAGAAAATTCGGTATTTTTGGGTCCCAGAAGCGACCTGTACATGCCTACTCTTTGCTAGAATGTTTTCAAATTATACGCCCAAAACATACTAAAAATCGATATTTTGGGTGCCAAAGTCGATATGTGCATGCATCTTCTGTACCCGTTTATTTCTCAAATTCAGGCTCAAAACACCCAAAAAATCGATATTTTTGTGTCCCAGAAGCGATCTGTACATGTCTACACCGTGCTATAGTATTTTCAAAATACAGGCCCAAAACATGCTCAAAATCGATATTTTAGGTGTCCAAAGTCGATATGTGCATGAATCTTCTGAACCCGTTTATATCTCAAATTCGGGCTCAAAACACCCAAAAAATCGATATTTTTGTGTCCCAGAAGCGATCTGTACATGCCTACACAGTGTTAGAGTATTTTCAAAATACAGGCTCGAAACATGCTCAAAATCGATATTTTAGGTGCCCAAAGTCGATATGTGCATGCATCTTCTGTACCCGTTTATATCTCAAATTCAGACTCAAAACACCCGAATATTCGATATTTTTGGGTCCCAAAAGCAATGTGTACATGCATACTCCGTGTTAGAGTATTTTCAAAATACAGACCCAAAACATTTTAAAAATCGATATTTAAGGTGCAAAAAGCCGATATGTGCATGCATCTTCTGTACCCGTTTATATCTCAAATTCAGACTCAAAACACCCGAATATTCGATATTTTTGGGTCCCAAAAGCAATGTGTACATGCATACTCCATGTTAGAGTATTTTCAAAATACAGGCCTAAAACATGCTGAAAATCGATATTTTAGCTGCCCAAAGTCAATATGTGTATGCATCTTCTGTACCCGTCTATATCCCAAATGCAGGTTCAAAACACCCGAAAATTCGATAATTTTGGGTCCCAGAAGCGATCTGTACATGCCTACTCCTTGCTAGATTTTTTTCAAACTACACCCCCAAAACATTCTAAAATTCGATATTTAAGGTGCAAAAAGCCGATATGTGCATGCATCTTCTGTACCCGTTTATATCTCAAATTCTGACTCAAAACTCCGAAAATTCGATATTTTTGGGTCCTTTAAGCGATCTGCACATGCCTACTCAGTGCTAGAATGTTTTTAAAATACAGGCTTAAAACATGCTATAAATCGATATTTTAGGTGTGAAATGTCGATATGTGCATGCATCTTCTGTACCCGTTTAAATCTCAAATTCAGGCTCAAAACACCCAAAAAATCGATATTTTTGTGTCCCAAAACCCATCTGTACATGTCTACACTGTGTTATAGTATTTTTAAAATACAGGCCAAAAACATGATCAAAATCGATATTTTAGGTGTCCAAAGTCGATATGTGCATGCATCTTCTGTACCCGTTTATATCTCAAATTCAGGCTCAAAACACCCGAAAAGTCGATATTTTTGGGTCCCAGAAGCGATCTGTACATGCCTACTCCGTGATAATGTATTTTCAAAATACAGGCCCAAAACATGCTAAAAATCTATATTTTAGGTGCCCAAAGTCAATATGTGTATGGATCTTCTGTACCCGTCTATATCCCAAATTCAGGTTCAAAACTCCAGAAAATTCGGTATTTTTGGGTCCCAGAAGCGACCTGTACATGCCTACTCTTTGCTAGAATGTTTTCAAATTATACGCCCAAAACATACTAAAAATCGATATTTTGGGTGCCAAAGTCGATATGTGCATGCATCTTCTGTACCCGTTTATTTCTCAAATTCAGGCTCAAAACACCCAAAAAATCGATATTTTTGTGTCCCAGAAGCGATCTGTACATGTCTACACCGTGCTATAGTATTTTCAAAATACAGGCCCAAAACATGCTCAAAATCGATATTTTAGGTGTCCAAAGTCGATATGTGCATGAATCTTCTGAACCCGTTTATATCTCAAATTCGGGCTCAAAACACCCAAAAAATCGATATTTTTGTGTCCCAGAAGCGATCTGTACATGCCTACACAGTGTTAGAGTATTTTCAAAATACAGGCTCGAAACATGCTCAAAATCGATATTTTAGGTGCCGAAAGTCGATATGTGCATGCATCTTCTGTACCCGTTTATATCTCAAATTCAGACTCAAAACACCCGAATATTCGATATTTTTGGGTCCCAAAAGCAATGTGTACATGCATACTCCGTGTTAGAGTATTTTCAAAATACAGACCCAAAACATTTTAAAAATCGATATTTAAGGTGCAAAAAGCCGATATGTGCATGCATCTTCTGTACCCGTTTATATCTAAAATTCAGACTCAAAACACCCGAATATTCGATATTTTTGGGTCCCAAAAGCAATGTGTACATGCATACTCCGTGTTAGAGTATTTTCAAAATACAGGCCTAAAACATGCTGAAAATCGATATTTTAGCTGCACAAAGTCAATATGTGTATGCATCTTCTGTACACGTCTATATCCCAAATGCAGGTTCAAAACACTCGAAAATTCGATATTTGTGGGTCCCAGAAGCAATCTGTACATGCCTACTTCTTGCTAGAATGTTTTCAAGATACAGACCCAAAACATGCTCAAAATCGATATTTTAGGTGCAAAAAGTCGAAATGTGCATGCATCTTCTGTACCCGTTTATATCTCAAATTCAGGCTCAAAACACCCGAAAATTCGATATTTTTGGGTCCCCAAAGCGATCTGTACATGCCTACTCCGTGTTAGAGTATTTTCAAAATACAGGCCCAAAACATGCTCAAAATCGATATTTTAGGTGCCCAAAGTCGATATGTGCATGCACCTTCTGTATCCGTCTATATCCCAAATTCAGGTTCAAAACACCCGAAAATTCTATAATTTTGGGTCCCAGAAGCGATCTGTACATGCCTACTCAGTGCTAGAATTTTTTCAAAATACAGACCCAAAACATTTTAAAAATCGATATTTAAGGTGCAAAAAGCCGATATGTGCATGCATCTTCTGTACCCGTTTATATCTCAAATTCAGACTCAAAACTCCGAAAATTCGATATTTTTGGGTCCTTTAAGCGATCTGCACATGCCTACTCAGTGCTAGAATGTTTTTAAAATACAGGCTTAAAACATGCTATAAATCGATATTTTAGGTGTGAAAAGTCGATATGTGCATGCATCTTCTGTACCCGTTTAAATCTCAAATTCAGGCTCAAAACACCCAAAAAATCGATATTTTTGTGTCCCAAAAGCCATCTGTACATGTCTACACTGTGTTATAGTATTTTTAAAATACAGGCCAAAAACATGCTCAAAATCTATATTTTAGGTGTCCAAAGTCGATATGTGCATGCATCTTCTGTACCCGTTTATATCTCAAATTCAGGCTCAAAACACCCGAAAAGTCGATATTTTTGGGTCCCAGAAGCGATCTGTACATGCCTACTCCGTGTTAATGTATTTTCAAAATACAGGCCCAAAACATGCTAAAAATCTATATTTTAGGTGCCCAAAGTCAATATGTGTATGGATCTTCTGTACCCGTCTATATCCCAAATTCAGGTTCAAAACTCCAGAAAATTCGGTATTTTTGGGTCCCAGAAGCGACCTGTACATGCCTACTCTTTGCTAGAATGTTTTCAAATTATACGCCCAAAACATACTAAAAATCGATATTTTGGGTGCCAAAGTCGATATGTGCATGCATCTTCTGTACCCGTTTATTTCTCAAATTCAGGCTCAAAACACCCAAAAAATCGATATTTTTGTGTCCCAGAAGCGATCTGTACATGTCTACACCGTGCTATAGTATTTTCAAAATACAGGCCCAAAACATGCTCAAAATCGATATTTTAGGTGTCCAAAGTCGATATGTGCATGAATCTTCTGAACCCGTTTATATCTCAAATTCGGGCTCAAAACACCCAAAAAATCGATATTTTTGTGTCCCAGAAGCGATCTGTACATGCCTACACAGTGTTAGAGTATTTTCAAAAAACAGGCTCGAAACATGCTCAAAATCGATATTTTAGGTGCCCAAAGTCGATATGTGCATGCATCTTCTGTACCCGTTTATATCTCAAATTCAGGCTCAAAACACCCGAATATTCGATATTTTTGGGTCCCAAAAGCAATGTGTACATGCATACTCCGTGTTAGAGTATTATCAGAATACAGACCCAAAACATTTTAAAAATCGATATTTAAGGTGCAAAAAGCCGATATGTGCATGCATCTTCTGTACCCGTTTATATCTAAAATTCAGACTCAAAACACCCGAATATTCGATATTTTTGGGTCCCAAAAGCAATGTGTACATGCATACTCCGTGTTAGAGTATTTTCAAAATACAGGCCTAAAACATGCTGAAAATCGATATTTTAGCTGCCCAAAGTCAATATGTGTATGCATCTTCTGTACCCGTCTATATCCCAAATGCAGGTTCAAAACACTCGAAAATTCGATATTTGTGGGTCCCAGAAGCAATCTGTACATGCCTACTTCTTGCTAGAATGTTTTCAAGATACAGACCCAAAACATGCTCAAAATCGATATTTTAGGTGCAAAAAGTCGAAATGTGCATGCATCTTCTGTACCCGTTTATATCTCAAATTCAGGCTCAAAACACCCGAAAATTCGATATTTTTGGGTCCCCAAAGCGATCTGTACATGCCTACTCCGTGTTAGAGTATTTTCAAAATACAGGCCCAAAACATGCTCAAAATCGATATTTTAGGTGCCCAAAGTCGATATGTGCATGCACCTTCTGTATCCGTCTATATCCCAAATTCAGGTTCAAAACACCCGAAAATTCGATAATTTTGGGTCCCAGAAGCGATCTGTACATGCCTACTCAGTGCTAGAATTTTTTCAAAATACAGACCCAAAACATTTTAAAAATCGATATTTAAGGTGCAAAAAGCCGATATGTGCATGCATCTTCTGTACCCGTTTATATCTCAAATTCAGACTCAAAACTCCGAAAATTCGATATTTTTGGGTCATTTAAGCGATCTGCACATGCCTACTCAGTGCTAGAATGTTTTTAAAATACAGGCTTAAAACATGCTATAAATCGATATTTTAGGTGTGAAAAGTCGATATGTGCATGCATCTTCTGTACCCGTTTAAATCTCAAATTCAGGCTCAAAACACCCAAAAAATCGATATTTTTGTGTCCCAAAAGCCATCTGTACATGTCTACACTGTGTTATAGTATTTTTAAAATACAGGCCAAAAACATGCTCAAAATCGATATTTTAGGTGTCCAAAGTCGATATGTGCATGCATCTTCTGTACCCGTTTATATCTCAAATTCAGCTCAAAACACCCGAAAAGTCGATATTTTTGGGTCCCAGAAGCGATCTGTACATGCCTACTCCGTGTTAATGTATTTTCAAAATACAGGCCCAAAACATGCTCAAAATCTATATTTTAGGTGCCCAAAGTCAATATGTGTATGGATCTTCTGTACCCGTCTATATCCCAAATTCAGGTTCAAAACTCCAGAAAATTCGGTATTTTTGGGTCCCAGAAGCGACCTGTACATGCCTACTCTTTGCTAGAATGTTTTCAAATTATACGCCCAAAACATACTAAAAATCGATATTTTGGGTGCCAAAGTCGATATGTGCATGCATCTTCTGTACCCGTTTATTTCTCAAATTCAGGCTCAAAACACCCAAAAAATCGATATTTTTGTGTCCCAGAAGCGATCTGTACATGTCTACACCGTGCTATAGTATTTTCAAAATACAGGCCCAAAACATGCTCAAAATCGATATTTTAGGTGTCCAAAGTCGATATGTGCATGAATCTTCTGAACCCGTTTATATCTCAAATTCGGGCTCAAAACACCCAAAAAATCGATATTTTTGTGTCCCAGAAGCGATCTGTACATGCCTACACAGTGTTAGAGTATTTTCAAAATACAGGCTCGAAACATGCTCAAAATCGATATTTTAGGTGCCCAAAGTCGATATGTGCATGCATCTTCTGTACCCGTTTATATCTCAAATTCACACTCAAAACACCCGAATATTCGATATTTTTGGGTCCCAAAAGCAATGTGTACATGCATACTCCGTGTTAGAGTATTTTCAAAATACAGACCCAAAACATTTTAAAAATCGATATTTAAGGTGCAAAAAGCCGATATGTGCATGCATCTTCTGTACCCGTTTATATCTAAAATTCAGACTCAAAACACCCGAATATTCGATATTTTTGGGTCCCAAAAGCAATGTGTACATGCATACTCCGTGTTAGAGTATTTTCAAAATACAGGCCTAAAACATGCTGAAAATCGATATTTTAGCTGCCCAAAGTCAATATGTGTATGCATCTTCTGTACCCGTCTATATCCCAAATGCAGGTTCAAAACACTCGAAAATTCGATATTTGTGGGTCCCAGAAGCAATCTGTACATGCCTACTTCTTGCTAGAATGTTTTCAAGATACAGACCCAAAACATGCTCAAAATCGATATTTTAGGTGCAAAAAGTCGAAATGTGCATGCATCTTCTGTACCCGTTTATATCTCAAATTCAGGCTCAAAACACCCGAAAATTCGATATTTTTGGGTCCCCAAAGCGATCTGTACATGCCTACTCCGTGTTAGAGTATTTTCAAAATACAGGCCCAAAACATGCTCAAAATCGATATTTTAGGTGCCCAAAGTCGATATGTGCATGCACCTTCTGTATCCGTCTATATCCCAAATTCAGGTTCAAAACACCCGAAAATTCGATAATTTTGGGTCCCAGAAGCGATCTGTACATGCCTACTCAGTGCTAGAATTTTTTCAAAATACAGACCCAAAACATTTTAAAAATCGATATTTAAGGTGCAAAAAGCCGATATGTGCATGCATCTTCTGTACCCGTTTATATCTCAAATTCAGACTCAAAACTCCGAAAATTCGATATTTTTGGGTCCTTTAAGCGATCTGCACATGCCTACTCAGTGCTAGAATGTTTTTAAAATACAGGCTTAAAACATGCTATAAATCGATATTTTAGGTGTGAAAAGTCGATATGTGCATGCATCTTCTGTACCCGTTTAAATCTCAAATTCAGGCTCAAAACACCCAAAAAATCGATTTTTTTGTGTCCCAAAAGCCATCTGTACATGTCTACACTGTGTTATAGTATTTTTAAAATACAGGCCAAAAACATGCTCAAAATCGATATTTTAGGTGTCCAAAGTCGATATGTGCATGCATCTTCTGTACCCGTTTATATCTCAAATTCAGGCTCAAAACACCCGAAAAGTCGATATTTTTGGGTCCCAGAAGCGATCTGTACATGCCTACTCCGTGATAATGTATTTTCAAAATACAGGCCCAAAACATGCTAAAAATCTATATTTTAGGTGCCCAAAGTCAATATGTGTATGGATCTTCTGTACCCGTCTATATCCCAAATTCAGGTTCAAAACTCCAGAAAATTCGGTATTTTTGGGTCCCAGAAGCGACCTGTACATGCCTACTCTTTGCTAGAATGTTTTCAAATTATACGCCCAAAACATACTAAAAATCGATATTTTGGGTGCCAAAGTCGATATGTGCATGCATCTTCTGTACCCGTTTATTTCTCAAATTCAGGCTCAAAACACCCAAAAAATCGATATTTTTGTGTCCCAGAAGCGATCTGTACATGTCTACACCGTGCTATAGTATTTTCAAAATACAGGCCCAAAACATGCTCAAAATCGATATTTTAGGTGTCCAAAGTCGATATGTGCATGAATCTTCTGAACCCGTTTATATCTCAAATTCGGGCTCAAAACACCCAAAAAATCGATATTTTTGTGTCCCAGAAGCGATCTGTACATGCCTACACAGTGTTAGAGTATTTTCAAAATACAGGCTCGAAACATGCTCAAAATCGATATTTTAGGTGCCGAAAGTCGATATGTGCATGCATCTTCTGTACCCGTTTATATCTCAAATTCAGACTCAAAACACCCGAATATTCGATATTTTTGGGTCCCAAAAGCAATGTGTACATGCATACTCCGTGTTAGAGTATTTTCAAAATACAGACCCAAAACATTTTAAAAATCGATATTTAAGGTGCAAAAAGCCGATATGTGCATGCATCTTCTGTACCCGTTTATATCTAAAATTCAGACTCAAAACACCCGAATATTCGATATTTTTGGGTCCCAAAAGCAATGTGTACATGCATACTCCGTGTTAGAGTATTTTCAAAATACAGGCCTAAAACATGCTGAAAATCGATATTTTAGCTGCACAAAGTCAATATGTGTATGCATCTTCTGTACACGTCTATATCCCAAATGCAGGTTCAAAACACTCGAAAATTCGATATTTGTGGGTCCCAGAAGCAATCTGTACATGCCTACTTCTTGCTAGAATGTTTTCAAGATACAGACCCAAAACATGCTCAAAATCGATATTTTAGGTGCAAAAAGTCGAAATGTGCATGCATCTTCTGTACCCGTTTATATCTCAAATTCAGGCTCAAAACACCCGAAAATTCGATATTTTTGGGTCCCCAAAGCGATCTGTACATGCCTACTCCGTGTTAGAGTATTTTCAAAATACAGGCCCAAAACATGCTCAAAATCGATATTTTAGGTGCCCAAAGTCGATATGTGCATGCACCTTCTGTATCCGTCTATATCCCAAATTCAGGTTCAAAACACCCGAAAATTCTATAATTTTGGGTCCCAGAAGCGATCTGTACATGCCTACTCAGTGCTAGAATTTTTTCAAAATACAGACCCAAAACATTTTAAAAATCGATATTTAAGGTGCAAAAAGCCGATATGTGCATGCATCTTCTGTACCCGTTTATATCTCAAATTCAGACTCAAAACTCCGAAAATTCGATATTTTTGGGTCCTTTAAGCGATCTGCACTTGCCTACTCAGTGCTAGAATGTTTTTAAAATACAGGCTTAAAACATGCTATAAATCGATATTTTAGGTGTGAAAAGTCGATATGTGCATGCATCTTCTGTACCCGTTTAAATCTCAAATTCAGGCTCAAAACACCCAAAAAATCGATATTTTTGTGTCCCAAAAGCCATCTGTACATGTCTACACTGTGTTATAGTATTTTTAAAATACAGGCCAAAAACATGCTCAAAATCTATATTTTAGGTGTCCAAAGTCGATATGTGCATGCATCTTCTGTACCCGTTTATATCTCAAATTCAGGCTCAAAACACCCGAAAAGTCGATATTTTTGGGTCCCAGAAGCGATCTGTACATGCCTACTCCGTGTTAATGTATTTTCAAAATACAGGCCCAAAACATGCTAAAAATCTATATTTTAGGTGCCCAAAGTCAATATGTGTATGGATCTTCTGTACCCGTCTATATCCCAAATTCAGGTTCAAAACTCCAGAAAATTCGGTATTTTTGGGTCCCAGAAGCGACCTGTACATGCCTACTCTTTGCTAGAATGTTTTCAAATTATACGCCCAAAACATACTAAAAATCGATATTTTGGGTGCCAAAGTCGATATGTGCATGCATCTTCTGTACCCGTTTATTTCTCAAATTCAGGCTCAAAACACCCAAAAAATCGATATTTTTGTGTCCCAGAAGCGATCTGTACATGTCTACACCGTGCTATAGTATTTTCAAAATACAGGCCCAAAACATGCTCAAAATCGATATTTTAGGTGTCCAAAGTCGATATGTGCATGAATCTTCTGAACCCGTTTATATCTCAAATTCGGGCTCAAAACACCCAAAAAATCGATATTTTTGTGTCCCAGAAGCGATCTGTACATGCCTACACAGTGTTAGAGTATTTTCAAAAAACAGGCTCGAAACATGCTCAAAATCGATATTTTAGGTGCCCAAAGTCGATATGTGCATGCATCTTCTGTACCCGTTTATATCTCAAATTCAGGCTCAAAACACCCGAATATTCGATATTTTTGGGTCCCAAAAGCAATGTGTACATGCATACTCCGTGTTAGAGTATTATCAGAATACAGACCCAAAACATTTTAAAAATCGATATTTAAGGTGCAAAAAGCCGATATGTGCATGCATCTTCTGTACCCGTTTATATCTAAAATTCAGACTCAAAACACCCGAATATTCGATATTTTTGGGTCCCAAAAGCAATGTGTACATGCATACTCCGTGTTAGAGTATTTTCAAAATACAGGCCTAAAACATGCTGAAAATCGATATTTTAGCTGCCCAAAGTCAATATGTGTATGCATCTTCTGTACCCGTCTATATCCCAAATGCAGGTTCAAAACACTCGAAAATTCGATATTTGTGGGTCCCAGAAGCAATCTGTACATGCCTACTTCTTGCTAGAATGTTTTCAAGATACAGACCCAAAACATGCTCAAAATCGATATTTTAGGTGCAAAAAGTCGAAATGTGCATGCATCTTCTGTACCCGTTTATATCTCAAATTCAGGCTCAAAACACCCGAAAATTCGATATTTTTGGGTCCCCAAAGCGATCTGTACATGCCTACTCCGTGTTAGAGTATTTTCAAAATACAGGCCCAAAACATGCTCAAAATCGATATTTTAGGTGCCCAAAGTCGATATGTGCATGCACCTTCTGTATCCGTCTATATCCCAAATTCAGGTTCAAAACACCCGAAAATTCGATAATTTTGGGTCCCAGAAGCGATCTGTACATGCCTACTCAGTGCTAGAATTTTTTCAAAATACAGACCCAAAACATTTTAAAAATCGATATTTAAGGTGCAAAAAGCCGATATGTGCATGCATCTTCTGTACCCGTTTATATCTCAAATTCAGACTCAAAACTCCGAAAATTCGATATTTTTGGGTCATTTAAGCGATCTGCACATGCCTACTCAGTGCTAGAATGTTTTTAAAATACAGGCTTAAAACATGCTATAAATCGATATTTTAGGTGTGAAAAGTCGATATGTGCATGCATCTTCTGTACCCGTTTAAATCTCAAATTCAGGCTCAAAACACCCAAAAAATCGATATTTTTGTGTCCCAAAAGCCATCTGTACATGTCTACACTGTGTTATAGTATTTTTAAAATACAGGCCAAAAACATGCTCAAAATCGATATTTTAGGTGTCCAAAGTCGATATGTGCATGCATCTTCTGTACCCGTTTATATCTCAAATTCAGCTCAAAACACCCGAAAAGTCGATATTTTTGGGTCCCAGAAGCGATCTGTACATGCCTACTCCGTGTTAATGTATTTTCAAAATACAGGCCCAAAACATGCTCAAAATCTATATTTTAGGTGCCCAAAGTCAATATGTGTATGGATCTTCTGTACCCGTCTATATCCCAAATTCAGGTTCAAAACTCCAGAAAATTCGGTATTTTTGGGTCCCAGAAGCGACCTGTACATGCCTACTCTTTGCTAGAATGTTTTCAAATTATACGCCCAAAACATACTAAAAATCGATATTTTGGGTGCCAAAGTCGATATGTGCATGCATCTTCTGTACCCGTTTATTTCTCAAATTCAGGCTCAAAACACCCAAAAAATCGATATTTTTGTGTCCCAGAAGCGATCTGTACATGTCTACACCGTGCTATAGTATTTTCAAAATACAGGCCCAAAACATGCTCAAAATCGATATTTTAGGTGTCCAAAGTCGATATGTGCATGAATCTTCTGAACCCGTTTATATCTCAAATTCGGGCTCAAAACACCCAAAAAATCGATATTTTTGTGTCCCAGAAGCGATCTGTACATGCCTACACAGTGTTAGAGTATTTTCAAAATACAGGCTCGAAACATGCTCAAAATCGATATTTTAGGTGCCCAAAGTCGATATGTGCATGCATCTTCTGTACCCGTTTATATCTCAAATTCACACTCAAAACACCCGAATATTCGATATTTTTGGGTCCCAAAAGCAATGTGTACATGCATACTCCGTGTTAGAGTATTTTCAAAATACAGACCCAAAACATTTTAAAAATCGATATTTAAGGTGCAAAAAGCCGATATGTGCATGCATCTTCTGTACCCGTTTATATCTAAAATTCAGACTCAAAACACCCGAATATTCGATATTTTTGGGTCCCAAAAGCAATGTGTACATGCATACTCCGTGTTAGAGTATTTTCAAAATACAGGCCTAAAACATGCTGAAAATCGATATTTTAGCTGCCCAAAGTCAATATGTGTATGCATCTTCTGTACCCGTCTATATCCCAAATGCAGGTTCAAAACACTCGAAAATTCGATATTTGTGGGTCCCAGAAGCAATCTGTACATGCCTACTTCTTGCTAGAATGTTTTCAAGATACAGACCCAAAACATGCTCAAAATCGATATTTTAGGTGCAAAAAGTCGAAATGTGCATGCATCTTCTGTACCCGTTTATATCTCAAATTCAGGCTCAAAACACCCGAAAATTCGATATTTTTGGGTCCCCAAAGCGATCTGTACATGCCTACTCCGTGTTAGAGTATTTTCAAAATACAGGCCCAAAACATGCTCAAAATCGATATTTTAGGTGCCCAAAGTCGATATGTGCATGCACCTTCTGTATCCGTCTATATCCCAAATTCAGGTTCAAAACACCCGAAAATTCGATAATTTTGGGTCCCAGAAGCGATCTGTACATGCCTACTCAGTGCTAGAATTTTTTCAAAATACAGACCCAAAACATTTTAAAAATCGATATTTAAGGTGCAAAAAGCCGATATGTGCATGCATCTTCTGTACCCGTTTATATCTCAAATTCAGACTCAAAACTCCGAAAATTCGATATTTTTGGGTCCTTTAAGCGATCTGCACATGCCTACTCAGTGCTAGAATGTTTTTAAAATACAGGCTTAAAACATGCTATAAATCGATATTTTAGGTGTGAAAAGTCGATATGTGCATGCATCTTCTGTACCCGTTTAAATCTCAAATTCAGGCTCAAAACACCCAAAAAATCGATTTTTTTGTGTCCCAAAAGCCATCTGTACATGTCTACACTGTGTTATAGTATTTTTAAAATACAGGCCAAAAACATGCTCAAAATCGATATTTTAGGTGTCCAAAGTCGATATGTGCATGCATCTTCTGTACCCGTTTATATCTCAAATTCAGGCTCAAAACACCCGAAAAGTCGATATTTTTGGGTCCCAGAAGCGATCTGTACATGCCTACACCGTGTTAATGTATTTTCAAAATACAGGCCCAAAACATGCTAAAAATCTATATTTTAGGTGCCCAAAGTCAATATGTGTATGGATCTTCTGTACCCGTCTATATCCCAAATTCAGGTTCAAAACTCCAGAAAATTCGGTATTTTTGGGTCCCAGAAGCGACCTGTACATGCCTACTCTTTGCTAGAATGTTTTCAAATTATACGCCCAAAACATACTAAAAATCGATATTTTGGGTGCCAAAGTCGATATGTGCATTCATCTTCTGTACCCGTTTATTTCTCAAATTCAGGCTCAAAACACCCAAAAAATCGATATTTTTGTGTCCCAGAAGCGATCTGTACATGTCTACACCGTGCTATAGTATTTTCAAAATACAGGCCCAAAACATGCTCAAAATCGATATTTTAGGTGTCCAAAGTCGATATGTGCATGAATCTTCTGAACCCGTTTATATCTCAAATTCGGGCTCAAAACACCCAAAAAATCGATATTTTTGTGTCCCAGAAGCGATCTGTACATGCCTACACAGTGTTAGAGTATTTTCAAAATACAGGCTCGAAACATGCTCAAAATCGATATTTTAGGTGCCCAAAGTCGATATGTGCATGCATCTTCTGTACCCGTTTATATCTCAAATTCACACTCAAAACACCCGAATATTCGATATTTTTGGGTCCCAAAAGCAATGTGTACATGCATACTCCGTGTTAGAGTATTTTCAAAATACAGACCCAAAACATTTTAAAAATCGATATTTAAGGTGCAAAAAGCCGATATGTGCATGCATCTTCTGTACCCGTTTATATCTAAAATTCAGACTCAAAACACCCGAATATTCGATATTTTTGGGTCCCAAAAGCAATGTGTACATGCATACTCCGTGTTAGAGTATTTTCAAAATACAGGCCTAAAACATGCTGAAAATCGATATTTTAGCTGCCCAAAGTCAATATGTGTATGCATCTTCTGTACCCGTCTATATCCCAAATGCAGGTTCAAAACACTCGAAAATTCGATATTTGTGGGTCCCAGAAGCAATCTGTACATGCCTACTTCTTGCTAGAATGTTTTCAAGATACAGACCCAAAACATGCTCAAAATCGATATTTTAGGTGCAAAAAGTCGAAATGTGCATGCATCTTCTGTACCCGTTTATATCTCAAATTCAGGCTCAAAACACCCGAAAATTCGATATTTTTGGGTCCCCAAAGCGATCTGTACATGCCTACTCCGTGTTAGAGTATTTTCAAAATACAGGCCCAAAACATGCTCAAAATCGATATTTTAGGTGCCCAAAGTCGATATGTGCATGCACCTTCTGTATCCGTCTATATCCCAAATTCAGGTTCAAAACACCCGAAAATTCGATAATTTTGGGTCCCAGAAGCGATCTGTACATGCCTACTCAGTGCTAGAATTTTTTCAAAATACAGACCCAAAACATTTTAAAAATCGATATTTAAGGTGCAAAAAGCCGATATGTGCATGCATCTTCTGTACCCGTTTATATCTCAAATTCAGACTCAAAACTCCGAAAATTCGATATTTTTGGGTCCTTTAAGCGATCTGCACATGCCTACTCAGTGCTAGAATGTTTTTAAAATACAGGCTTAAAACATGCTATAAATCGATATTTTAGGTGTGAAAAGTCGATATGTGCATGCATCTTCTGTACCCGTTTAAATCTTAAATTCAGGCTCAAAACACCCAAAAAATCTATATTTTTGTGTCCCAAAAGCCATCTGAACATGTCTACACTGTGTTATAGTATTTTTAAAATACAAGCCCAAAACATGCTCAAAATCGATATTTTAGGTGTCCAAAGTCGATATGTGCATGCATCTTCTGTACCCGTTTATATCTCAAATTCAGGCTCAAAACACCCGAAAAGTCGATATTTTTGGGTCCCAGAAGCGATCTGTACATGCCAACTCCGTGTTAATGTATTTTCAAAATACATGCCCAAAACATGCTGAAAATCTATATTTTAGGTGCCCAAGGTCAATATGTGTATGGATCTTCTGTACCCGTCTATATCCCAAATTCAGGTTCAAAACACCAGAAAATTCGGTATTTTTGGGTCCCAGAAGCGACCTGTACATGCCTACTCTTTGCTAGAATGTTTTCAAATTATACGCCCAAAACATACTAAAAATCGATATTTTGGGTGCCAAAGTCGATATGTGCATGCATCTTCTGTACCCGTTTATTTCTCAAATTCAGGCTCAAAACACCCAAAAAATCGATATTTTTGTGTCCCAGAAGCGATCTGTACATGTCTACACCGTGCTATAGTATTTTCAAAATACAGGCCCAAAACATGCTCAAAATCGATATTTTAGGTGTCCAAAGTCGATATGTGCATGAATCTTCTGAACCCGTTTATATCTCAAATTCGGGCTCAAAACACCCAAAAAATCGATATTTTTGTGTCCCAGAAGCGATCTGTACATGCCTACACAGTGTTAGAGTATTTTCAAAATACAGGCTCGAAACATGCTCAAAATCGATATTTTAGGTGCCCAAAGTCGATATGTGCATGCATCTTCTGTACCCGTTTATATCTCAAATTCACACTCAAAACACCCGAATATTCGATATTTTTGGGTCCCAAAAGCAATGTGTACATGCATACTCCGTGTTAGAGTATTTTCAAAATACAGACCCAAAACATTTTAAAAATCGATATTTAAGGTGCAAAAAGCCGATATGTGCATGCATCTTCTGTACCCGTTTATATCTAAAATTCAGACTCAAAACACCCGAATATTCGATATTTTTGGGTCCCAAAAGCAATGTGTACATGCATACTCCGTGTTAGAGTATTTTCAAAATACAGGCCTAAAACATGCTGAAAATCGATATTTTAGCTGCCCAAAGTCAATATGTGTATGCATCTTCTGTACCCGTCTATATCCCAAATGCAGGTTCAAAACACTCGAAAATTCGATATTTGTGGGTCCCAGAAGCAATCTGTACATGCCTACTTCTTGCTAGAATGTTTTCAAGATACAGACCCAAAACATGCTCAAAATCGATATTTTAGGTGCAAAAAGTCGAAATGTGCATGCATCTTCTGTACCCGTTTATATCTCAAATTCAGGCTCAAAACACCCGAAAATTCGATATTTTTGGGTCCCCAAAGCGATCTGTACATGCCTACTCCGTGTTACAGTATTTTCAAAATACAGGCCCAAAACATGCTCAAAATCGATATTTTAGGTGCCCAAAGTCGATATGTGCATGCACCTTCTGTATCCGTCTATATCCCAAATTCAGGTTCAAAACACCCGAAAATTCGATAATTTTGGGTCCCAGAAGCGATCTGTACATGCCTACTCAGTGCTAGAATTTTTTCAAAATACAGACCCAAAACATTTTAAAAATCGATATTTAAGGTGCAAAAAGCCGATATGTGCATGCATCTTCTGTACCCGTTTATATCTCAAATTCAGACTCAAAACTCCGAAAATTCGATATTTTTGGGTCCTTTAAGCGATCTGCACATGCCTACTCAGTGCTAGAATGTTTTTAAAATACAGGCTTAAAACATGCTATAAATCGATATTTTAGGTGTGAAAAGTCGATATGTGCATGCATCTTCTGTACCCGTTTAAATCTTAAATTCAGGCTCAAAACACCCAAAAAATTTATATTTTTGTGTCCCAAAAGCCATCTGAACATGTCTACACTGTGTTATAGTATTTTTAAAATACAAGCCCAAAACATGCTCAAAATCGATATTTTAGGTGTCCAAAGTCGATATGTGCATGCATCTTCTGTACCCGTTTATATCTCAAATTCAGGCTCAAAACACCCGAAAAGTCGATATTTTTGGGTCCCAGAAGCGATCTGTACATGCCAACTCCGTGTTAATGTATTTTCAAAATACATGCCCAAAACATGCTGAAAATCTATATTTTAGGTGCCCAAAGTCAATATGTGTATGCATATTCTGTACCCGTCTATATCCCAAATTCAGGTTCAAAACACCAGAAAATTCGGTATTTTTGGGTCCCATAAGCGACCTGTACATGCCTACTCCTTTCTAGAATGTTTTCAAGATACAGACCCAAAACATGCATGAAATCGATATTTTAGGTGCAAAAAGTCGATATGTGCATGAATCCTCTGTACCCGGTTATATCCCAAATTCTGGGTCAAAACCCCCGAAAATTCGATATTTTTGGGTCCCAGAAGCGATCTGTCCATGCCTACTCAGTGCTAGAATATTTTCAAATTATACGTCGAAAACATGCTAAAAATCGATATTTTAGGTGCCCAAAGTCGATATGTGCATGCATCTTCTGTATCCGTCTATATCCCAAATTCAGGTTCAAAACACCCGAAAATTCGATAATTTTGGGTCCCAGAAGCGATCTGTACATGCCTACTCCTTGCTAGAATTTTTTCAAAATACAGACCCAAACCATGCTAAAAATCGATATTTTAGGTGCAAAAAGTCGATATGTGCATGCATCTTCTGTACCCGTTTATATCTCAAATTCTGGCTCAAAAGTCCGAAATTTCGATATTTTTGGGTCCCTTAAGCGATCTGCACATGCCTACTCAGTGCTAGAATGTTTTCAAAATACAGGCTTAAAACATGCTATAAATCGATATTTTAGGTGTGAAAAGTCGATATGTGCATGCATCTTCTGTACCCGTTTAAATCTCAAATTCAGGCTCAAAACACCCAAAAAATCGATATTTTTGTGTCCCAGAAGCGATCTGTACATGCCTACTCCGTGTTAATGTATTTTCAAAATACAGGCCCAAAACATGCAGAAAATCTATATTTTAGGTGCCCAAAGTCAATATGTGTATGCATCTTCTGTACCCGTCTATATCCCAAATTCAGGTTCAAAACACCAGAAAATTCGGTATTTTTGGGTCCCAGAAGCGACCTGTACATGTCTACTCCTTCCTAGAATGTTTTCAAGATACAGACCCAAAACATGCTTGAAATCGATATTTTAGGTGCAAAAAGTCGATATGTGCATGCATCCTCTGTACCCGGTTATATCCCAAATTCAGGGTCAAAACCCCCGAAAATTCGATATTTTTGGGTCCCAGAAGCGATCTGTACATGCCTACTCAGTGCTAGAATATTTTCAAATTATACTCCCAAAACATACTAAAAATCGATATTTTGGGTGCCAAAGTCGATATGTGCATGCATCTTCTGTACCCGTTTATATCTCAAATTCAGGCTCAAAACACCCTAAAATTCGATTTATTTGGGTTCCAGAAGCGATCTGTACGTGTCTACTCAGTGTTAGAGTATTTTAAAAATACAGGCCCAAAACATGCTCAAAATCGATATTTTGGGTGCCCAAAGTCGATATGTGCATGCATCTTCTGTACCCGTTTATATCTCAAATTCAGACTCAAAACACCCGAATATTCGATATTTTTGGGTCCCAGAAGCAATCTGTACATGCCTACTTCTTGCTAGAATGTTTTCAAGATACAGACCCAAAACATGCTCAAAATCGATATTTTAGGTGCAAAAAGTCGAAATGTGCATGCATCTTCTGTACAAGTTTATATCTCAAATTCAGGCTCAAAACACCCGAAATTTCGATATTTTTGCGTCCCCGAAGCGATCTGTACATGCCTACTCCGTGTTAGAGTATTTTCAAAATACAGGCCCAAAACATGCTCAAAATCGATATTTTAGGTGCCCAAAGTCGATACGTGCATGCATCTTCTGTATCCGTCTATATCCCAAATTCAGGTTCAAAACACCCGAAAATTCGATAATTTTGGGTCCCAGAAGCGATCTGTACATGCCTACTCCTTGCTAGAATTTTTTCAAAATACAGACCCAAAACATGCTTAAAATCGATATTTTAGGTGCAAAGTGTCGATATGTGCATGCATCTTCTGTACCCGTTTATATCTCAAATTCAGGCTCAAAACACCCAAAAAATCGATATTTTTGTGTCCCAGAAGCGATCTGTACATGTCTACACCGTGCTATAGCATTTTCAAAATACAGGCCCAAAACATGCTCAAAATCGATATTTTAGGTGCCCAAAGTCGATATGTGCATGCATCTTCTGTACCCGTTTATATCTCAAATTCAGACTCAAATCACCCGAATATTCGATATTTTTGGATCCCAAAAGCAATGTGTACATGCATACTCCGTGTTAGAATATTTTTCAAAATACAGGCCTAAAACATGCAGAAAATCGATATTTTAGCTGCCCAAAGTCAATATGTGTATGCATCTTCTGTACCCGTCTATATCCCAAATTCAGGTTCAAAACACTCGATAATTCGATATTTTTTTGTCGTAGAAGCGATCTGTACATGCCTACTCCGTGTTAATGTATTTTCAAAATACAGGCCCAAAACATGCTGAAAATCTATATTTTAGGTGCCCAAAGTCAATATGTGTATGCATCTTCTGTACCCGTCTATATCCCAAATTCAGGTTCAAAACACCAGAAAATTCGGTATTTTTGGGTCCCAGAAACGACCTGTACATGCCTACTCCTTCCTAGAATGTTTTCAAGATACAGACCCAAAACATGCTTGAAATCGATATTTTAGGTGCAAAAAGTCGATATGTGCATGAATCCTCTGTACCCGGTTATATCCCAAATTCTGGGTCAAAACCCCCGAAAATTCGATATTTTTGGGTCCCAGAAGCGATCTGTACATGCCTACTCAGTGCTAGAATATTTTCAAATTATACGCCGAAAACATACTAAAAATCAATATTTTGGGTGCCAAAGTCGATATGTGCATGCATCTTCTGTACCCGTTTATATCTCAAATTCAGGCTCAAAACAGTCAAAAAATTGAAATTTTTGTGTCCCAGAAGCGATCTGTACATGTCTACACCGTGCTATAGTATTTTCAAAATACAGGCCCAAAACATGCTCAAAATCGATATTTTAGGTGAAAAAAGTCGAAATGTGCATGCATCTTCTGTACCCGTTTATATCTCAAATTCAGGCTCAAAACACCCGAAAATTCGATATTTATGCGTCCCCGAAGCGATCTGTACATGCCTACTCCGTGTTAGAGTATTTTCAAAATCCAGGCCCAAAACATGCTAAAAATCGATATTTTAGTTGCCCAAAGTCGATACGTGCATTCATCTTCTGTATCCGTCTATATCCCAAATTCAGGTTAAAAACACCCGATAATTCGATAATTTTGGGTCCCAGATGCGATCTGTACATGCCTACTCCTTGCTAGAATTTTTTCAAAATACAGACTCAAAACATGCTAAAAATCGATATTTTAGGTGCAAAAAGTCGATATGTGCATGCATCCTCTGTACCCTGTTATATCCCAAATTCTGGCTCAAAACCCCCGAAAATTCTATATTTTTGTGTCCCAGATCGGATCTGTACATGTCTACACCGTGCTATAGTATTTTCAAAATACAGGCCCAAAACATGCTGAAAATCGATATTTTAGGTGCCCAAAGTCGATATGTGCATGCATGTTCTGTATCCGTTCATATCTCAAATTCAGGCTCAGAAAACCCTAAAATTAAATATATTCGGGTTCCCGAAGCGATCTGTACGTGTCTACTCCGTGTTAGAGTATTTTAAAAATACAGGCCCAAAACATGCTCAAAATCGATATTTTGGGTGCCCAAAGTCGATGTGTGCATGCATCTTCTGTACCCGTTTATATCTCAAATTCAGACTCAAAACACCCGAATATTCGATATTTTTGGGTCCCAAAAGCAATGTGTACATGCATACTCCGTGTTAGAATATTTTCAAAATACAGGCCTAAAACATGCAGAAAATCGATATTTTAGCTGCCCAAAGTCAATATGTGTATGAATCTTCTGTACCCGTCTATATCCCAAATTCAGGTTCAAAACACTCGATAATTCTATATTTTTGGGTCCTAGAAGCAATCTGTACATGCCTACTTCTTGCTAGAATGTTTTCAAGATATAGACCAAAAACATGCTCAAAATCGATATTTTAGGTGCCCAAAGTCGAAATGTGCATGCATCTTCTGTACCCGTTTATATCTCAAATTTAGGCTCAAAACACCCGAAATTTCGATATTTTTGGGTCCCCGAAGCGATCTGTACATGCGTATTCAGTGCCAGAATATTTTCAAATTATACGCCCAAAACATACTAAAAATCGATATTTTGGGTGCCAAAGTCGATATGTGCATACATCTTCTGTACCCGTTTATATCTCAAATTCAGGCTCAAAACACCTAAAAAATCGATATTTTTGTGTCCCAGAAGCGATCTGTACATGTCAACACCGTATTTGAGTATTTTCAAAATACAGGCCCAAAACATGCTCAAAATCGATATTTTAGGTGCCCGAAGTCGATATGTGCATGCATCTTCTGTACCTGTTCATATCTCATATTCAGGCTCAGAACAACCGAAAATTCGATTTATTTGGGTCCCAGAATCGATCTGTACGTGTCTACTCCGTGTTAGAGTATTTTAAAAAAACAGGCTCAAAACATGCTCAAAATCGATATTTTGGGTGCCAAAGTCGATATGTGCATGCATCTTCTGTACCCGTTTATATCTCAAATTCAGACTCAAAACTCCCGAATATTCGATAATTTTGTGTACCAGAAGCGATCTGTACATGCCTACTCCTTGCTAGAATTTTTTCAAGATACAGACCCAAAACATGCACAAAATCGATATTTTAGGTGCAAAAAGTCGATATGTGCATGCATCGTCTGTACCCGGTTATATCCCAATTTCTGGCTCAGAACACCCGAAAATTCGATATTTTTGGGTCCCAGAAGCGATCTGTACATGCCTACTCAGTGCCAGAATATTTTCAAATTATACGCCCAAAACATACTAAAAATCGATATTTTGGGTGCCAAAGTCGATATGTGCATACATCTTCTGTACCCGTTTATATCTCAAATTCAGGCTCAAAACACCTAAAAAATCGATATTTTTGTGTCCCTGAAGCGATCTGTACATGTCTACACCGTGTTTGAGTATTTTCAAAATACAGGCCCAAAACATGCTCAAAATCGATATTTTAGGTGCCCGAAGTCGATATGTGCATGCATCTTCTGTACCTGTTCATGTCTCAAATTCAGGCTCAGAACTCCCGAATATTCGATATTTTTGGGTCCCAAAAGCCATCTGTACATGCATACTCCGTGTTAGAGTATTTTCAAAATACAGGCCTAAAACATGCAGAAAATCGATATTTTAGCTGCCCAAAGTCAATATGTGTATGCATCTTCTGTACCCGTCTATATCCCAAATTCAGGTTCAAAACACTCGAAAATTCTATATTTTTGGGTCCTAGAAGCAATCTGTACATGCCTACTTCTTGCTAGAATGTTTTCAAGATACAGACCAAAAACATGCTCAAAATCGATATTTTAGGTGCCCAAAGTCGAAATGTGCATGCATCTTCTGTACCCGTTTATATCTGAAATTCAGGCTCAAAACACACGAAATTTCGATATTTTTGGGTCCCCGAAGCGATCTGTACATGCCTACTCCGTGTTAGAGTATTTTCAAAATACAGGCCCAAAACATGCTCAAAATCGATATTTTAGGTGCAAAAAGTCGATATGTGCATGCATCTTCGGTATCCGTCTATATCCCAAATTCAGGTTCAAAACACCCGAAAATTCGATAATTTTGTGTCCCAGAAGCGATCTGTACATGCCTACTCCTTGCTAGAATTTTTTCAAGATACAGACCCAAAACATGCTCAAAATCGATATTTTAAGTGCAAAAAGTCGATATGTGTATGCATCGTCTGTACCCGGTTATATCCCAATTTCTGGCTCAGAACACAGGAAAATTCGATATTTTTGGGTCCCAGAAGCGATCTGTACATGCCTACTCAGTGCCAGAATATTTTCAAATTATACGCCCAAAACATACTAAAAATCGATATTTTGGGTGCCAAAGTCGATATGTGCATGCATCTTCTGTACCCGTTTATATCTCAAATTCAGGCTCAAAACACCCAAAAAAATCGATATTTTTGTGTCCCAGAAGCAATCTGTACATGTCTACACCGTGCTATCGTATTTTCAAAATACAGGCCCAAAACATGCTCAAAATCGATATTTTGGGTGCCCAAAGTCGATATGTGCATGCATATTCTGTATCCGTTCATATCTCAAATTCAGGCTCAGAACACCCTAAAATTCGATTTATTTGGGTTCCAAAAGCGATCTGTACGTGTCTACTCAGTGTTAGAGTATTTTAAAAATACAGGCCCAAAACATGCTCAAAATCGATATTTTGGGTGCCCAAAGTCGATATGTGCATGCATCTTCTGTACCCGTTTATATCTCAAATTCAGACTCAAAACACCCGAATATTCGATATTTTTGGGTCCCAAAAGCAATGTGTACATGCATACTCCGTGTTAGAGTATTTTCAAAATACAGGCCTAAAACATGCAGAAAATCGATATTTTAGCTGCCCAAAGTCAATATGTGTATGCATCTTCTGTACCCGTTTATATCTCAAATTCAGGCTCAAAACATCCGAAAATTCGATATTTTTGGGTCCCCTTAGCGATCTGTACATGCCTACTCCGTGTTAGAGTATTTTCAAAATACAGGCCCAAAACATGCTCAAAATCGATATTTTAGGTGCAAAAAGTCGATATGTGCATGCATCTTCGGTATCCGTCTATATCCCAAATTCAGGTTCAAAACACACTAAAATTCGATAATTTTGGGTCCCAGAAGCGATCTGTACATGCCTACTCCTTGCTAGAATTTTTTCAAGATACAGACCTAAAACATGCTCAAAATCGATATTTTAGGTGCAAAAAGTCGATATGTGCATGAATCCTCTGTACCCGGTTATATCCCAATTTCTGGCTCAAAACTCCCGAAAATTCGATATTTTTGGGTCCCAGAAGCGATCTGTACATGCCTACTCAGTGCTAGAATATTTTCAAATTATACACCCAAAACATACTAAAAATCGATATTTTGGGTGCCAAAGTCGATATGTGCATGCATCTTCTGTACCCGTTTATATCTCAAATTCAGGCTCAAAACACCCAAAAAATTGATAATATTGTGTCCCAGAAGTGATCTGTACATGTCTACACCGTGTTTGAGTATTTTCAAAATACAGGCCCAAAACATGCTCAAAATCGATATTTTAGGTGCCCGAAGTCGATATGTGCATGCATCTTCTGTACCTGTTCATATCTCAAATTCAGGCTCAGAACAACCGAAAATTTGATTTATTTGGGTCTTAGAAGCGATGTGTACGTGTCTACTCCGTGTTAGAGTATTTTAAAAATACAGGCTCAAAACATGCTCAAAATCGATATTTTGGGTGCCCAAAGTCGATATGTGCATGCATCTTCTGTACCCGTCTATATCCCAAATTCAGGTTCAAAACACAAGAAAATTCGATATTTTTGGGTCCCATAAGCCATCTGTACATGCATACTCCGTTTTAGAGTATTTTTAAATTACAGGCCTAAAACATGCTGTAAATCGATATTTTAGCTGCCCAAATTCAATATGTGTATGCATCTTCTGTACCCGTCTATATCCCAAATTCAGGTTCAAAACACTCGAAAATTCGATATTTTTGAGTCACAGAAGCAATCTGTACATGCCTACTTCTTGCTAGAAAGTTTTCATGATACAGACCCAAAACATGCTTAAAATCGATATTTTAGGTGCAAAAAGTCGATATGTGCATGCATCTTCTGTACCCGTTTATATCTCAAATTCAGGCTCAAAACACCCAAAAAAACGATATTTTTGTGTCCCAGAAGCGATCTGTACATGTTTACACCGTGTTATAGTATTTTTAAAATACAGGCCCAAAACATGCTCAAAATCGATGTTTTAGGTGCCCAAAGTCGATATGTGCATGCATCTTCTGTACCGGTTCATATCACAAATTCAGGCTCAGAACACCCGAAAATTCGATTTATTTGGGTCCCAGAAGCGATCTGTACGTGTCTACTCAGTGTTAGAGTATTTTAAAAATTCAGGCAAAAAACATGCTCAAAATCGATATTTTGGGTGCCCAAAGTCGATATGTGTATGCATCTTCTGTACCCGTGTATATCCCTAATTCTGATTCAAAACACCAGAAAATTCGATATTTTTGGGTCCCAGAAGCGATCTGTACATGCCTACTCCTTGCTAGAATGTTTTCAAGATACAGACCCAAAACATGCCCAAAATCGATATTTTAAGTGCAAAAAGTCGATATGTGCATGCATCTTCTGTACCCGATTATATCTCAAATTCAGGCTCAAAACTCCAAAAATTCGATATTTTTAGGTCCCTTAAGCGATCTGCACATGCCTACTCAGTGCTAGAATGTTTTTAAAATACAGGCTTAAAACATGGTCAAAAATGATATTTTAGGTGTGAAAAGTCGATATGTGCATGCATCTTCTGTACCCGTTTAAATCTCAAATTTAGGCTCAAAACACCCAAAAAATCGATATTTTTGTGTCCCAGAAGCAATCTGTACATGCATACTCCGTGTTAGAGTATTTTCAAAATATAGGCCCAAAATATGCTCAAAACCGATATTTTAGGAGCCAAAAGTCGATATGTGCATGCATCTTCTGTACCCGTTTATATCTCAAATTCAGTCTCAAAACACCCGAAAGTCGATATTTTTGGGTCTCAGGAGCGATCTGTACATGCCTACTCCGTGTTAATGTATTTTCAAAATACAGGCCCAAAACATGCTGAAAATCGATATTTTAGGTGCCCAAAGTCAATATGTGTATGCATCTTCTGTACCCGTCTATATCCCAAATTCATGTTCAAAACACTCGAAAATTCGATATTTTTGAGTCACAGAAGCAATCTGTACATGCCTACTTCTTGCTAGAAAGTTTTCATGATACAGACCCAAAACATGCTTAAAATCGATATTTTAGGTGCAAAGTGTCGATATGTGCATGCATCTTCTGTACCCGTTTGTATCTCAAATTCAGGCTCAAAACACCCAAAAAATCGATATTTTTGTGTCCCAGAAGCGATCTGTACATGTTTACACCGTGTTATAGTATTTTTAAAATACAGGCCCAAAACATGCTCAAAATCGATGTTTTAGGTGCCCAAAGTTGATATGTGCATGCATCTTCTGTACCGGTTCATATCACAAATTCAGGCTCAGAACACTAAAATTCGATTTATTTGGGTCCCAGAAGCGATCTGTACGTGTCTACTCAGTGTTAGAGTATTTTAAAAATTCAGTCCCAAAACATGCTTAAAATCGATATTTTGGGTGCCCAAAGTCGATATGTGTATGCATCTTCTGTACCCGTGTATATCCCTAATTCTGATTCAAAACACCAGAAAATTCGATATTTTTGGGTCCAAGAAGCGATCTGTACATGCCTACTCCTTGCTAGAATGTTTTCAAGATACTGACCCAAAACATGCTCAAAATCGATATTTTAAGTGCAAAAAGTCGATATGTGCATGCATCTTCTGTACCCGATTATATCTCAAATTCAGGCTCAAAACTCCAAAAATTCGATATTTTTAGGTCCCTTAAGCAATCTGCACATGCCTAATCAGTGCTAGAATGTTTTTAAAATACAGGCTTAAAACATGCTCAAAAATGATATTTTAGGTGTGAAAAGTCGATATGTGCATGCATCTTCTGTACCCGTTTAAATCTCAAATTCAGGCTCAAAACACCCAAAAAATCGATATTTTTGTGTCCCAGAAGCAATCTGTACATGCATACTCCGTGTTAGAGTATTTTCAAAATATAGGCCCAAAACATGCTCAAAATCGATATTTTAGGTGCCCAAAGTCGATATGTGTATGCATCTTCTGTACCCGTTTATATCTCAAATTCAGTCTCAAAACACCCGAAAAGTCGATATTTTTCGGTCCCAGAAGCGATCTGTACATGCCTACTCCGTGTTAATGTATTTTCAAAATACAGGCCCAAAACATGCTGAAAATCGATATTTTAGGTGCCCAAAGTCAATATGTGTATGCATCTTCTGTATACGTCTATATCCCAAATTCAGGTTCAAAACACCAGAAAATTCGATATTTTTGGGTCCCAGAAGTGACTTGTACATGCCTACTCCTTGCTAGAAAGTTTTCAAGATACAGACCCAAAATATGCTTAAAATCGATATTTTAGGTGCAAAAAGTCGATATGTGCATGCATCCTCTGTACCCGGTTATATCCCAAAATCTGGCTCAAAACCCCGTAAATTCGATATTTTTGTGTCCCAGAAGCGATCTGTACATGCCTACTCAGTGCTAGAATATTTTCAAATTATACGCCGAAAACATACTAAAAATCGATATTTTGTGTGCCAAAGTCGATATGTGCATGCATCTTCTGTACCCGTTTATATCTCAAATTCAGGCTCAAAACACCCAAAAAATCGATATTTTTGGGTCCCAAAAGCCATCTGTACATGCATACTCCGTGTTAGAGTATTTTCAAAATACAGGCCTAAAACATGATGTAAATCGATATTTTAGCTGCCCAAAGTCAATATGTGTATGCATCTTCTGTACCCTTCTATATCCCAAATTCAGGTTCAAAACACTCGATAATTCGATATTTTTAGGTCCCAGAAGCAATCTGTACATGCCTACTTCTTGCTAGAAAGTTTTCAAGTTACAGACCCAAAACATGCTCAAAATCGATATTTTAGGTGCAAAAAGTCGATATGTGTATGCATTCTCTGTACCCGGTTATATCTCAAATTCAGGCTCAAAACACCCGAAAATTCAATATTTTTGGGTCCCAGAAGCGATCTGTACATGCCTACTCAGTGCTAGAATGTTCTCAAAATAGAGGCTCAGAACATGCTAAAAATCGATATTTTGGGTGCCCAAAGTCGATATGTGCATGCATCTTCTGTACCCGTTTATATCTCAAATTCCTGCTCAAAACACCCAAAAATTCGATATTTTTGTGTCCCAGAAGCGATCTGTACGTGTCTACTCCGTGTTAGAGTATTTTAAAAATACAGGCCCAAAATATGCTCAAAATCGATATTTTGGGTGCCCAAAGTCAATATGTGCATGCATCTTCTCTACCCGTTTATGTCTCAAATTCAGACTCAAAACACCCGAATATTCGATATTTTTGGGTCTCAAAAGCCATCTGTACATGCATACTCCGTGTTAGAGTATTTTTAAAATACAGGCCTAAAACATGCTGAAAATCGATATTTTAGCTGCCCAAAGTCAATATGTGTATGCATCTTCTGTACCCGTTTATATCTTAAATTCAGGCTCAAAACACCCGAAAATTCGATATTTTTGGGTCCCAAAAGCGATCTGTACATGTCTACTCCGTGTTAGAGTATTTTTAAAATACAGGCCCAAAACATACTAAAAATCGATATTTTATGTGCCCAAAGTCGATATGTGCATGCATCTTCTGTACCCGTTTATATCTCAAATTCAGGCTCAAAACACCTAAAAATTCAATATTTTTGGGTCCCAGAAGCGATCTGTATGTGCATACTCCGTGTTAGAGTGTTTTTAAAATACGGGCCCAAAACATGCTGAAAATCGATATTTTATGTGCCCAAAGTCAATATGTGTATGCATCTTCTGTACCGTGTATATCCATAATTCAGGTTCAAAACACCAGAAAATTCGATATTTTGGGGTCCCAGAAGCAAACTGTACATGCCTACTCCTTGCTAGAATGTTTTCAAGATACAGACCCAAAACATGCTCAAAATCGATATTTTAAGTGCAAAAAGTCGATATGTGCATGCATCTTCTGTACCCGTTTATATCTCAAATTCTGGCTCAAAACTCCGAAAATTAGATTTTTTGGGTCCCTTAAGCAATCTGCACATGCCTACTCAGTGCTAGAATGTTTTTAAAATACAGGCCCAAAACATGCTGTAAATCAATATTTTAGGTGTCCAAAGTCGATATGTGCATGCATCTTCTGTACCCGTTTATATCTCAAATTCAGGCTCAAAACACCCAAAAAATCAATATTTTTGAGTCCCAGAAGCGATCTGTACATGCCTACTCCGTGTTAGAGTTTTTTCAAAATACAGACTTAAAACATGTTCAAAATCGATATTTTATGTGCCCAAAGTCGATATGTGCATGTATCTTCTGTACCCGTTTATATCTCAAATTCAGGCTCAAAACACCTGAAAATTCGATATTTTTGGGTCCCAGAAGCGATCTGTACGTGTCTACTCCGTGTTAGAGTATTTTAAAAATACAGGCCCAAAATATGCTCAAAATCGATATTTTGGGTGCCCAAAGTCAATATGTGCATGCATCTTCTCTACCCGTTTATGTCTCAAATTCAGACTCAAAACACCCGAATATTCGATATTTTTGGGTCTCAAAAGCCATCTGTACATGCATACTCCGTGTTAGAGTATTTTTAAAATACAGGCCTAAAACATGCTGAAAATCGATATTTTAGCTGCCCAAAGTCAATATGTGTATGCATCTTCTGTACCCGTTTATATCTTAAATTCAGGCTCAAAACACCCGAAAATTCGATATTTTTGGGTCCCAAAAGCGATCTGTACATGTCTACTCCGTGTTAGAGTATTTTTAAAATACAGGCCCAAAACATACTAAAAATCGATATTTTATGTGCCCAAAGTCGATATGTGCATGCATCTTCTGTACCCGTTTATATCTCAAATTCAGGCTCAAAACACCTAAAAATTCAATATTTTTGGGTCCCAGAAGCGATCTGTATGTGCATACTCCGTGTTAGAGTGTTTTTAAAATACGGGCCCAAAACATGCTGAAAATCGATATTTTATGTGCCCAAAGTCAATATGTGTATGCATCTTCTGTACCGTGTATATCCATAATTCAGGTTCAAAACACCAGAAAATTCGATATTTTGGGGTCCCAGAAGCAAACTGTACATGCCTACTCCTTGCTAGAATGTTTTCAAGATACAGACCCAAAACATGCTCAAAATCGATATTTTAAGTGCAAAAAGTCGATATGTGCATGCATCTTCTGTACCCGTTTATATCTCAAATTCTGGCTCAAAACTCCGAAAATTAGATTTTTTGGGTCCCTTAAGCAATCTGCACATGCCTACTCAGTGCTAGAATGTTTTTAAAATACAGGCCCAAAACATGCTGTAAATCAATATTTTAGGTGTCCAAAGTCGATATGTGCATGCATCTTCTGTACCCGTTTATATCTCAAATTCAGGCTCAAAACACCCAAAAAATCAATATTTTTGAGTCCCAGAAGCGATCTGTACATGCCTACTCCGTGTTAGAGTTTTTTCAAAATACAGACTTAAAACATGTTCAAAATCGATATTTTATGTGCCCAAAGTCGATATGTGCATGTATCTTCTGTACCCGTTTATATCTCAAATTCAGGCTCAAAACACCTGAAAATTCGATATTTTTGGGTCCCAGAAGCGATCTGTACATGCCTACTCCGTGTTAAAGTATTTTCAAAATACAGGCCGAAAACATGCTCAAAATCGATATTTTAGGTGCCCAAAGTCGATATGTGCATGCATCTTCTGTACCCGTTCATATCTTAAATTCAGGCTCAGAACACCCGAAAATTCGATTTATTTGGGTCCCAGAAGCGATCTGTACGTGTCTACTCCGTGTTAGAGTATTTTAAAAGTACAGGCCCAAAATATGCTCAAAATCGATATTTTGGGTGCCCAAAGTCGATATGTGCATGCATCTTCTGTACCCGTTTATGTCTCAAATTCAGACTCAAAACACCCGAATAATCGATATTTTTGTGTCTCAAAAGCCATCTGTACATGCATACTCCGTGTTAGAGTATTTTTAAAATACAGGCCTAAAACATGCTGAAAATCGATATTTTAGCTGCCCAAAGTCAATATGTGTATGCATCTTCTGTACCCGTTTATATCTTAATTTCAGGCTCAAAACACCCGAAAATTCGATATTTTTGGGTCCCAGAAGCGATCTGTACATGCCTACTCCGTGTTAAAGTATTTTCAAGATACAGACCCAAAACATGCTCAAAATCGATATTTTAAGTGCAAAAAGTCGATATGTGCATGCATGTTCTGTACCCGTTTATATCTCAAATTCTGGCTCAAAACACCCAAAAAATCAATATTTTTGGGTCCCAGAAGCTATCTGTACATGCCTACGCCGTGTTAGATTTTTTCAAAATGCAGACTCAAAACATGTTCAAAATCGATATTTTATGTGCCCAAAGTCGATATGTGCATGTATCTTCTGTACCGTTTATATCTCAAATTCAGGCTCAAAACACCTGAAAATTCGATATTTTTGGGTCCCAGAAGCGATCTGTACATGTCTACTCCGTGTTAGAGTATTTTTAAAATACAGGCCCAAAACATACTAAAAATCGATATTTTAGGTGCCCAAAGTCCATATGTGCATGCATCTTTTGTACCCGTTTATATCTCAAATTCAGGCTCAAAACACCCGAAAATTCGATATTTTTGGGTCCCAGAAGCGATCTGTACGTGCATACTCCGTGTTAGAGTGTTTTTAAAATAGAGGCCCAAAACATGCTGTCAATCGATATTTTAGCTGCCTAAAGTCAATATGTGTATGCATCTTCTGTACCCGTTTATATCTCAAATTCAGGCTCAAAACACCCAAAAAATCGATATTTTTGTGTCCCAGAAGCGATCTGTACATGTCTACACCGTGTTAGAGTATTTTCAAAATACAGGCCCAAAACATGCTCAAAATCGATATTTTAGGTGACCAAAGTCGATATGTGCATGCATCTTCAGTACCCGTTCATATCTCAAATTCAGGCTCAGAACACCCGAAAATTCGATTTATTTGGGTCCCAGAAGCGATCTGTACGTGTCTACTCCGTGTTAGAGTATTTTAAAAATACAGGCCTAAAACATGCTCAAAATCGATATTTTGGGTGCCCAAAGTCGATATGTGCATGCATCTTCTGTACCCGTTTATATCTCAAATTCAGAATCAAAACACCCGAATATTCGATGTTTTTGGGTCCCAAAAGCCATCTGTACATGCATACTCCGTGTTAGAGTATTTTCAAAATACAGGCCTAAAACATGCTGAAAATCGATATTTTAGCTGCCCAAAGTCAATATGTGTATGGATCTTCTGTACCTGTCTATATCTCAAATTCAGGTTCAAAACACTCGAAAGTTCGATATTTTTGGGTCCCGGAAGCAATCTGTACATACCTACTTCTTGCTAGAATGTTTTTTTTAAGATACACACCCAAAACATGCTCAAAATCGATATTTTAGGTGCAAAAAGTCGATATGTGCATGCATCTTCTGTACCCGTTTATATCACAAATTCAGGCTGAAAACACCCGAAAATTCCATATTTTTGGGTCCCTTAAGCGATCTGTACATGCATACTCAGTGCTAGAATGTTTTCAAAATAGAGGCTCAGAACATGCTAAAAATCGATATTTTGGGTGCCCAAAGTCGATATGTGCATGCATCTTCTGTACCTGTTTATATCTCAAATTCAGGCTCAAAACACCCAAAAAATCGATATTTTTGTGTCCCAGAAGCGATCTGTACATGTCAACACCTTGTTAGAGTATTTTTAAAATACAGGCCTAAAACATGCTGAAAATCGATATTTTAGCTGCCCAAAGTCAATATGTGTATGGATCTTCTGTACCCGTTTATATCTTAAATTCAAACTCAAAACACCCGAAAATTCGATATTTTTGGGTCCCAAAAGCGATCTGTACATGTCTACTCCGTGTTAGAGTATTTTTAAAATACAGGCCCAAAACATACTAAAAATCGATATTTTATGTGCCCAAAGTCGATATGTGCATGCATCTTCTGTACCCGTTTATATCTCAAATTCAGGCTCAAAACACCCAAAAATTCAATATTTTTGGGTCCCAGAAGCGATCTGTACGTGCATACTCCGTGTTAGAGTGTTTTTAAAATACAGGCACAAAACATGCTGAAAATCGATATTTTATGTGCCCAAAGTCAATATGTGTATGCATCTTCTGTACCCGTCTATATCCCTAATTCAGGTTCAAAACACCAGAAAATTCGATATTTTGGGGTCCCAGAAGCAAACTGTACATGCCTACTCCTTGCTAGAATGTTTTCAAGATACAGACCCAAAACATGCTCAAAATCGATATTTTAAGTGCAAAAAGTCGATATGTGCATGCATCTTCTGTACCCGTTTATATCTCAAATTCTGGCTCAAAACTCCGAAAATTAGTTTTTTTGGGTCCCTTAAGCAATCTGCACATGCCTACTCAGTGCTAGAATGTTTTTAAAATAAAGGCCCAAAACTTGTTCAAAATCGATATTTTAGGTGTCCAAAGTCGATATGTGCATGCATCTTCTGTACCCGTTTATATCTCAAATTCAGGCTCAAAACACCCAAAAAATCAATATTTTTGGGTCCCAGAAGCGATCTGTACATGCCTACTCCGTGTTAGAGTTTTTTCAAAATACAGACTCAAAACATCTTCAAAATCGATATTTTATGTGCCCAAAGTCGATATGTGCATGTATCTTCTGTACCCGTTTATATCTCAAATTCAGGCTCAAAACACCAAAAAATTCAATATTTTTGGGTCCCAGAAGCGATCTGTATGTGCATACTCCGTGTTAGAGTGTTTATAAAATACAGGCCCAAAACATGCTGAAAATCGATATTTTATGTGCCCAAAGTCAATATGTGTATGCATCTTCTGTACCCGTGTATATCCCTAATAAAGGTTCAAAACACCGGAAAATTCGATATTTTTGGGTCCCTTAAGCGATCTGTACATGCCTACTCCTTGCTAGAATGTTTTCAAGATACAGACCCAAAACATGCTCAAAATCGATATTTTAAGTGCAAAAAGTCGATATGTGCATGCATCTTCTGTACCCGTTTATATCTCAAATTCTGGCTCAAAACACCCAAAAAATCAATATTTTTGGGTTCCAGAAGCGATCTGTACATGCCTACTCCGTGTTAGAGTTTTTTCAAAATACAGACTCAAAACATGTTCAGAATCGATATTTTATGTGCCCAAAGTCGATATGTGCATGAATCTTCTGTACCCGTTTATATCTGAAATTCAGGCTCAAAACACCTGAAAATTCGATATTTTTGGGTCCCTGAAGCGATCTGTACATGCCTACTCCGTGTTAAAGTATTTTCAAAATACAGGCCCAAAACATGCTCAAAATCGATATTTTAGGTGCCCAAAGTCGATATGTGCATGCATCTTCTGTACCCGTTTATATCTCAAATTCAGGCTCAAAACACCCGAAAATTCCATATTTTTGGTTCACTTAAGCGATCCGTACATGCATACTCAGTGCTAGAAAGTTTTCAAAATATAGGCTCAAAACATGCTAAAAATCGATATTTTAGGTGTCCAAAGTCGATATGTGTATGCTTCTTCTGTACCCGTTTATATCTCAAATTCAGGCTCAAAACACCCGAAAATTCGATATTTTTGGGTCCCAAAAGCGATCTGTACATGCCTACTCCGTGTTAGAGTTTTTTCAAAATACAGACTCAAAACATCTTCAAAATCGATATTTTATGTGCCCAAAGTCGATATGTGCATGTATCTTCTGTACCCGTTTATATCTCAAATTCAGGCTCAAAACACCCAAAAATTCAATATTTTTGGGTCCCAGAAGCGATCTGTATGTGCATACTCCGTGTTAGAGTGTTTATAAAATACAGGCCCAAAACATGCTGAAAATCGATATTTTATGTGCCCAAAGTCAATATGTGTATGCATCTTCTGTACCCGTGTATATCCCTAATAAAGGTTCAAAACACCGGAAAATTCGATATTTTTGGGTCCCTTAAGCGATCTGTACATGCCTACTCCTTGCTAGAATGTTTTCAAGATACAGACCCAAAACATGCTCAAAATCGATATTTTAAGTGCAAAAAGTCGATATGTGCATGCATCTTCTGTACCCGTTTATATCTCAAATTCTGGCTCAAAACACCCAAAAAATCAATATTTTTGGGTTCCAGAAGCGATCTGTACATGCCTACTCCGTGTTAGAGTTTTTTCAAAATACAGACTCAAAACATGTTCAGAATCGATATTTTATGTGCCCAAAGTCGATATGTGCATGAATCTTCTGTACCCGTTTATATCTGAAATTCAGGCTCAAAACACCTGAAAATTCGATATTTTTGGGTCCCTGAAGCGATCTGTACATGCCTACTCCGTGTTAAAGTATTTTCAAAATACAGGCCCAAAACATGCTCAAAATCGATATTTTAGGTGCCCAAAGTCGATATGTGCATGCATCTTCTGTACCCGTTTATATCTCAAATTCAGGCTCAAAACACCCGAAAATTCCATATTTTTGGTTCACTTAAGCGATCCGTACATGCATACTCAGTGCTAGAAAGTTTTCAAAATATAGGCTCAAAACATGCTAAAAATCGATATTTTAGGTGTCCAAAGTCGATATGTGTATGCTTCTTCTGTACCCGTTTATATCTCAAATTCAGGCTCAAAACACCCGAAAATTCGATATTTTTGGGTCCCAAAAGTGATCTGTACATGTCAACACCTTGTTAGAGTATTTTTAAAATACAGGCCTAAAACATGCTGAAAATCGATATTTTAGCTGCCCAAAGTCAATATGTGTATGGATCTTCTGTACCCGTTTATATCTTAAATTCAAACTCAAAACACCCGAAAATTCGATATTTTTGGGTCCCAAAAGCGATCTGTACATGTCTACTCCGTGTTAGAGTATTTTTAAAATACAGGCCCAAAACATACTAAAAATCGATATTTTATGTGCCCAAAGTCGATATGTGCATGCATCTTCTGTACCCGTTTATATCTCAAATTCAGGCTCAAAACACCCAAAAATTCAATATTTTTGGGTCCCAGAAGCGATCTGTACGTGCATACTCCGTGTTAGAGTGTTTTTAAAATACAGGCCCAAAACATGCTGAAAATCGATATTTTATGTGCCCAAAGTCAATATGTGTATGCATCTTCTGTACCCGTCTATATCCCTAATTCAGGTTCAAAACACCAGAAAATTCGATATTTTGGGGTCCCAGAAGCAAACTGTACATGCCTACTCCTTGCTAGAATGTTTTCAAGATACAGACCCAAAACATGCTCAAAATCGATATTTTAAGTGCAAAAAGTCGATATGTGCATGCATCTTCTGTACCCGTTTATATCTCAAATTCTGGCTCAAAACTCCGAAAATTAGTTTTTTTGGGTCCCTTAAGCAATCTGCACATGCCTACTCAGTGCTAGAATGTTTTTAAAATACAGGCCCAAAACTTGTTCAAAATCGATATTTTAGGTGTCCAAAGTCGATATGTGCATGCATCTTCTGTACCCGTTTATATCTCAAATTCAGGCTCAAAACACCCAAAAAATCAATATTTTTGGGTCCCAGAAGCGATCTGTACATGCCTACTCCGTGTTAGAGTTTTTTCAAAATACAGACTCAAAACATCTTCAAAATCGATATTTTATGTGCCCAAAGTCGATATGTGCATGTATCTTCTGTACCCGTTTATATCTCAAATTCAGGCTCAAAACACCCAAAAATTCAATATTTTTGGGTCCCAGTAGCGATCTGTATGTGCATACTCCGTGTTAGAGTGTTTATAAAATACAGGCCCAAAACATGCTGAAAATCGATATTTTATGTGCCCAAAGTCAATATGTGTATGCATCTTCTGTACCCGTGTATATCCCTAATAAAGGTTCAAAACACCGGAAAATTCGATATTTTTGGGTCCCTTAAGCGATCTGTACATGCCTACTCCTTGCTAGAATGTTTTCAAGATACAGACCCAAAACATGCTCAAAATCGATATTTTAAGTGCAAAAAGTCGATATGTGCATGCATCTTCTGTACCCGTTTATATCTCAAATTCTGGCTCAAAACACCCAAAAAATCAATATTTTTGGGTTCCAGAAGCGATCTGTACATGCCTACTCCGTGTTAGAGTTTTTTCAAAATACAGACTCAAAACATGTTCAGAATCGATATTTTATGTGCCCAAAGTCGATATGTGCATGAATCTTCTGTACCCGTTTATATCTGAAATTCAGGCTCAAAACACCTGAAAATTCGATATTTTTGGGTCCCTGAAGCGATCTGTACATGCCTACTCCGTGTTAAAGTATTTTCAAAATACAGGCCCAAAACATGCTCAAAATCGATATTTTAGGTGCCCAAAGTCGATATGTGCATGCATCTTCTGTACCCGTTTATATCTCAAATTCAGGCTCAAAACACCCGAAAATTCCATATTTTTGGTTCACTTAAGCGATCCGTACATGCATACTCAGTGCTAGAAAGTTTTCAAAATATAGGCTCAAAACATGCTAAAAATCGATATTTTAGGTGTCCAAAGTCGATATGTGTATGCTTCTTCTGTACCCGTTTATATCTCAAATTCAGGCTCAAAACACCCGAAAATTCGATATTTTTGGGTCCCAAAAGTGATCTGTACATGTCTACTCCGTGTTAGAGTATTTTTAAAATACAGGCCCAAAACATACTAAAAATCGATATTTTAGGTGCCCAAAGTCCATATGTGCATGCATCTTCTGTACCCGTTTATATCTCAAATTCAGGCTCAAAACACCCGAAAATTCAATATTTTTGGGTCCCAGAAGTGATCTGTACGTGCATACTCCGTGTTAGAGTGTTTTTAAAATAGAGGCCCAAAACATGCTGTATATCGATATTTTAGCTGCCTAAAGTCAATATGTGTATGCATCTTCTGTACCCGTCTATATCCCAAATTCAGGTTCTTAACACTCGAAAATTCGATATTTTTGGGTCCCGGAAGCAATCTGTACATACCTACTTCTTGCTAGAATGTTTTCAAGATACACACCCAAAACATGCTCAAAATCGATATTTTAAGTGCAAAAAGTCGATATGTGCATGCATCTTCTGTACCCGTTTATATCACAAATTCAGGCTCAAAACACCCGAAAATTCCATATTTTTGGGTCCCTTAAGCGATCTGTACATACATACTCAGTGCTAGAATGTTTTCAAAATATAGGCTCAAAACATGCTAAAAATCGATATTTTAGGTGTCCAAAGTCGATATGTGCATGCTTCCTCTGTACCCGTTTATATCTCAAATTCAGGCTGAAAACACCCGAACATTCGATATTTTTGGGTCCCAAAAGCGATCTGTACATGTCTACTCCGTGTTAGAGTATTTATAAAATAAAGGCCCAAAACATACTAAAAATCGATATTTTAGGTGCCCAAAGTCGATATGTGCATGCATCTTCTGTACCCGTTTATATCTCAAATTCAGGCTCAAAACACCTAAAATTCAATATTTTTGGGTCCCAGAAGCTATCTGCACGTGCATACTCCGTGTTAGAGTGTTTTTAAAATAGAGGCCCAAAACAAGCTGTAAATCGATATTTTAGCTGCCAAAAGTCAATATGTGTATGCATCTTCTGTACCCGTCTATATCCCAAATTCAGGTTCAAAACACTCGAAAATTCGATATTTTTAGGTTCCAGAAGCAATCTGTACATACATACTCCGTGTTAGAGTATTTTCAAAATACAGGCCTAAAACATGCTGAAAATCGATATTTTAGCTGCCCAAAGTCAATATGTGTATGCATCTTCTGTACCCGTCTATATCTCAAATTCAGGTTCAAAACACTCGAAAATTCGATATTTTTAGGTCCCAGAAGCAATCTGTACATACCTACTTCTTGCTAGAATGTTTTCAAGATACACACCCAAAACATGCTCAAAATCGATATTTTAGGTGCAAAAAGTCGATATGTGCATGCATCTTCTGTACCCGTTTATATCTCAAATTCAGGCTCAAAACACTCGAAAATTCGATTTATTTGGGTCCCAGAAGCGATCTGTACGTGCATACTCCATGTTAGAGTGTTTTTAAAATATAGGCCAAAAACATGCTGAAAATCGATATTTTAGGTGCCCAAAGTCAATATGTGTATGCATCTTCTGTACCCGTGTATATCCCTAATTCAGGTTCAAAATACCCAAAAAATCGATATTTTTGTGTCCCAGAAGCGATCTGTACATGTCTATACCGTGTTAGAGTATTTTCAAAATACAGGCCCAAAACATGCTCAAAATCGATATTTTAGGTGCCCAAAGTCGATATGTGCATGCATCTTCTGTACCCGTTTATATCTCAAATTCAGACTCAAAACACCCGATTATTCGATATTTTTGGGTCCCAAAAGCCATCTGTACATGCATACTCCGTGTTAGAGTATTTTCAAAATACAGGCCTAAAACATGCTGTAAATCGATATTTTAGCTGCCCAAAGTCAATATGTGTATGCATCTTCTGTACCCGTCTATATCCCAAATTCAGGTTCAAAACAAACGGAAATTCGATATTTTTGGGTCCCAGAAACGATCTGTACATGCCTACTGCTTACTAGAATGTTTTTAAGATACAGACCCAAAACAAGCTCAAAATCAATATTTTAGGTGCAAAAAGTCGATATGTGCCTGCATCTTCAGTACCCGTTTATATCTCAAATTCAGGCTCAAAACACCCAAAAATTCAATATTTTTGGGTCCCAGAAGCGATCTGTACATGTCTACTCACTGCTAGATTGTTTTTAAAATATAGGCTTAAAACATGCTAAAAATCGACATTTTAGGTATCCAAAGTCGATATGTGCATACATCTTTTGTACCCGTTTATATCCCAAATTCAGGCTCAAAACACCCGAAAATTCGATATTTTTGGGTCCCAGAAGGGATCTGTACATGCCTACTCAGTGCTAGAATATTTTCAAAATATAGGCACAATTCATGCTAAAAATCGATATTTTAGGTGCCCAATGTCGATTGGTGCATGCATGTTCTGTACCCGTTTATAATTAAAATTTAGGCTCAAAACACCTGAAAATTCGATATTTTTGGCTCCCAGAAGCGATCTTTACTTGTCTACTCCGTGTTAGAGTACTTTCAAAATACAGGCTATAAAACATACTGAAAATCGATATTTTAGGTGCCCAAAGTCGATATGTGCATACATCTTCTGTACCCGTTTATATCTCAAATTCAGTCTCAAAACACCCGAAAATTCGATTTATTTGGGTCCCAGAAGCGATCTGTACGTCTCTACTCCGTGTTAGAGTATTTTAAAAATACAGGCCTTAAACATGCTGAAAATCGATATTTTAGCTGCCCAAAGTCAATATGTGTATGCATCTTCTGTACCCGTCTATTTCTCAAATTCAGGTTCAAAACACTCGAAAATTCGATATTTTTGGGTACCAGAAGCAATCTGTACATACTTACATCTTGCTAGAATGTTTTCAAGATACACACCCAAAACATGCTCAAAATCGATATTTTAGGTGCAAAATGTCGATATGTGCATGCATCTTCTGTACCCGTTTATATCTCAAATTCAGGCTCAAAACACCCGAAAATTCGATTTATTTGGGTCCCAGAAGCGATCTGAACGTGCATACGCAATGTTAGAGTGTTTTTAAAATATAGGCCAAAAACATGCTGAAAATCGATATTCTAGGTGCCCAAAGTCAATATGTGTATGCATCTTCTGTACCCGTGTATATCCCTAATTCAGGTTCAAAACACCCAAAAAATCGATATTTTTGTGTCCCAGAAGCGATCTGTACATGTCTATACCGTGTTAGAGTATTTTCAATATACAGGCCCAAAACATGCTCAAAATCGATATTTTAGGTGCCCAAAGTCGATATGTGCATGCATCTTCTGTACCCGTTTATATCTCAAATTCAGACTAAAAAAACCCGATTATTCGATATTTTTAGGTCCCAAAAGCCATCTGTACATGCATACTCCATGTTAGAGTATTTTCAAAATACAGGCCTAAAACTTGCTGTAAATCGATATTTTAGCTGCCCAAAGTCAATATGGGTATGCATCTTCTGTTCCCGTCTATATCCCAAATTCAGGTTCAAAACACTCGAAAATTCGATATTTTTGGGTCCCAGAAGCAATCTGTACATGCCTACATCTTGCAAGAAAGTTTTCAAGATACAGACCAAAAACATGCTCAAAATCGATATTTTAGGTGCAAAAAGTCGATATGTGCATGTATCGTCTGTACCCGTTTATATCTCAAATTCAGGCTCAAAACTCCGAAAATTCGATATTTTTGGGTCCCAGAAGCGATCTGTACATGCCTACTCCTTACTAGAATGTTTTTAAGATACAGACCCAAAACAAGCTCAAAATCAATATTTTATGTGCAAAAAGTCGATATGTGCCTGCATCTTCAGTACCCGTTTATATCTCAAATTCAGGCTCAAAATACCCGAAAATTCAACATTTTTCGGTCCTAGAAGCAATCTGTACATGCCTATTCCGTGTTAGAGTATTTTAAAAATACAGGCCCAAAACATGCTGAAAATCAATATTTGAGGTTCCCAAAGTCAATATGTGTATGCATCTTCTGTACACGTTTATATCCCAAATTCAGGCTCAAAACACCCGAAAACTCGATATTTTTGTGTCACAAAAGATATCTGTACATGCCTACTTCGTTTTAGAGTATTTTCAAAATACAGACCCAAAACAAGCTCAAAATCGATATTTTTGGTTCAAAAAGTCAATATGTGTATGCATCTTCTGTACACGTCTCTATTCCAAATTCAGGTTCAAAACACTCGAAAATTCGATATTTTTGGGTCCCAGAAGCAATCTGTACATGCCTACTTCTTGCTAAAATGTTTAAAAGATACAGACCAAAAACATGTTCGAAATCGATATTTTAGGTGCAAAAAGTCTATATGTGCATGCATCTTCTGTACCCGTTTATATCTCAAATTCAGGCTCAAAACTCCGAAAATTCGATATTTTTGTGTCCCAGAAGCGATCTGTACCTGCATACTCCGTGTTAGATTGTTTTTAAAATACAGGCCCAAAACATGCTGAAAATTGATATTTTAGGTGCAGAAAGTCAATATGTGTATGCATTCTCTGTACCCGGTTATATCTCAAATTCAGACTCAAAACACCCGAAAATTCAATATTTTTGGGTCCCAGAAGCGATCTGTACATGCCAACTCAGTGCTAGAATGTTTTCAAAATAGAGGCTCAGAACATGCTAAAAATCGATATTTTAGGTGCCCGAAGTCGATATGTGCATGAATCTTCTGTACCCGTTTATATCTCAAATTCAGGCTCAAAACACCCAAAAATTCGATATTTTTGTGTCCCAAAAGCGATCTGTACGTGTTTACTCCGTGTTAGAGTATTTTGAAAATACAGGCCCAAAACATGCTCAAAATCGATATTTTGGGTGCTTTAAGTCGATATGTGCATGCATCTTCTGTACCCGTTTATATCTCAAATTCAGACTCAAAACACCCGAATATTCGATATTTTTGTGTGCCTGAAGCGATCTGTACATGCCTACTCCGTGTTAGAGTATTTTCAAAATACAGGCCTAAAACATGCTGTAAATCGATATTTTAGCTGCCCATAGTCAATATGTGTATGCATCTTCTGTACCAGTCTATATCCCAAATTCAGGTTCAAAACACTCGAAAATTCGATATTTTTGGTCCCAGAAGCAATCTGTACATGCCTACTTCTTGCTAGAAAGTTTTAAGATACAGACCCAAAACATGCTTTAAAATCGATATTTTAGGTTCATAAATTCGATATGTGCATGCATCTTCTGTACCCGTTTATATCTCAAATTCAGGCTCAAAACTCCGAAAATTTGATATTTTTGTGTCCCAGAAGCGATCTGTACATGCATACTCTGTGTTAGAGTGTTTTTAGAATACAGGCCCAAAACATGCTAAAAATTGATATTTTAGGTGCACAAAGTCAATGTGTGTATGCATTCTCTGTACCCGGTTATATCTCAAATTCAGGCTCAAAACACCCGAAAATTCAATATTTTTGGGTCCCAGAAGCCATCTGTACATGCCTACTCAGTGCTAGAATGTTTTTAAAATAGTGGCTCAGAACATGCTAAAAATCGATATTTTGGGTGCCCAAAGTCAATATGTGCATGCATGTTCTGTACCCGTTTATATCTCAAATTTAGGCTCAAAATACCCGAAAATTCGATATTTTTGGGTCCCAGAAGCGATCTGTATATGCCTACTCCGTGTTTGAGTATTTTCAAAATACATGCCCAAAACACGCTGAAAATCGATATTTTAGCTGCCCATAGTCGATATGTGCATGCATCTTCTGTTCCCGTTTTTATCTCAAATTCAGACTGAAAACACCCGAAAATTCAATATTTTTGGGTCCCAGAAGCGATCTGTACATGCCTACTCAGTGCTAGAATGTTTTCAAAATAGAGGCTCAGAACATGCTAAAAATCGATATTTTAGGTGCCCGAAGTCGATATGTGCATGAATCTTCTGTACCCGTTTATATCTCAAATTCAGGCTCAAAACACCCAAAAATTCGATATTTTTGTGTTCCAAAAGCGATCTGTACGTGTTTACTACGTGTTAGAGTATTTTGAAAATACAGGCCCAAAACATGCTCAAAATCGATATTTTGGGTGCTTTAAGTCGATATGTGCATGCATCTTCTGTACCCGTTTATATCTCAAATTCAGACTCAAAACACCCGAATATTCGATATTTTTGGGTCCCAAAAGCGATCTGTACATGCCTACTCCGTGTTAGAGTATTTTCAAAATACAGGCCTAAAACATGCTGTAAATCGATATTTTAGCTGCCCATAGTCAATATGTGTATGCATCTTCTGTACCAGTCTATATCCCAAATTCAGGTTCAAAACACTCGAAAATTCGATATTTTTTGGTCCCAAAAGCAATCTGTACATGCCTACTTCTTGCTAGAAAGTTTTAAGATACAGACCCAAAACATGCTTTAAAATCGATATTTTAGGTTCATAAATTCGATATGTGCATGCATCTTCTGTACCCGTTTATATCTCAAATTCAGGCTCAAAACTCCGAAAATTCGATATTTTTGTGTCCCAGAAGCGATCTGTACATGCATACTCTGTGTTAGAGTGTTTTTAAAATACAGGCCCAAAACATGCTAAATATTGATATTTTAGGTGCACAAAGTCAATGTGTGTATGCATTCTCTGTACCCGGTTATATCTCAAATTCAGGCTCAAAACACCCGAAAATTCAATATTTTTGGGTCCCAGAAGCGATCTGTACATGCCTACTCAGTGCTAGAATGTTTTTAAAATAGTGGCTCAGAACATGCTAAAAATCGATATTTTGGGTTCCCAAAGTCAATATGTGCATGCATGTTCTGTACCCGTTTATATCTCAAATTTAGGCTCAAAATACCCGAAAATTCGATATTTTTGGGTCCCAGAAGCGATCTGTATATGCCTACTCCGTGTTTGAGTATTTTCAAAATACATGCCCAAAACACGCTGAAAATCGATATTTTAGCTGCCCATAGTCGATATGTGCATGCATCTTCTGTTCCCGTTTTTATCTCAAATTCAGACTGAAAACACCCGATTATTCGATATTTTTGTGTCCCAAAAGCCATCTGTACATGCTTACTCCGTGTTAGAGTATTTTCAAAATACAGGCCTAAAACATGCAGTAAATCGATATTTTAGCTGCCCAAAGTCAATATGTGTATGCATCTTCTGTACACGTCTATATTCCAAATTCAGGTTCAAAACACTCGAAAATTCGATATTTTTGGGTCCCAGAAGCAATCTGTACATGCCTACTTCTTGCTAGAATGTTTTCAAGATACAGACCAAAAACATGCTCAAAATCGTTATTTTAGGTGCAAAAAGTCTATATGTGCATGCATCTTCTGTACCCGTTTATATCTCAAATTCAGGCTCAGAACTCCGAAAATTCGATATTTTTGTGTCCCAGAAGCGATCTGTACCTGCATACTCCGTGTTAGAGTGTTTTTAAAATACAGGACCAAAACATGCTGAAAATTGATATTTTAGGTGCACAAAGTCAATATGTGTATGCATTCTCTGTACCCGGTTAAATCTCAAATTCAGGCTCAAAACACCCGAAAATTCAATATTTTTGGGTCCCAGAAGCGATCTGTACATGCCTACTCAGTGCTAGAATGTTTTTAAAATAGTGGCTCAGAACATGCTAAAAATCGATATTTTGGGTGACCAAAGTCAATATGTGCATACATGTTCTGTACCCGTTTATATCTCAAATTTAGGCTCAAAACACCCGAAAATTCGATATTTTTGGGTCCCAGAAGCGATCTGTATATGCCTACTCCGTGTTTGAGTATTTTCAAAATACATGCCCAAAACATGCTGAAAATCGATATTTTAGCTGCCCATAGTCGATATGTGCATGCATCTTTTGTACCCGTTTATATCTCAAATTCAGGCTCAAAACACCCGAAAATTCGATATTTTTGGGTCCCAGAAGCGATCTGTGCATGCCTACTCCGTGTTAGAGTACTTTTAAAATTCAAGCCCAAAACATGCTAAAAATCGATATTTTAGGTGCCCATTTTCGATATGTGCATGCGTATGCTGTACCCGTTTATATCTCAAATTCAGGCTCAAAACACCAGAAAATTCTATATCTTTGGGTCCCTTAAGCGATCTGTACATGCCTACTCAGTCTTAGAGTATTTTCAAAATACAGGCCCAAAACATGCTAAAAATCGACATTTTGGGTGCCCAATGTCGATATGTGCATTCATCTTCTGTACCCGTTTATATCTCAAATTCAGGCTAAAAAAACCCAAAAATCCGATATTTTTGTGTGCCTGAAGCGATCTGTACATGCCTACTCCGTGTTAGAGTATTTACACAATACAGACCCAAAACATGCTCAAAATCGATATTTTTGGTGCAAAGAGTCGATATGTGCATTCATCTTCATTACCTGTTTACATATCAAATTCAGGCTCAAAACACCCGAAAATTCAATATTTATGGGTTCCAAAAGCGATCTGTACATGCCTACTCAGTGTTAGAATGTTTTTAAAATATAGGCTCTAAACATGCTATAAATCGATATTTTAGGTATCCAAAGTCGATATGTGCATGCATCTTCTGTACCCGTTTATATCTCAAATTCAGGCTCAAAACTCTGAAAATTCGATATTTTTGTGTCACAGAAGCGATCTGTACCTGCATACTCCGTGTTAGAGTGTTTTTAAAATACAGGCCCAAAACATGCTGAAAATTGATATTTTAGGTGCACAAAGTCAATATGTGTATACATTCTCTGTACCCGGTTATATCTCAAATTCAGGCTCAAAACACCCGAAAATTCAATATTTTTGGGTCCCAGAAGTGATCTGTACATGCCTACTCAGTGCTAGAATGTTTTCAAAATAGAGACTCAGAACATGCTAAAAATCGATATTTTAGGTGCCCGAAGTCGATATGTGCATGCATCTTCTGTACCCGTTTATATCTCAAATTCAGGCTCAAAACACCCAAAAATTCGATATTTTTGTGTCCCAAAAGCGATCTGTACGTGTCTACTTCGTGTTAGAGTATTTTAAAAATACAGGCCCAAAACATGCTCAAAATCGATATTTTAGGTGCCCATTTTCGATAAGTGCATGCATCTTCTGTACCCGTTTATATCTCAAATTCAGGCTCAAAACACCTGAAATTCGTTATTTTTGGGTCCCAGAAGCGATCTGAACATGCCTACTCTGTGTTAAAGTATTTTCAAAATACAGGCCCAAAACATGCTAAAAATCGATATTTTAGGTGCCCAAAGTCAATATGTGTATGCATCTTCTGTACCCGTCTATATCCCAAATTCAGGTTCAAAACACCAGAAAATTCGATATTTTTGGGTACCAGAAGCGATCTGTACATGCCTACTCCTTGCTAGAATGTTTTTCAAGATACAGACCCAAAACATGCTCAAAATCGATATTTTAGGTTCAAAAAGTCGATATGTGCATGCATCCTCTGTACCCGGTTATATACCAAATTCTGGCTCAAAACCCCCGAAAATTCGATTTATTTGGGTCCCAGAAGCGATCTGTACGTGCATACTCCGTGTTAGAGTGTTTTTAAAATATAGGCCAAAAACATGCTGAAAATCGATATTTTAGGTGCCAAAGTCAATATGTGTATGCATCTTCTGTACCCGTGTATATCCCTAATTCAGGTTCAAAACACCCAAAAAATCGAAATTTTTGTGTCCCAGAAGCGATCTGTACATGTCTATACCGTGGTAGAGTATTTTCAAAATACAGGCCCAAAACATGCTGAAAATCGATATTTTAGGTGCCCAAAGTCGATATGTGCATGCATCTTCTGTACCCGTTTATATCTCAAATTCAGACTCAAAACACCCGATTATTCGATATTTTTGGGTCCTAAAAGCCATCTGTACATGCATACTCCGTGTTAGAGTATTTTCAAAATACAGGCCTAAAACATGATGTAAATCGATATTTTAGCTGCCCAAAGTCAATATGTGTATGCATCTTCTGTACCCGTCTATATCCCAAATTCAGGTTCAAAACCCTCGAAAATTCGATATTTTTGAGTCCCAGAAGCAATCTGTACATGCCTACTTCTTGCTAGAAAGTTTTCAAGATACAGACCAAAAACATGCTCAAAATCGATATTTTAGGTGCAAAAAGTAGATATGTGCATGCATCTTCTGTACCCGTTTATATCTCAAATTCAGGCTCAAAACTCAGAAAATTCGATATTTTTGTGTCCCAGAAGCGATCTGTACATGCATACTCCGTGTTAGAGTGTTTTTAAAATATAGGCCCAAAACATGCTCAAAATCGATATTTTAGGTGCACAAAGTCAATATGTGTATGCATTCTCTGTACCCGGTTATATCCCAAATTCAGGCTCAAAACACCAGAAAATTCAATATTTTTGGGTCCCAGAAGCGATCTGTACATGCCTACTCAGTGCTAGAATGTTTTCAAAATAGAGGCTCAGAACATGCTAAAAATCGATATTTTAGGTGCCCGAAGTCGATATGTGCATGCATCTTCTGTACCCGTTTATATCTCAAATTCAGGCTCAAAACACCCAAAAATTCGATATTTTTGTGTCCCAGAAGCGATCTGTACATGTCTATACCGTGTTAGAGTATTTTCAAAATACAGGCCCAAAACATGCTCAAAATCGATATTTTAGGTACCCAAATTCGATATGTGCATGCATCTTTTGTACCCGTTTATATCTCAAATTCAGACTCAAAACACCCGATTATTCGATATTTTTGGGTCCCAAAAGCCATCTGTACATGCATACTCCGTGTTAGAGTATTATCAAAATACAGGCCCAAAACATGCTCAAAATCGATATTTTGGGTGCTTTAAGTCGATATGTGCATGCATCTTCTGTACCCATTTATATCTCAAATTCAGGCTCAAAACACCCAAAAATCGATATTTTTGTGTCCCAGAAGCGATCTGTACATGCCTACTCCGTGTTAAAGTATTTTAAAAATACAGGCCCAAAACATGCTCAAAATCGATATTTTAGGTGCCCATTTTCGATATGTGCATGCATCTTCTGTACCCGTTTATATCTCAAATTCAGGCTCAAAACACCCGAAAATTCGTTATTTTTGGGTCCCAGAAGCGATCTGTACATGCCTACTCTGTGTTAAAGTATTTTCAAAATACAGGCCTAAAACATGCTAAAAATCTATATTTTAGGTGCCCAAAGTCAATATGTGTATGCATCTTCTGTACCCGTCTATATCCCAAATTCAGGCTCAAAACTCAGAAAATTCGATATTTTTGTGTCCCAGAAGCGATCTGTACATGCATACTCCGTGTTAGAGTGTTTTTAAAATATAGGCCCAAAACATGCTCAAAATCGATATTTTAGGTGCACAAAGTCAATATGTGTATGCATTCTCTGTACCCGGTTATATCCCAAATTCAGGCTCAAAACACCAGAAAATTCAATATTTTTGGGTCCCAGAAGCGATCTGTACATGCCTACTCAGTGCTAGAATGTTTTCAAAATAGAGGCTCAGAACATGCTAAAAATCGATATTTTAGGTGCCCGAAGTCGATATGTGCATGCATCTTCTGTACCCGTTTATATCTCAAATTCAGGCTCAAAACACCCAAAAATTCGATATTTTTGTGTCCCAGAAGCGATCTGTACATGTCTATACCGTGTTAGAGTATTTTCAAAATACAGGCCCAAAACATGCTCAAAATCGATATTTTAGGTACCCAAATTCGATATGTGCATGCATCTTTTGTACCCGTTTATATCTCAAATTCAGACTCAAAACACCCGATTATTCGATATTTTTGGGTCCCAAAAGCCATCTGTACATGCATACTCCGTGTTAGAGTATTATCAAAATACAGGCCCAAAACATGCTCAAAATCGATATTTTGGGTGCTTTAAGTCGATATGTGCATGCATCTTCTGTACCCATTTATATCTCAAATTCAGGCTCAAAACACCCAAAAATCGATATTTTTGTGTCCCAGAAGCGATCTGTACATGCCTACTCCGTGTTAAAGTATTTTAAATATACAGGCCCAAAACATGCTCAAAATCGATATTTTAGGTGCCCATTTTCGATATGTGCATGCATCTTCTGTACCCGTTTATATCTCAAATTCAGGCTCAAAACACCCGAAAATTCGTTATTTTTGGGTCCCAGAAGCGATCTGTACATGCCTACTCTGTGTTAAAGTATTTTCAAAATACAGGCCTAAAACATGCTAAAAATCTATATTTTAGGTGCCCAAAGTCAATATGTGTATGCATCTTCTGTACCCGTCTATATCCCAAATTCAGATTCAAAACACCAGAAAATTCGATATTTTTGGGTACCAGAAGCGATCTGTACATGCCTACTCCTTGCTAGAATGTTTTTCAAGATACAGACCCAAAACATGCTCAAAATCGATATTTTAGGTTCAAAAAGTCGATATGTGCATGCATCCTCTGTACCCGGTTATATACCAAATTCTGGCTCAAAACCCCCGAAAATTCGATTTATTTGGGTCCCAGAAGCGATCTGTACGTGCATACTCCGTGTTAGAGTGTTTTTAAAATATAGGCCAAAAACATGCTGAAAATCGATATTTTAGGTGCCAAAGTCAATATGTGTATGCATCTTCTGTACCCGTGTATATCCCTAATTCAGGTTCAAAACACCCAAAAAATCGAAATTTTTGTGTCCCAGAAGCGATCTGTACATGTCTATACCGTGGTAGAGTATTTTCAAAATACAGGCCCAAAACATGCTGAAAATCGATATTTTAGGTGCCCAAAGTCGATATGTGCATGCATCTTCTGTACCCGTTTATATCTCAAATTCAGACTCAAAACACCCGATTATTCGATATTTTTGGGTCCCAAAAGCCATCTGTACATGCATACTCCGTGTTAGAGTATTTTCAAAATACAGGCCTAAAACATGATGTAAATCGATATTTTAGCTGCCCAAAGTCAATATGTGTATGCATTCTCTGTACCCGGTTATATCTCAAATTCAGGTTCAAAACCCTCGAAAATTCGATATTTTTGGGTCCCAGAAGCAATCTGTAAATGCCAACTTCTTGCTAGAAAGTTTTCAAGATACAGACCAAAAACATGCTCAAAATCGATATTTTAGGTGCAAAAAGTCTATATGTGCATGCATATTCTGTACCCGTTTATATCTCAAATTCAGGCTCAAAACACCCTAAAATTCGATATTTTTGTGTCCCAAAAGCGATCTGTACGTGTCTACTCCGTGTTAGAGTATTTTAAAAATACAGGCCCAAAACATGCTCAAAATCGATATTTTGGGTGCTTTAAGTCGATATGTGCATGCATCTTCTGTACCCGTTTATATCTCAAATTCAGACTCAAAACACCCGAATATTCGATATTTTTGGGTCCCAAAAGCGATCTGTACATGCCTACTCCGTGTTAGAGTATTTTCAAAATACAGGCCTAAAACATGCTGTAAATCGATATTTTAGATGCAAAAAGTCAATATGTGTATGCATCTTCTGTACCCGTCTATATCCCAAATTCAGGTTCAAAACACTCGAAAATTCGATATTTTTGGGTCCCAGAAGCAATCTGTACATGTCTACTTCTTGCTGGAAAGTTTTAAGATACAGACCCAAAACATGCTTTAAAATCGATATTTTAGGTTCAAAAATTCGATATGTGCATGCATTCTCTGTACCCTGTTATATCTCAAATTCAGACTCAAAACACCCGAAAATTCAATATTTTTGGGTCCCAGAAGCGATCTGTACATGCCTACTCAGTGCTAGAATGTTTTTAAAATAATGGCTCAGAACATGCTAAAAATCGATATTTTGGGGGCCCAAAGTCAATATGTGCATGCATGTTCTGTACCCGTTTATATCTCAAATTTAGGCTCAAAACACCCGAAAATTCGATATTTTTGGGTCCCAGAAGCGATCTGTATATGCCTACTCCGTGTTTGAGTATTTTCAAAATACATGCCCAAAAAATGCTGAAAATCGATATTTTTGCTGCCCATAGTCGATATGTGCATGCATTTTTTGTACCCGTTTATATCTCAAATTCAGGCTCAAAACACCCGAAAATTCGATATTTTTGGGTCCCAGAAGCGATCTGTGCATGCCTACTCCGTGTTAGAGTACTTTTAAAATTCAAGCCCAAAACATGCTAAAATCGATATTTTAGGTGCCAATTTTCGATATGTGCATGCATCTTCTGTACCCGTTTATATCTCAAATTCAGGCTCAAAACACCCAAAAATCCGATATTTTTGTGTGCCTGAAGCGATCTGTACATGCCTACTCCGTGTTAGAGTAATTACACAATACAGACCCAAAACATGCTCAAAATCGATATTTTAGGTGCAAAGAGTCGATATGTGCATTCATCTTCATTACCTGTTTACATATCAAATTCAGGCTCAAAACACCCGAAAATTCAATATTTTTTGGGTTCCAAAAGCGATCTGTACATGCCTACTCAGTGCTAGAATGTTTTTAAAATATAGGCTCTAAACATGCTATAAATCGATATTTTAGGTGTCCAAAGTCGATATGTGCATGCATCTTCTGTACCCGTTTATATCTCAAATTCAGGCTCAAAAACACCCAAAAATCGATATTTTTGTGTCCCAGAAGCGATCTGTACATGCCTACTCCGTGTTAAAGTATTTTAAAAATACAGGCCCAAAACATGCTCAAAATCGATATTTTAGGTGCCCATTTTCGATATGTGCATGCATCTTCTGTACCCGTTTATATCTCTAATTCAGGCTCAAAACACCCGAAAATTCGATATTTTTCGGTCCCAGAAGCGATCTGTACATGCCTACTCTGTGTTAAAGTATTTTCAAAATACAGGCCCAAAACATGCTAAAAATCTATATTTTAGGTGCCCAAAGTCAATATGTGTATGCATCTTCTGTACCCGTCTATATCTCAAATTCAGGTTCAAAACACCAGAAAATTCGATATTTTTGGGTACCAGAAGCGATCTGTACATGCCTACTCCTTGCTAGAATGTTTTTCAAGATTCAGACCCAAAACATGCTCAAAATCGATATTTTAGATGCAAAAAGTCGATATGTGCATGCATCTTCTGTACCCGGTTATATTCCAAATTCTGGCTCAAAACCCCCGAAAATTCGATTTATTTGGGTCCCAGAAGCGATCTGTACGTGCATACTCCGTGTTAAAGTGTTTTTAAAATATAGGCCAAAAACATGCTGAAAATCGATATTTTAGGTGCCAAAGTCAATATGTGTATGCATCTTCTGTACCCGTGTATATCCCTAATTCAGGTTCAAAACACCCAAAAAATCGAAATTTTTGTGTCCCAGAAGCGATCTGCACATGTCTATACCGTGTTAAAGTATTTTCAAAATACAGGCCCAAAACATGATGAAAATCGATATTTTAGGTGCCCAAAGTCGATATGTGCATGCATCTTCTGTACCCGTTTATATCTCAAATTCTGACTCAAAACACCCGATTATTCGATATTTTTGGGTCCCAAAAGCCATCTGTACATGCATACTCCGTGTTAGAGTATTTTCAAAATACAGGCCTAAAACATGCAGTAAATCGATATTTTAGCTGCCCAAAGTCAATATGTGTATGCATCTTCTGTACCCGTCTATATCCCAAATTCAGGTTCAAAACCCTCGAAAATTCGATATTTTTGGGTCCCAGAAGCAATCTGTACATGCCTACTTCTTGCTAGAAAGTTTTCAAGATACAGACCAAAAACATGCTCAAAATCGATATTTTAGGTGCAAAAAGTCGATATGTGCATGCATCTTCTGTACCCGTTTATATCTCAAATTCAGGCTCAAAACACCCAAAAATCGATATTTTTGTGTCCCAGAAGCGATCTGTACATGCCTACTCCGTGTTAAAGTATTTTAAAAATACAGGCCCAAAACATGCTAAAAATCGATATTTTAGGTGCCCAAAGTCAATATGTGTATGCATCTTCTGTACCCGTCTATATCCCAAATTAAGGTTCAAAACACCAGAAAATTCGATATTTTTGGGTACCAGAAGCGATCTGTACATGCCTACTCGTTGCTAGAATGTTTTTCAAGATACAGACCCAAAACATGCTCAAAATCGATATTTTAGATGCAAAAAGTCGATATGTGCATGCATCCTCTGTACCCGGTTATATCCCAAATTCTGGCTCAAAACCCCCGAAAATTCGATTTATTTGGGTCCCAGAAGCGATCTGTACGTGCATACTCCGTGTTAAAGTGTTTTTAAAATATAGGCCAAAAACATGCTGAAAAGAGATATTTTAGGTGCCAAAGTCAATATGTGTATGCATCTTCTGTACCCGTGTATATCCCTAATTCAGGTTCAAAACACCCAAAAAATCGAAATTTTTGTGTCCCAGAAGCGATCTGTACATGTCTATACCGTGTTAGAGTATTTTCAAAATACAGCCCCAAAACATGATGAAAATCGATATTTTAGGTGCCCAAAGTCGATATGTGCATGCATCTTCTGTACCCGTTTATATCTCAAATTCAGACTCAAAACACCCGATTATTCGATATTTTTGGGTCCCAAAAGCCATCTGTACATGCATACTCCGTGTTAGAGTATTTTCAAAATACAGGCCTAAAACATGCAGTAAATCGATATTTTAGCTGCCCAAAGTCGATATGTGCATGCATCTTCTGTACCCGTTTATATCTCAAATTCAGGCTCAAAACACCCAAAAATTCGATATTTTTGTGTCCCAGAAGCGATCTGTACATGTCTATACCGTGTTAGAGTATTTTCAAAATACAGGCCCAAAACATGCTCAAAATCGATATTTTAGGTGCCCAAATTCGATATGTGCATGCATCTTTTGTACCCGTTTTTATCTCAAATTCAGACTCAAAACACCCGATTATTCGATATTTTTGGGTCCCAAAAGCCATCTGTACATGCATACTCCGTGTTAGAGTATTTTCAAAATACAGGCCTTAAACAAGCAGTAAATCGATATTTTAGCTGCACAAAGTCAATATGAGTATGCATCTTCTGTACACGTCTATATTCCAAATTCAGGTTCAAAACACTCAAAAATTCGATATTTTTGGGTCCCAGAAGCAATCTGTACATGCCTACTTCTTGCTAGAATGTTTAAAAGATACAGACCAAAAACATGCTCAAAATCGATATTTTAGGTGCAAAAAGTCTATATGTGCATGCATCATCTGTACCCGTTTATATCTCAAATTCAGGCTCAAAACTCCGAAAATTCGATATTTTTGTGTCCCAGAAGCGATCTGTACCTGCATACTCCGTGTTAGATTGTTTTTAAAATACAGGCCCAAAACATGCTGAAAATTGATATTTTAGGTGCACAAAGTCAATATGTGTATGCATTCTCTGTACCCGGTTATATCTCAAATTCAGACTCAAAACACCCGATAATTCAATATTTTTGGGTCCCAGAAGCGATCTGTACATGCCTACTCAGTGCTAGAATGTTTTCAAAATAGAGGCTCAGAACATGCTAAAAATCGATATTTTAGGTGACCGAAGTCGATATGTGCATGAATTTTCTGTACCCGTTTATATCTCAAATTCAGGCTCAAAACACCCAAAAATTCGATATTTTTGTGTCTCAAAAGCGATCTGTACATGCCTACTCCGTGTTAAAGTATTTTAAAAATACAGGCCCAAAACATGCTCAAAATCGATATTTTGGGTGCTTTAAGTCGATATGTGCATGCATCTTCTGTACCCGTTTATATCTCAAATTCAGACTCAAAACACCCGAATATTCGATATTTTTGGGTCCCAAAAGCGATCTGTACATGCATACTCCGTGTTAGAGTATTTTCAAAATACAGGCCTAAAACATGCTGTAAATCGATATTTTAGATGCAAAAAGTCAATATGTGTATGCATTTTCTGTACCCGTCTATATCCCAAATTCAGGTTCAAAACACTCGAAAATTCGATATTTTTTGGTCCCAGAAGCAATCTGTACATGCCTACTTCTTGCTAGAAAGTTTTAAGATACAGACCCAAAACATGCTTTAAAATCGATATTTTAGGTTCAAAAATTCGATATGTGCATGCATCTTCTGTACCCGTTTAGATCTCAAATTCAGGCTCAAAACACCCAAAAATCCGATATTTTTGTGTGCCTGAAGCGATCTGTACATGCCTACTTCGTGTTAGAGTATTTACACAATACAGACCCAAAACATACTCAAAATCGATATTTTAGGTGCAAAGAGTCGATATGTGCATTCATCTTCATTACCTGTTTACATATCAAATTCAGGCTCAAATCACCCGAAAATTCAATATTTTTGGGTTCCAAAAGCGATCTGTACATGCCTACTCAGTGCTAGAATGTTTTTAAAATATAGGCTCTAAACATGCTATAAATCGATATTTTAGGTGTCCAAAGTCGATATGTGCATGCATCTTCTGTACCCGTTTATATCTCAAATTCAGGCTCAAAACACCCAAAAATCGATATTTTTGTGTCCCAGAAGCGATCTGTACATGCCTACTCCGTGTTAAAGTATTTTAAAAATACAGGCCCAAAACATGCTCAAAATCGATATTTTAGGTGCCCATTTTCGATATGTGCATGCATCTTCTGTACCCGTATATCTCAAATTCAGGTTCAAAACCCTCGAAAATTCGATATTTTTCGGTCCCAGAAGCGATCTGTACATGCCTACTCTGTGTTAAAGTATTTTCAAAATACAGGCCCAAAACATGCTAAAAATCTATATTTTAGGTGCCCAAAGTATGTGTATGCATCTTGTGTACCCGTCTATATCCCAAATTCAGGTTCAAAACACCAGAAAATTCGATATCTTTGGATACCAGAAGCGATCTGTACATGCCTACTCCTTGCTAGAATGTTTTTCAAGATACAGACCCAAAACATGCTCAAAATCGATATTTTAGGTGCAAAAAGTCGATATGTGCATGCATCCTCTGTACCCGGTTATATCCCAAATTCTGGCTCAAAACCCCCGAAAATTCGATTTATTTGGGTCCCAGATGCAATCTGTACGTGCATACTCCGTGTTAAAGTGTTTTTAAAATATAGGCCAAAAACATGCTGAAAATCGATATTTTAGGTGCCAAAGTCAATATGTGTATGCATCATCTGTACCCGTGTATATCCCTAATTCAGGTTCAAAACACCCAAAAAATCGAAATTTTTGTGTCCCAGAAGCGATCTGTACATGTCTATACCGTGTTAGAGTATTTTCAAAATACAGGCCCAAAACATGCTGAAAATCGATATTTTAGGTGCCCAAAGTCGATATGTGCATGCATCTTCTGTACAAGTTTATATCTCAAATTCAGACTCAAAACACCCGATTATTCGATATTTTTGGGTCCTAAAAGCCATCTGTACATGCATACTCCGTGTTAGAGTATTTTCAAAATACAGGCCTAAAACATGCAGTAAATCGATATTTTAGCTGCCCAAAGTCAATATGTGTATGCATCTTCTGTACCCGTCTATATCCCAAATTCAGGTTCAAAACCCTCGAAAACTCGACTTTTTTGGGTCCCAGAAGCAATCTGTACATGCCTACTTCTTGCTAGAAAGTTTTCAAGATACAGACCAAAAACATGCTCAAAATCGATATTTTAGGTGTAAAAAGTCGATATGTGCATGCATCTTCTGTACCCGTTTATATCTCAAATTCAGGCTCAAAACTCTGAAAATTCGATATTTTTGTGTCCCAGAAGCGATCTGTACATGCATACTCCGTGTTAGAGTGTTTTTAAAATATAGGCCCAAAACATGCTCAAAATCGATATTTTAGGTGCACAAAGTCAATATGTGTATGCATTCTCTGTACCCGGTTATATCTCAAATTCAGGCTCAAAACACCCGAAAATTCAATATTTTTGGGTCCCAGAAGCGATCTGTACATGCCTACTCAGTGCTAGAATGTTTTCAAAATAGAGGCTCAGAACATGCTAAAAATCGATATTTTAGGTGCCCGAAGTCGATATGTGCATGCATCTTCTGTACCCGTTTATATCTCAAATTCAGGCTCAAAACACCCAAAAATTCGATATTTTTGTGTCCCAGAAGCGATCTGTACATGTCTATACCGTGTTAGAGTATTTTCAAAATACAGGCCCAAAACATGCTCAAAATCGATATTTTAGGTGCCCAAATTCGATATGTGCATGCATCTTTTGTACCCATTTATATCTCAAATTCAGACTCAAAACACCCGATTATTCGATATTTTTGGGTCCCAAAAGCCATCTGTACATGCATTCTCCGTGTTAGAGTATTTTCAAAATACAGGCCTTAAACATGCAGTAAATCGATATTTTAGCTGCCCAAAGTCAATATGAGTATGCATCTTCTGTACACGTCTATATTCCAAATTCAGGTTCAAAACACTCGAAAATTCGATATTTTTGGGTCCCAGAAGCAATCTGTACATGCCTACTTCTTGCTAGAATGTTTAAAAGATACAGACCAAAAACATGCTCAAAATCGATATTTTAGGTGCAAAAAGTCTATATGTGCATGCATCATCTGTACCCGTTTATATCTCAAATTCATGCTCAAAACTCCCAAAATTCGATATTTTTGTGTCCCAGAAGCGATCTGTACCTGCATACTCCGTGTTAGATTGTTTTTAAAATACAGGCCCAAAACATGCTGAAAATTGATATTTTAGGTGCACAAAGTCAATATGTGTATGCATTCTCTGTACCCGGTTATATCTCAAATTCAGGCTCAAAACACCCGAAAATTCAATATTTTTTGGTCCCAGAAGCGATCTGTACATGCCTACTCCGTGTTAGAGTATTTTCAAAATACAGGCCTAAAACATGCTGTAAATCGATATTTTAGCTGCCCAAAGTCAATATGTGTATGGATCTTCTGTACCCGTCTATATCCCAAATTCAGGTTCAAAAAATCGAAAATTCGATATTTTTTGGTCCCAGAAGCAATCTGTACATGCCTACTTCTTGCTAGAAAGTTTTAAGATACAGACCCAAAACATGCTTTAAAATCGATATTTTAGGTTCAAAAATTCGATATGTGCAAACATCTTCTGTACCCGTTTATATCTCAAATTCAGGCCCAAAACTCCGAAAATTCGATATTTTTGTGTCCCAGAAGCGATCTGTACCTGCATACTCCGTGTTAGAGTGTTTTTAACATACAGGTCCAAAACATGCTGAAAATTGATATTTTAGGTGCACAAAGTCAATATGTGTATCCATTTTCTGTACCCGGTTATATCTCAAATTCAGGCTCAAAACACCCGAAAATTCAATATTTTTGTGTCCCAAAAGCGATCTGTCCGTGTCTACTCCGTGTTAGAGTATTTTAAAAATACAGGCCCAAAACATGCTCAAAATCGATATTTTGGGTGCTTTAAGTCGATATGTGCATGCATCTTCTGTACCCGTTTATATCTCAAATTCAGACTCAAAACACCCGAATATTCGATATTTTTGGGTCCCAAAAGCGATCTGTACATGCCTACTCCGTGTTAGAGTATTTTCAAAATACAGGCCTTAAACATGCAGTAAATCGATATTTTAGCTGCCCAAAGTCAATATGAGTATGCATCTTCTGTACACGTCTATATTCCAAATTCAGGTTCAAAACACTCGAAAATTCGATATTTTTGGGTCCCAGAAGCAATCTGTACATGCCTACTTCTTGCTAGAATGTTTAAAAGATACAGACCAAAAACATGCTCAAAATCGATATTTTAGGTGCAAAAAGTCTATATGTGCATGCATCATCTGTACCCGTTTATATCTCAAATTCATGCTCAAAACTCCCAAAATTCGATATTTTTGTGTCCCAGAAGCGATCTGTACCTGCATACTCCGTGTTAGATTGTTTTTAAAATACAGGCCCAAAACATGCTGAAAATTGATATTTTAGGTGCACAAAGTCAATATGTGTATCCATTCTCTGTACCCGGTTATATCTCAAATTCAGGCTCAAAACACCCGAAAATTCAATATTTTTGTGTCCCAAAAGCGATCTGTACGTGTCTACTCCGTGTTAGAGTATTTTAAAAATACAGGCCCAAAACATGCTCAAAATCGATATTTTGGGTGCTTTAAGTCGATATGTGCATGCATCTTCTGTACCCGTTTATATCTCAAATTCAGACTCAAAACACCCGAATATTCGATATTTTTGGGTCCCAAAAGCGATCTGTACATGCCTACTCCGTGTTAGAGTATTTTCAAAATACAGGCCTAAAACATGCTGAAAATTGATATTTTAGGTGCACAAAGTCAATATGTCTATGCATTCTCTGTACCCGGTTATATCTCAAATTCAGGCTCAAAACACCCAAAAATTCAATATTTTTGGGTCCCAGAAGCGATCTGTACATGCCTACTCAGTGCTAGAATGTTTTTAAAATAGTGGCTCAGAACATGCTAAAAATCGATATTTTGGGGGCCAAAAGTCAATATGTGCATGCATGTTCTGTATCCGTTTATATCTCAAATTTAGGCTCAAAACACCCGAAAATTTGATATTTTTGGGTCCCAGAAGCGATCTGTATATGCCTACTCCGTGTTTGAGTATTTTCAAAATACATGCCCAAAACATGCTAAAAATCGATATTTTAGGTGCCCATTTTCGATATGTGCATGCGTTTTCTGTACCCGTTTATATCTCAAATTCAGGCTCAAAACACCAGAAAATTCGATATTTTTGGGTCCCTTAAGCGATCTGTACATGCCTACTCAGTCTTAAAGTATTTTCAAAATACAGGCCCAAAACATACTAAAAATCGACATTTTGGGTGCCCAAAGTCGATATGTGCATTCATCTTCTGTACCCGTTTATATCTCAAATTCAGGCTCAAAACACCCAAAAATCCGATATTTTTGTGTGCCTGAAGCGATCTGTACATGCCTATTCCGTGTTAGAGTATTTACACAATACAGACCCAAAACATGCTCAAAATCGATATTTTTGGTGCAAAGAGTCGATATGTTCATTCATCTTCATTACCTGTTTACATATCAAATTCAGGCTCAAAACACCCGAAAATTCAATATTTTTGGGTCCCAGAAGCGATCTGTACATGCCTACTCAGTGCTAGAATGTTTTCAAAATAGAGGCTCAGAACATGCTAAAAATCGATATTTTAGGTGCCCGAAGTCGATATGTGCATGCATCTTCTGTACCCGTTTATATCTCAAATTCAGGCTCATAACACCCAAAAATTCGATATTTTTGTGTCCCAGAAGCGATCTGTACATGTCTATACCGTGTTAGAGTATTTTCAAAATACAGGCCCAAAACATGCTCAAAATCGATATTTTAGGTGCCCAAATTCGATATGTGCATGCATCTTTTGTACCCGTTTATATCTCAAATTCAGACTCAAAACACCCGATTATTCGATATTTTTGGGTCCTAAAAGCCATCTGTACATGCATACTCCGTGTTAGAGTATTTTCAAAATACAGGCCTAAAACATGCAGTAAATCGATATTTTAGCTGCCCAAAGTCAATATGTGTATGCATCTTCTGTACACGTCTATATTCCAAATTCAGGTTCAAAACACTCGAAAATTCGATATTTTTGGGTCCCAGAAGCAATTAGTACATGCCTACTTCTTGCTAGAATGTTTTCAAGATACAGACGAAAAACATGCTCAAAATCGATATTTTAGGTGCAAAAAGTCTATATGTGCATACATCTTCTGTACCCGTTTATATCTCAAATTCAGGCTCAAAACTCCGAAAATTCGATATTTTTGTGTCCCAGAAGCGATCTGTACCTGCATACTCCGTGTTAGAGTGTTTTTAAAATACAGGCCCAAAACATGCTGAAAATTGATATTTTAGGTGCACAAAGTCAATATGTTTATGCATTCTCTGTACCCGGTTTTATCTCAAATTCAGGCTCAAAACACCCGAAAATTCAATGTTTTTGGGTCCCAGAAGCGATCTGTACGTGTCTACTCCGTGTTAGAGTATTTTAAAAATACAGGCCCAAAACATGCTCAAAATCGATATTTTGGGTGCTTTAAGTCGATATGTGCATGCATCTTCTGTACCCGTTTATATCTCAAATTCAGACTCAAAACACCCGAATATTCGATATTTTTGGGTCCCAAAAGCGATCTGTACATGCCTACTCCGTGTTAGAGTATTTTCAAAATAAAGGCCTAAAACATGCTGTAAATCGATATTTTAGCTGCCCAAAGTCAATATGTGTATGCATCTTCTGTACCCGTTTACATCCCAAATTCAGGTTTAAAACACTCGAAAATTCGATATTTTTGGGTCCCAGAAGCAATCTGTACATGCCTACTTCTTGCTGGAAAGTTTTAAGATACAGACCCAAAACATGCTTTAAAATCGATATTTTAGGTTCAAAAATTCGATATGTGCATGCATCTTCTGTACCCGTTTATATCTCAAATTCAGGATCAAAACTCCGAAAATTCGATATTTTTGTGTCCCAGAAGCGATCGGTACATGCATACTCTGTGTAAGAGTGTTTTTAAAATACAGGCCCAAAACATGCTGAAAATTGATATTTTAGGTGCACAAAGTCAATATGTGTATGCATTCTCTGTACCCGGTTATATCTCAAATTCAGGCTCAAAACACCCGAAAATTCAATATTTTTGGGTCCCAAAAGCGATCTGTACATGCCTACTCAGTGCTAGAATGTTTTTAAAATAGTGGCTCAGAACATGCTAAAAATCGATATTTTGGGGGCCCAAAGTCAATATGTGCATGCATGTTCTGTATCCGTTTATATCTCAAATTTAGGCTCAAAACGCCCGAAAATTCGATATTTTTGGTTCCCAGAAGCGATCTGTATATGCCTACTCCGTGTTTGAGTATTTTCAAAATACATGCCAAAAACATGCTGAAAATCGATATTTTAGCTGCCCATAGTCGATATGTGCATGCATCTTTTGTACCCGTTTATATCTCAAATTCAGGCTCAAAACACCCGAAAATTCGATATTTTTGGGTCCCAGAAGCGATCTGTGCATGCCTACTCCGTGTTAGAGTACTTTTAAAATTCAAGCCCAAAACATGCTAAAAATCGATATTTTAGGTGCCCATTTTCGATATGTGCATGCGTATTCTGTACCCGTTTATATCTCAAATTCAAGCTCAAAACACCCAAAAATTCGATATTTTTGTGTCCCAAAATAGATCTGTACGTGTCTACTCCGTGTTAGAGTATTTTAAAAATACAGGCCCAAAACATGCTCAAAATCGATATTTTGGGTGCTTTAAGTCGATATGTGCATGCATCTTCTGTTCCCGTTTATATCTCAAATTCAGACTCAAAACACCCGAATATTCGATATTTTTGAGTCCCAAATGCCATCTGTACATGCCTACTCCGTGTTAGAGTATTTTCAAAATACAGGCCTAAAACATGCTGTAAATCAATATTTTAGCTGCCCAAAGTCAATATGTGTATGCATCTTCTGTACCCGTCTATATCCCAAATTCAGGTTCAAAACACTCGAAAATTCGATATTTTTTGGTCCCAGAAGCAATCTGTACATGCCTACTTCTTGCTAGAAATTTTTAAGATACAGACCTAAAACATGCTTTAAAATCGATATTTTAGGTTCAAAAATTCGATATGTGCATGCATCTTCTGTACCCGTTTATATCTCAAATTCAGGCTCAAAACTCCGAAAATTCGATATTTTTGTGTCCCAGAAGCGATCGGTACATGCATACTCCGTGTTAGAGTGTTTTTAAAATACAGGCCCAAAACATGCTGAAAATTGATATTTTAGGTGCACAAAGTCAATATGTGTATGCATTCTCTGTACCCGGTTATATCTCAAATTCAGGCTCAAAACACCCGAAAATTCAATATTTTTGGGTCCCAGAAGCGATCTGTACATGCCTACTCAGTGCTAGAATGTTTTTAAAATAGTGGCTCAGAACATGCTAAAAATCGATATTTTGGGGGCCCAAAGTCAATATGTGCATGCATGTTCTGGATCCTTTTATATCTCAAATTTAGGCTCAAAACACCCGAAAATTCGATATTTTTATGTCCCAGAAGCGATCTGTATATGCCTACTCCGTGTTTGAGTATTTTCAAAATACATGCCAAAAACATGCTGAAAATCGATATTTTAGCTGCCCATAGTCGATATGTGCATGCATCTTTTGTACCCGTTTATATCTCAAATTCAGGCTCAAAACACCCGAAAATTCGATATTTTTGGGTCCTAGAAGCGATCTGTGCATGCCTACTCCGTGTTAGAGTACTTTTAAAATTCAAGCCCAAAACATGCTAAAAATCGACATTTTGGGTGCCTAAAGTCGATATGTGTATGCATCTTCTGTACCCGTCTATATCCCAAATTCAGGTTCAAAACACCAGAAAATTCGATATTTTTGGGTCCCAGAAGCGATCTGTACATGCCTACTCCTTGCTAGAATGTTTTTCAAGATACAGACCCAAAACATGCTCAAAATCGATATTTTAGGTGCCCAAAGTCGATATGTGCATGCATCTTCTGTACCCGTTTATATCTCAAATTCAGGCTCAAAACACCCAAAAATCGATATTTTTGTGTCCCAGAAGCGATCTGTACATGCCTACTCCGTGTTAAAGTATTTTCAAAATACAGGCCCAAAACATGCTAAAAATCTATATTTTAGGTGCCTAAAGTCAATATGTGTATGCATCTTCTGTACCCGTCTATATCCCAAATTCAGGTTCAAAACCCCCGAAAATTCGATTTATTTGGGTCCCAGAAGCGATCTGAACGTGCATACTCCGTGTTAGAGTGTTTTTAAAATATAGGCCACAAACATGCTGAAAATCGGTATTTTAGGTGCCTAAAGTCAATATGTTTATACATCTTCTGGACCCGTCTATATCCCAAATTCAGGTTCAAAACACCAGAAAATTCGATATTTTTGGGTCCCAGAAGCGATCTGTACATGCCTACTCCTTGCTAGAATGTTTTTCAAGATACAGACCCAAAACATGCTAAAAATCGACATTTTGGGTGCCCAAAGTCAATATGTGTATGCATCTTCTGTACCCGTCTATATCCCAAATTCAGGTTCAAAACACTCGAAAATTCGATATTTATTGGTCCCAGAAGCAATCTGTACATGCCTACTTCTTGCTAGAAATTTTTAAGATACAGACCTAAAACATGCTTTAAAATCGATATTTTAGTTTCAAAAATTCGATATGTGCATGCATCATCTGTACCCATTTATATCTCAAATTCAGGCTCAAAACTCCGAAATTCGATATTTTTGTGTCCCAGAAGCGAGCTGTACATGCATACTCTGTGTTAGAGTGTTTTTAAAATTCAGGCCCAAAACATGCTAAAAATTGATATTTTAGGTGCACAAAGTCAATATGTGTATGCATTCTCTGTACCCGGTTATATCTCAAATTCAGGCTCAAAACACCCGAAAATTCAATATTTTTGGGTCCCAGAAGCGATCTGTATATGCCTACTCCGTGTTTGAGTATTTTCAAAATACATGCCAAAAACATGCTGAAAATCGATATTTTAGCTGCCCATAGTCGATATGTGCATGCATCTTTTGTACCCGTTTATATCTCAAATTCAGGCTCAAAACACCCGAAAATTCGATATTTTTGGGTCCCAGAAGCGATCTGTGCATGCCTACTCCGTGTTAGAGTACTTTTAAAATTCAAGCCCAAAACATGCTAAAAATCGACATTTTGGGTGCCCAAAGTCGATATGTGTTTGCATCTTCTGTACCCGTCTATATCCCAAATTCAGGTTCAAAACACCCGAAAATTCGATATTTTTGGGTCCCAGAAGCGATCTGTACATGCCTACTCCTTGCTAGAATGTTTTTCAAGATACAGACCCAAAACATGCTCAAAATCGATATTTTAGGTGTCCAAAGTCGATATGTGCATGCATCTTCTGTACCCGTTTATATCTCAAATTCAGGCTCAAAACACCCAAAAATCGATATTTTTGTGTCCCAGAAGCGATCTGTACATGCCTACTCCGTGTTAAAGTATTTTCAAAATACAGGCCCAAAACATGCTAAAAATCTATATTTTAGGTGCCTAAAGTCAATATGTGTATGCATCTTCTGTACCCGTCTATATCCCAAATTCAGGTTCAAAACCCCCGAAAATTCGATTTATTTGGGTCCCAGAAGCGATCTGAACGTGCATACTCCGTGTTAGAGTGTTTTTAAAATATAGGCCACAAACATGCTGAAAATCGATATTTTAGGTGCCTAAAGTCAATATGTTTATGCATCTTCTGTACCCGTCTATATCCCAAATTCAGGTTCAAAACACCCGAAAATTCGATTTATTTGGGTCCCAGAAGCGATCTGAACGTGCATACTCAGTGCTAGAATGTTTTCAAAATAAAGGCTAAGAACATGCTAAAAATCGATATTTTAGGTGCCCGGTGTCGATATGTGCATGAATCTTCTGTACCCGTTTATATCTCAAATTCAGGCTCAAAACATCCAAAAATTCGATATTTTTGTGTCCCAAAAGCGATCTGTACGTGTCTACTCCGTGTTAGAGTATTTTAAAAATACAGGCCCAAAACATGCTCAAAATCGATATTTTGGGTGCCCAAAGTCGATATGTGCAGGCGTGGCTGAGTGGATAGAGTGATGGACTGCGAATGGCAAGGGCCCTGGTTCGAGTCCACAAGAAAACGTCTGGGATTTTTCCGAGGTGATCTGATGGGTCCAGTTGTTCGTCAACTATACCCTGGCTACGCCGACACGTCAAGAAAATACCCCCTACATCGTCGTCAACTCACAATATAGAAGATGCCAGACCATATTCCAAGATGCTGTGAGTGACGGTGTAGCTGCTCTCCCCTGATAGTGACGTGTATAAATAAGGTGTCGTCATCTAGTGGGGCAGATGAGAAGCTACGGTACCAACATCACCACGAAGCTTCACTGTCTCATCTAATGCGACACCCAATAATCTCGGGGCCTCGCAAGAGTCACGGGCTACTGACAGCCTGCAGCCCCGAGGTTGAGGTATAGAAAAAAAAAAAAAAAAAAAAAAAAATCTACTGTACCCGTTTATATCTCAAATTCAGACTCAAAACACCCGGATATTCGATATTTTTGGGTCCCAAAAGCGATCTGTACATGCCTACTCCGTGTTAGAGTATTTTCAAAATACAGGCCTAAAACATGCTGTAAATCGATATTTTAGCTGCCCAAAGTCAATATGTGTATGCATCTTCTGTACCGTCTATATCCCAAATTCAGGTTCAAAACACTCGAAAATTCGATATTTTTTGGTCCCAGAAGCAATCTGTACATGCCTACTTCTTGCTAGAAAGTTTTAAGATACAGACCCAAAACATGCTTTAAAATCGATATTTTAGGTTCAAAAATTCGATATGTGCATGCATCATCTGTACCCATTTATATCTCAAATTCAGGCTCAAAACTCTGAAAATTCGATATTTTTGTGTCCCAGAAGCGATCTGTACATGCATACTCTGTGTTAGAGTGTTTTTAAAATACAGGCCCAAAACATGCTAAAAATTGATATTTTAGGTGCACAAAGTCAATATGTGTATGCATTCTCTGTACCCGGTTATATCTTAAATTCAGGCTCAAAACACCCGAAAATTCAATATTTTTGGGTCCCAGAAGCGATCTGTACATGCCTACTCAGTGCTAGAATGTTTTTAAAATAGAGGCTCAGAACATGTTAAAAATCGATATTTTGGGTGCCCAAAGTCAATATGTGCATGCATGTTCTGTACCCGTTTATATCTCAAATTTAGGCTCAAAACACCCGAAAATTCGATATTTTTGGGTCCCAGAAGCGATCTGTATATGCCTACTCCGTGTTTGAGTATTTTCAAAATACATGCCCAAAACATGCTGAAAATCGATATTTTAGCTGCCCATAGTCGATATGTGCATGCATTTTCTGTACCCGTTTATATCTCAACTTCAGGCTCAAAACACCCGAAAATTCGATATTTTTGGGTCCCAGAAGCGATCTGTGCATGCCTACTCCGTGTTAGAGTACTTTTAAAATTCAAGCCCAAAACATGCTAAAAATCGATATTTTAGGTGCCCATTTTCGATATGCGCATGCGTATTCTGTACAGGTTTATATCTCAAATTCAGGCTCAAAACACCCGAAAATTCGATATTTTTGGGTCCCTTAAGCGATCTGTACATGCCTACTCAGTCTTAGAGTATTTTCAAAATACAGGCCCAAAACATGCTCAAAATCGACATTTTGGGTGCCCAAAGTCGATATGTGCATTCATCTTCTGTACCCGTTTATATCTCAAATTCAGGCTCAAAACACCCAAAAATCCGATATTTTTGTGTGCCTCAAGCGATCTGTACATGCCTACTCCGCGTTAGAGTATTTACACAATACAGACCCAAAACATGCTCAAAATCGATATTTTAGGTGCAAAGAGTCGATATGTGCATTCATCTTCATTACCTGTTTACATATCAAATTCAGGCTCAAAACACCCGAAAATTCGATATTTTTGGGTCCAAGAAGTGATCTGTACATGCCTACTCAGTGCTAGAATGTTTTCAAAATATAGAGTCAAAACATGCTAAAACTCAATATTTTATGTGTCCCAAGTCGATATGTGCATGCATGTTCTGTACCCTTTTAAATCCCAAATTCAGGCTTAAAACATCCGAAAATTCGATATTTTTGGATCCTAGAAGCGATCTGTACATATCTACTCAGTGCTAGAATGTTTTCAAAATATTGGCTTAAAACATGCTAAAATTCGATATTTTAGGTGTCGAAAGTCGATATGTGCATACATCTTTTGTACCCGTTTATATCCCAAATTCAGGCTCAAAACTCCCGAAAATTTAATTTTTTTGTGTCCCAGAACCTATCTGTACAGGCTTACTTCTTGCTAGAATGTTTTCAAGATACAGACCAAAAACATGCTCAAAATCGATATTTTAGGTGCAAAAAGTCGATATGTGCATGCATCTTCTGTACCCGTTTATATCTCAAATTCTGGCTCAAAACTCTGAAAATTCGATATTTTTGTGTCCCAGTAGCGATCTGTACCTGCATACTCCGTGTTAGAGTGTTTTTAAAATACAGGCCCAAAACATGCTGAAAATTGATATTTTAGGTGCACAAAGTCAATATGTGTATGCATTCTCTGTACCCGGTTATATCTCAAATTCAGGCTCAAAACACCCGAAAATTCAATATTTTTTGGTCCCAGAAGCGATCTGTACATGCCTACTCAGTGCTTGAATGTTTTCAAAATAGAGGCTCAGAACATGCTAAAAATCGATATTTTAGGTGCCCGGTGTCGATATGTGCATGAATCTTCTGTACCCGTTTATATCTCAAATTCAGGCTCAAAACTCCGAAAATTCGATATTTTTGTGTCCCAGAAGCGATCTGTACATGCATACTCTGTGTTAGAGTGTTTTTAAAATACAGGCCCAAAACATGCTAAAAATTGATATTTTAGGTGCACAAAGTCAATATGTGTATGCATTCTCTGTACCCGGTTATATCTAAAATTCAGGCTCAAAACACCCGAAAATTCGATATTTTTGGGTCCCAGAAGCGATCTGTGCATGCCTACTCCGTGTTAGAGTACTTTTAAAATTCAAGCCCAAAACATGCTAAAAATCGATATTTTAGGTGCCCATTTTCGATATGTGCATGCGTATTCTGTACAGGTTTAAATCTCAAATTCAGGCTCAAAACACCCGAAAATTCGATATTTTTGGGTCCCTTAAGCGATCTGTACATGCCTACTCAGTCTTAGAGTATTTTCAAAATACAGGCCCAAAACATGCTAAAAATCGACATTTTGTGTGCCCAAAGTCGATATGTGCATTCATCTTCTGTACCTGTTTATATCTCAAATTCAGGCTCAAAACACCCAAAAATCCGATATTTTTGTGTGCCTCAAGCGATCTGTACATGCCTACTCCGTGTTAAAGTATTTACACAATACAGACCCAAAACATGCTCAAAATCGATATTTTAGGTGCAAAGAGTCGATATGTGCATTCATCTTCATTACCTGTTTACATATCAAATTCAGGCTCAAAACACCCGAAAATTCGATATTTTTGGGTCCAAGAAGTGATCTGTACATGCCTACTCAGTGCTAGAATGTTTTCAAAATATAGAGTTAAAACATGCTAAAACTCGATATTTTATGTGTCCCAAGTCGATATGTGCATGCATCTTCTGTACCCGTTTATATCTCAAATTCATGCTCAAAACACCCGAAAATTAGATATTTTTGTGTCCCAGAAGCGATATGTCTATGCCTACTCCTTCTTAGAATGTTTTCAAGATACAGACCCAAAACATGCTAAAAATAGATATATTAGGTGCAAAAAGTCGATATGTGCATGCATCTTCAGTATCCATTTATATCTTAAAATAAGGCTCAAAACACCCAAAAATTCATTATTTTTGGGTCCCAGAAGCGATCTGTACATGTCTACTCAGAGCTAGACTGTTTTTAAAATATAGGCTTAAAACATGCTAAAAATCGATATTTTAGGTGCCCAATGTCGATATGTGCATGCATGTTCTGTACCCGTTTATATCTAAAATTTAGGCTCAAAACACCCGAAAATTCGATATTTTTGGCTCCCAGAAGCGATCTGTACTTGTCTACTCCGTGTTAGAGTACTTTCAAAATACAGGCCATAAAACATACTGAAAATCGATATTTTAGGTGCCCAAAGTCGATATGTGTATGCATCTTCTGTACCCGTTTATATCCCAAATTCAGGCTCAAAACAACAGAAAATTCGATATTTTTGGGTTCCAGAAGCGATCTGTACCTGCCTACTCTGTGTTAGAGTATTTTCAAAATATAGTCCCAAAACATGCTAAATATCGATATCTTGGGTGCCAAAAGTTGATATCTGCATGCATCTTCAGTACCCGTTTATATCTCAAATTCAGGCTCAAAACGACGGAAAATTCAATATTTTTGGGTCCCAGAAGCGATCTGTACATGCCTACTCAGTGCTAGAATGTTTTCAAAATATAGGCTTAAAACATGCTAAAAATCGATATTTTAGGTGTCCAAAGTCGATATGTGCATCCATCTTCTGTACCCGTTTATATCTCAAATTCAGGCTCAAAAACCCGAAAATTCGAGATTTTTGGGTGCCAGAAGCGATCTGTACATGCCTACTCCGTGTTAAAATATTTTTAAAATACATGCCCAAAACATGCTGAAAATTGATATTTTACCTCCCTATAGTCGATGTGTGAATGCATCTTCTGTACCCGATTATATCTCAAATTCAGGCTCAAAATTCCCGAAAATTCGATGTTTTTGGGCCCCAGAAGCAATCTGTACATGCCTATTCCGTGTTAGAGTATTTTCAAAATACAGGCCCAAAACATGCTGAAAATCGATATTTGAGGTGCCCAAAGTCATAATGTGTATGCATCTTCTGTACCCGTTTACATCCCAAATTCAGGCTCAAAACACCCGAAAATTCGATATTTTTGGGTCCCAGAAGCGATCTGTACATGCCTACTCTGTGTTAGAGTATTTTCAAAATATAGGTCCAAAACATGTTAAATATCGATATCTTGGGTGCCGAAAGTTGATATCTGCATGCATCTTCAGTACCCGTTTATATCTCAAATTCAGGCTCAAATTGACGGAAAATTCAATGTTTTGATGTCCCAGAAGCGATCTGTACATGCCTACTTAGTGCTAGAATATTTTCAAAATATAGGCTCAAAACATGCTAAAAATCGATAATTTAGGTGCCCAAAGTCGATATGTGCATGCATCTTCTGAACCCGTTTATATCTCAAATTCAGACTCAAAACACCCGAAAATTCGAGATTTTTGGGTCCCAGAAGCGATCTGTACATGCCTACTCCGTGTTAGAGTATTTTCAAAATTCAGGCCCAAAACATGCTCAAAATCGATATTTTAGCTCCACATAGTCGATATGTGCATGCATCTTCTGTACCCGTTTATATCTCAAATTCAGGCTCAAAACAACAGAAAATTCGATATTTTTGGATCAGACAAGCGATCTGTACATGCCTACTCAGTAATACAATATTTTTAAAATATAGGCCCAAAACAAGCTAAAAATCGATATTTGAGGTGCCCAAAGTCGATATGTTCATGAATCTTCTGTACCCGTTTATATCTCAAATTCAGGCTCAAAACACCCGAAAATTCGATATTTTTGTGTCCCAGAAGCGATCTGTACATGCCTACTCTGTGTTAGAGTATTTTCAAAATACAGGCCCAAAACATGCTGAAAATCGATATTTGAGGTGCCCAAAGTCAATATGTGTATGCATCTTCTGTACCCGTTTATATCCCAAATTCAGGCTCAAAACACCCGAAAAATCGATATTTTTGGGTCCCAGAAGCGATCTGTACATGCCTACTCTGTGTTAGAGTATTTTCAAAATATAGGTCCAAAACATGTTAAATATCGATATCTTGGGTGCCGAAAGTTGATATCTGCATGCATCTTCTGTACCCGTTTATATCTCAAATTCAGGCTCAAAACACCCAAAAATCCGATATTTTTGTGTGCCTGAAGCGATCTGTACATGCCTACTCCGTGTTAGAGTATTTACACAATACAGACCCAAAACATTCTCAAAATCGATATTTTAGGTGCAAAGAGTCGATATGTGCATTCATCTTCATAACCCATTTATATCTCAAATTCAGGCTCAAAAACACCCGAAAATTCGAGATTCTTGGGTCCCAGAAGCGATCTGTACATGCCTACTCCGTTTTAAAGTATTTTCAAAATACAGGCCCAAAACATGCTAAAAATCTATATTTTAGGTGCCCAAAGTCAATATGTGTATGCATCTTCTGTACCCTTCTATATCCCAAATTCAGGTTCAAAACACCAGAAAATTCGGTATTTTTGGGTCCCAGAAGCGATCTGTACATGCCTACTCCTTGCTAGAATGTTTTTCAAGATACAGACCCAATACATGCTCAAAATCGATATTTTAGGTGCAAAAAGTCGATATGTGCATGCATCCTCTGTACCCGGTTATATCCCAAATTCTGGCTCAAAACCCCCGAAAATTCGATTTATTTGGGTCCCAGAAGCGATCTGTACATGCATACTCCGTGTTAGAGTGTTTTTAAATATAGGCCAAAAACATGCTGAAAATCGATATTTTAGGTGCCTAAAGTCAATATGTTTATGCATCTTCTGTACCCGTGTATATCCCTAATTCAGGTTCAAAACACCCAAAAAATCGAAATTTTTGTGTCCCAGAAGCGATCTGTACATGTCTATACCGTGTTAGAGTATTTTCAAAAAACAGACCCAAAACATGCTCAAAATCGATATTTTAGGTGCCCAAAGTCGATATGCGCATGCATCTTCTGTACCCGTTTATATCTCAAATTCAGACTCAAAACACCCGATTATTCGATATTTTTGGGTCCCAAAAGCCATCTGTACATGCATACTCCGTGTTAGAGTATTTTCAAAATACAGGCCTAAAACATGCAGTAAATCGATATTTTAGCTGCCCAAAGTCAATATGTGTATGCATCTTCTGTACACGTCTATATTCCAAATTCAGGTTCAAAACACTCGAAAATTCGATATTTTTGGGTCCCAGAAGCAATCTGTACATGCCTACTTCTTGCTAGAATGTTTTCAAGATACAGACCAAAAACATGCTCAAAATCGATATTTTAGGTGCAAAATGTCGATATGTGCATGCATCTTCTGTACCCGTTTATATCTCAAATTCAGGCTCAAAACTCTGAAAATTCGATATTTTTGTTTCCCAGAAGCGATCTGTACCTGCATACTCCGTGTTAGAGTGTTTTTAAAATACAGGCCCAAAACATGCTGAAAATTGATATTTTAGGTGCACAAAGTCAATATGTGTATGCATTCTCTGTACCCGGTTATATCTCAAATTCAGGCTCAAAACACCCAAAAATTCGATATTTTTGGGTCCCTTAAGCGATCTGTACATGCCTACTCAGTCTTAGAGTATTTTCAAAATACAGCCCCAAAACATGCTAAAAATCGACATTATGGGTGCCCAAATTCTCATATGTGCATTCATCTTCTGTACCCGTTTATATCTCAAATTCAGGCTCAAAACACCCAAAAATCCAATATTTTTGTGTGCCTGAAGCGATCTGTACATGTCTACTCCGTGTTAGAGTATTTACACAATACAGGTCCAAAACATGCTCAAAATCGATATTTTAGGTGCCCAAAGTAGATATGTGCATGCATCTTCTGTACCCGTTTATATCTCAAATTCGGGCTCAAAACACCCGAAAATTCAATATTTTTGGGTCCCAGAAGCGATCTGTACATGCCTACTCCGTGTTAAAGTATTTTCAAAATACAGGCCCAAATCATGCTCAAAATCGTTATTTTAGGTGCCCAAAGTCGATATGTGCATGCATCTTCTGTACCCGTTTATATATCAAATTCAGACTCAAAACACCCGATTTTCGATATTTTTGGGTCCTAAAAGCCATCTGTACATGCATACTCCGTGTTAGAGTGTTTTCAAAATACAGGCCTAAAACATGCAGTAAATCGATATTTTAGCTGCCCAAAGTCAATATGTGTATGCATCTTCTGTACACGTCTATATTCTAAATTCAGGTTCAAAACACTCGAAAATTCGATATTTTTGGGTCCCAGAAGCGATCTGTACATGCCTACTTAGTGCTAGAATGTTTTCAAAATAGAGGTTCAGAACATGCTAAAAATCGATATTTTAGGTGCCCGAAGTCGATATGTGCATGAATCTTCTGTACCCGTTTATATCTCAAATTCAGGCTCAAAACACCCAAAAATTCGATATTTTTGTGTCCCAAAAGCGATCTGTACGTGTGTACTTCGTGTTAGAGTATTTTAAAAACACAGGCCCAAAACATGCTCAAAATCGATATTTTGGGTGCTTTAAGTCGATATGTGCATGCATCTTCTGTACCCGTTTATATCTCAAATTCAGGCTCAAAACACCCGAATATTCGATATTTTTGGGTCCCAAAAGCGATCTGTACATGCCTACTCCGTGTTAGAATATTTTCAAAATACAGGCCTAAAACATGCTGTAAATCGATATTTTAGCTGCCCAAAGTCAATATGTGTATGCATCTTCTGTACCGTCTATATCCCAAATTCAGGTTCAAAACACACGAAAATTCGATATTTTTTGGTCCCAGAAGCGATCTGTACATGCCTACTTCTTGCTAGAAAGTTTTAAGATACAGACCCAAAACATGCTTTAAAATCGATATTTTAGGTTCAAAAATTCGATAAGTGCATGCATCATCTGTACCCATTTATATCTCAAATTCAGTCTCAAAACTCCGAAAATTCGATATTTTTGTGTCCCAGAAGCGATCTGTACATGCATACTCCGTGTTAGAGTGTTTTTAAAATACAGGCCCATAACATGCTAAAAATTGATATTTTAGGTGCACAAAGTCAATATGTGTATGCATTCTCTGTACCCGGTTATATCTCAAATTCAGGCTCAAAACACCCGAAAATTCAATATTTTTGGGTCCCAGAAGCGATCTGTACATGCTTACTTAGTGCTAGAATGTTTTTAAAATAGAGGCTCAGAACATGTTAAAAATCGATATTTTGGGTGCCCAAAGTCAATATGTGCATGCATGTTCTGTACCCGTTTATATCTCAAATTCAGTCTCAAAACTCCGAAAATTCGATATTTTTTTGTCCCAGAAGCGATCTGTATATGCCTACTCCGTGTTTGATTATTTTCAAAATACATGCCCAAAACATGCTGAAAATCGATATTTTAGCTGCCTATAGTCGATATGTGCATGCATCTTCTGTACCCGTTTATATCTCAAATTCAGGCTCAAAACACCCGAAAATTCGATATTTTTGGGTCCCAGAAGCAATCTGTGCATGCCTACTCCGTGTTAGAGTACTTTTAAAATTCAAGCCCAAAACATGCTAAAAATCGATATTTTAGGTGCCCATTTTCGATATGTGCATCCATATTCTGTACAGGTTTATATCTCAAATTCAGGCTCAAAACACCAGAAAATTCGATATTTTTGGGTCCCTTAAGCGATCTGTACATGCCTACTCAGTCTTAGAGTATTTTCAAAATACAGGCCCAAAATATGCTAAAAATCGACATTTTGGGTGCCCAAAGTCGATATGTGCATTCATCTTCTGTACCCGTTTATATCTCAAATTCAGGCTCAAAACACCCAAAAATCTGATATTTTTGTGTGCCTCAAGCGATCTGTACATGCCTACTCCGTGTTAGAGTATTTACGCAATACAGACCCAAAACATGCTCAAAATCGATATTTTAGGTGCAAAGAGTCGATATGTGCATTCATCTTCATTACCTGTTTACATATCAAATTCAGGCTCAAAACACCCGAAAATTCGATATTTTTGGGTCCAAGAAGTGATCTATACATGCCTACTCAGTGCTAGAATGTTTTCAAAATATAGAGTCAAAACATGCTAAAAATCGATATTTTATGTGTCCCAAGTCGATATGTGCATGCATGTTCTGTACCCTTTTAAATCCCAAATTCAGGCTTAAAACATCCGAAAATTCGATATTTTTGGATCCCAAAAGCGATCTGTACATATCTACTCAGTGCTAGAATGTTTTCAAAATATAGGCTTAAAACATGCTAAAATTCGATATTTTAGGTGTCCAAAGTCGATATGTGCATACATCTTTTGTACCCGTTTATATCCCAAATTCAGGCTCAAAACACCCGAAAATTTAATTTTTTTGTGTCCCAGAAGCTATTTGTACATGCTTACTTAGTGATAGAATATTTTCAAAATATTGGCCCAAAACATACTAAAAATCGATATTTTGGGTGCCCAAAGTCGATATGTGCATGTATCTTCTGTACCCGTTTATATCTCAAATTCAGGCTCAAAACACCCGAAAATTAGATATTTTTGTGTCCCAGAAGCGATATGTCTATGCCTACTCCTTCTTAGAATGTTTTCAAGATACAGACCCAAAACATGCTAAAAATAGATATATTAGGTGCAAAAAGTCGATATGTGCATGCATCTTCAGTACCCGTTTATATCTTAAATTCAGGCTCAAAACACCCAAAAATTCAATATTTTTGGGTCCCAGAAGCGATCTGTACATGTCTACTCAGAGCTAGACTGTGTTTAAAATATAGGCTTAAAACATGCTAAAAATCGACATTTTAGGTGTCCAAAGTCGATATGTGCATACATCTTTTGTACCAGTTTATATCCCAAATTCAGGCTCAAAACAACAGAAAATTCGATATTTTTGGGACCCAGAAGCGATCTGTACATGCCTACTCAGTGCTAGAATATTTTCAAAATATAGGCCCAATACATGCTAAAAATCGATATTTTAGGTGCCCAATGTCGATATGTGCATGCATGCTCTGTACCCGTTTATATCTAAAATTTAGGCTCAAAACACCCGAAAATTCGATATTTTTGGCTTTCAGAAGCGATCTGTACTTGTCTACTCCGTGTTAGAGTACTTTCAAAATACAGGCCATAAAACATACTGAAAATCGATATTTTAGGTGCCCAAAGTCGATATGTGCATGCATCTTCTGTATCCGTTTATATCTCAAATTCAGGCACAAAACACCCGAAAATTCGAGATTTTTGGGTCCCAGAAGCGATCTGTACATGCCTACTCAGTGCTAGAGTATTTTCAAAATTCAGGCCCAAAACATGCTGAAAATCGATATTTTAGCTCCACATAGTCGATATGTGCATGCATCTTCTGTACCCGTTTATATCTCAAATTCAGGCTCAAAACACCCAAAAATTCGATAATTTTGGATCAGACAAGCGATCTGTACATGCCTACTCAGTAATAGAATATTTTTAAAATATAGGCCCAAAACAAGCTAAAAATCGATATTTGAGGTGCCCAAAGTCGATATGTTCATGAATCTTCTGTACCCGTTTATATCTCAAATTCAGACTCAAAACACCCGAAAATTCGATATTTTTGTGTCCCAGAAGCGATCTGTACATGCCTACTCTGTGTTAGAGTATTTTCAAAATATAGGCCCAAAACATGCTAAATATCGATATCTTGGGTGCCAAAAGTTGATATCTGCATGCATCTTCAGTACCCGTTTATATCTCAAATTCAGGCTCAAAAGGACGGAAAATTCAATATTTTTGGGTCCCAGAAGCGATCTGTACATGCCTACTCAGTGCTAGAATGTTTTCAAAATATACGCTCAAAACATGCTAAAAATCGATATTTTAGGTGCCCAAAGTCGATATGTGCATGCATCTTCTGTACCCGTTTATATCTCAAATTCAGGCTCAAAACACCCGAAAATTCGAAATTTTTGGGTGCCAGAAGCGATCTGTACATGCCTACTTCGTGTTAGAGTATTTTCAAAATACATGCCCAAAACATGCTGAAAATTGATATTTTACATCCACATAGTCGATGTGTGCATGCATTTTCTGTACCCGATTATATCTCAAATTCAGGCTCAAAATTCCCGAAAATTCGATGTTTTTGGGCCCCAGAAGCAATCTGTACATGCCTACTCAGTGCTAGAATGTTTTTAAAATAGAGGCTCAGAACATGTTAAAAATCGATATTTTGGGTGCCCAAAGTCAATATGTGCATGCATCTTCTGTACCCGTTTATATCTCAAATTCAGACTCAAAACACCCGATTATTCGATATTTTTGGGTCCCAAAAGCCATCTGTACATGCATACTCCGTGTTAGAGTATTTTCAAAATACAGGCCTAAAATATGTAGTAAATCGATATTTTAGCTGCCCAAAGTCAATATGTGTATGCATCTTCTGTACACGTCTATATTCCAAATTCAGGTTCAAAACCCTCGAAAATTCGATATTTTTGGGTCCCAGAAGCAATCTGTACCTGCCTACTTCTTGCTAGAATGTTTTCAAGATACAGACCAAAAACATGCTCGAAATCGATATTTTAGGTGCAAAAAGTCGATATGTGCATGCATCTTCTGTACCCGTTTATATCTCAAATTCAGGCTCAAAACTCTGAAAATTCGATATTTTTGTGTCCCAGATGCGATCTGTACCTGCATACTCCGTGTTAGACTGTTTTTAAAATACAGGCCCAAAACATGCTAACAAATTGATATTTTAGGTGCACAAAGTCAATATGTGTATGCATTCTCTGTACCCGGTTATATCTCAAATTCAGGCTCAAAACACCCGAAAATTCAATATTTTTGTGTCCCAGAAGCGATCTGTACATGCCTACTCAGTGCTAGAATATTTTCAAAATAGAGGCTCAGAACATGCTAAAAATCGATATTTTAGGTGCCCGAAGTCGATATGTGCATGAATCTTCTGTACCCGTTTATATCTCAAATTCAGGCTCAAAACACCCAAAAATTCGATATTTTTGTGTCCCAAAAGCGACCTGTACGTGTCTACTCCGTGTTAGAGTATTTTAAAAATACAGGCCCAAAACATGCTCAAAATCGATATTTTGGGTGCTTTAAGTCGATATGTGCATGCATCTTCTGTACCCGTTTATATCTCAAATTCAGACTCAAAACACCCGAATATTCGATATTTTTGGGTCTCAAAAGCGATCTGTACATGCCTACTCCGTGTTAGAGTATTTTCAAAATACAGGCCTAAAACATGCTGTAAATCAATATTTTAGCTGCCCAAAGTCAATATGTGTATGCATCTTCTGTACCCGTCTATATCCCAAATTCAGGTTCAAAACACTCGAAAATTCGATATTTTTTGGTCCCAGAAGCAATCTGTACATGCCTACTTCTTGCTAGAAATTTTTAAGATACAGACCTAAAACATGCTTTAAAATCGATATTTTAGGTTCAAAAATTCGATATGTGCATGCATCATCTGTACCCATTTATATCTCAAATTCAGGCTCAAAACTCCGAAAATTCGATATTTTTGTGTCCAAGAAGCGATCTGTACATGCATACTCTGTGTTAGAGTGTTTTTAAAATACAGGCCCAAAACATGCTAAAAATTGATATTTTAGGTGCACAAAGTCAATATGTGTATGCATTCTCTGTACCCGGTTATATCTCAAATTCAGGCTCAAAACACCCGAAAATTCAATATTTTTGGGTCCCAGAAGCGATCTGTACATGCCTACTCAGTGCTAGAATGTTTTTAAAATAGAGGCTCAGAACATGTTAAAAATCGATATTTTGGGTGCCCAAAGTCAATATGTGCATGCATGTTCTGTACCCGTTTATATCTCAAATTTAGGCTCAAAACACCCGAAGATTCGATTTATTTGGGTCCCAGAAGCGATCTGAACGTGCATACTCCGTGTTAGAGTGTTTTTAAAATATAGGCCAAAAAGATGCTGAAAATCGATATTTTAGGTGCCTAAAGTCAATATGTTTATGCATCTTCTGTACCCGTGTATATCCCTAATTCAGGTTCAAAACACCCAAAAAATCGAAATTTTTGTGTCCCAGAAGCGATCTGTACATGTCTATACCGTGTTAGAGTATTTTCAAAAAACAGGCCCAAAACATCCTTAAAATCGATATTTTAGGTGCCCAAAGTCGATATGTGCATGCATCTTCTGTACCCGTTTATATCTCAAATTCAGACTCAAAACACCCGATTATTCGATATTTTTGGGTCCCAAAAGCCATCTGTACATGCATACTCCGTGTTAGAGTATTTTCAAAATACAGGCCTAAAATATGTAGTAAATCGATATTTTAGCTGCCCAAAGTCAATATGTGTATGCATCTTCTGTACACGTCTATATTCCAAATTCAGGTTCAAAACCCTCGAAAATTCGATATTTTTGGGTCCCAGAAGCAATCTGTACCTGCCTACTTCTTGCTAGAATGTTTTCAAGATACAGACCAAAAACATGCTCGAAATCGATATTTTAGGTGCAAAAAGTCGATATGTGCATGCATCTTCTGTACCCGTTTATATCTCAAATTCAGGCTCAAAACTCTGAAAATTCGATATTTTTGTGTCCCAGATGCGATCTGTACCTGCATACTCCGTGTTAGACTGTTTTTAAAATACAGGCCCAAAACATGCTAACAAATTGATATTTTAGGTGCACAAAGTCAATATGTGTATGCATTCTCTGTACCCGGTTATATCTCAAATTCAGGCTCAAAACACCCGAAAATTCAATATTTTTGTGTCCCAGAAGCGATCTGTACATGCCTACTCAGTGCTAGAATATTTTCAAAATAGAGGCTCAGAACATGCTAAAAATCGATATTTTAGGTGCCCGAAGTCGATATGTGCATGAATCTTCTGTACCCGTTTATATCTCAAATTCAGGCTCAAAACACCCAAAAATTCGATATTTTTGTGTCCCAAAAGCGACCTGTACGTGTCTACTCCGTGTTAGAGTATTTTAAAAATACAGGCCCAAAACATGCTCAAAATCGATATTTTGGGTGCTTTAAGTCGATATGTGCATGCATCTTCTGTACCCGTTTATATCTCAAATTCAGACTCAAAACACCCGAATATTCGATATTTTTGGGTCTCAAAAGCGATCTGTACATGCCTACTCCGTGTTAGAGTATTTTCAAAATACAGGCCTAAAACATGCTGTAAATCAATATTTTAGCTGCCCAAAGTCAATATGTGTATGCATCTTCTGTACCCGTCTATATCCCAAATTCAGGTTCAAAACACTCGAAAATTCGATATTTTTTGGTCCCAGAAGCAATCTGTACATGCCTACTTCTTGCTAGAAATTTTTAAGATACAGACCTAAAACATGCTTTAAAATCGATATTTTAGGTTCAAAAATTCGATATGTGCATGCATCATCTGTACCCATTTATATCTCAAATTCAGGCTCAAAACTCCGAAAATTCGATATTTTTGTGTCCAAGAAGCGATCTGTACATGCATACTCTGTGTTAGAGTGTTTTTAAAATACAGGCCCAAAACATGCTAAAAATTGATATTTTAGGTGCACAAAGTCAATATGTGTATGCATTCTCTGTACCCGGTTATATCTCAAATTCAGGCTCAAAACACCCGAAAATTCAATATTTTTGGGTCCCAGAAGCGATCTGTACATGCCTACTCAGTGCTAGAATGTTTTTAAAATAGAGGCTCAGAACATGTTAAAAATCGATATTTTGGGTGCCCAAAGTCAATATGTGCATGCATGTTCTGTACCCGTTTATATCTCAAATTTAGGCTCAAAACACCCGAAGATTCGATTTATTTGGGTCCCAGAAGCGATCTGAACGTGCATACTCCGTGTTAGAGTGTTTTTAAAATATAGGCCAAAAAGATGCTGAAAATCGATATTTTAGGTGCCTAAAGTCAATATGTTTATGCATCTTCTGTACCCGTGTAAATCCCTAATTCAGGTTCAAAACACCCAAAAAATCGAAATTTTTGTGTCCCAGAAGCGATCTGTACATGTCTATACCGTGTTAGAGTATTTTCAAAAAACAGGCCCAAAACATCCTTAAAATCGATATTTTAGGTGCCCAAAGTCGATATGTGCATGCATCTTCTGTACCCGTTTATATCTCAAATTCAGACTCAAAACACCCGATTATTCGATATTTTTGGGTCCCAAAAGCCATCTGTACATGCATACTCCGTGTTAGAGTATTTTCAAAATACAGGCCTAAAATATGTAGTAAATCGATATTTTAGCTGCCCAAAGTCAATATGTGTATGCATCTTCTGTACACGTCTATATTCCAAATTCAGGTTCAAAACCCTCGAAAATTCGATATTTTTGGGTCCCAGAAGCAATCTGTACCTGCCTACTTCTTGCTAGAATGTTTTCAAGATACAGACCAAAAACATGCTCGAAATCGATATTTTAGGTGCAAAAAGTCGATATGTGCATGCATCTTCTGTACCCGTTTATATCTCAAATTCAGGCTCAAAACTCTGAAAATTCGATATTTTTGTGTCCCAGATGCGATCTGTACCTGCATACTCCGTGTTAGACTGTTTTTAAAATACAGGCCCAAAACATGCTAACAAATTGATATTTTAGGTGCACAAAGTCAATATGTGTATGCATTCTCTGTACCCGGTTATATCTCAAATTCAGGCTCAAAACACCCGAAAATTCAATATTTTTGTGTCCCAGAAGCGATCTGTACATGCCTACTCAGTGCTAGAATATTTTCAAAATAGAGGCTCAGAACATGCTAAAAATCGATATTTTAGGTGCCCGAAGTCGATATGTGCATGCATCTTCTGTACCCGTTTATATCTCAAATTCAGGCTCAAAACACCCAAAAATTCGATATTTTTGTGTCCCAAAAGCGACCTGTACGTGTCTACTCCGTGTTAGAGTATTTTAAAAATACAGGCCCAAAACATGCTCAAAATCGATATTTTGGGTGCTTTAAGTCGATATGTGCATGCATCTTCTGTACCCGTTTATATCTCAAATTCAGACTCAAAACACCCGAATATTCGATATTTTTGGGTCTCAAAAGCGATCTGTACATGCCTACTCCGTGTTAGAGTATTTTCAAAATACAGGCCTAAAACATGCTGTAAATCAATATTTTAGCTGCCCAAAGTCAATATGTGTATGCATCTTCTGTACCCGTCTATATCCCAAATTCAGGTTCAAAACACTCGAAAATTCGATATTTTTTGGTCCCAGAAGCAATCTGTACATGCCTACTTCTTGCTAGAAATTTTTAAGATACAGACCTAAAACATGCTTTAAAATCGATATTTTAGGTTCAAAAATTCGATATGTGCATGCATCATCTGTACCCATTTATATCTCAAATTCAGGTTCAAAACTCCGAAAATTCGATATTTTTGTGTCCAAGAAGCGATCTGTACATGCATACTCTGTGTTAGAATGTTTTTAAAATAGAGGCTCAGAACATGTTAAAAATCGATATTTTGGGTGCCCAAAGTCAATATGTGCATGCATGTTCTGTACCCGTTTATATCTCAAATTTAGGCTCAAAACACCCGAAGATTCGATATTTTTGGGTCCCAGAAGCGATCTGTATATGCCTACTCCGTGTTTGAGTATTTTCAAAATACATGAGCAAAACATGCTGAAAATCGATATTTTAGCTGCCTATAGTCGATATGTGCATGCATCTTCTGTACCCGTTTATATCTCAAATTCAGGCTCAAAACACCCGAAAATTCGATATTTTTGGGTCCCAGAAGCGATCTGTGCATGCCTACTCCGTGTTAGAGTACTTTTAAAATTCAAGCCCAAAACATGCTAAAAATCGATATTTTAGGTGCCCATTTTCGATGTGTGCATGCGTATTCTGTACCCGTTTATATCTCAAATTCAGGCTCAAAACACCCGAAAATTCGATATTTTTGGGTCCCTTAAGCGATCTGTACATGCCTACTCAGTCTTAGAGTATTTTCAAAATACAGGCCCAAAACATGCTAAAAATCGACATTTTGGGTGCCCAAAGTCGATATGTGCATTCATCTTCTGTACCCGTTTATATCTCAAATTCAGGCTCAAAACACCCAAAAATCCGATATTTTTGTGTGCCTGAAGCGATCTGTACATGCCTACTCCGTGTTAGAGTATTTTCACAATTCAGACCCAAAACATGCTCAAAATCGATATTTTAGGTGTAAAGAGTCGATATGTGCATTCATCTTCATTACATGTTTACATATCAAATTCAGGCTGAAAACACCCGAAAATTCAATATTTTTGGGTTCCAAAAGCGATCTGTACATGCCTACTCAGTGCTAGAATGTTTTTAAAATATAGGCTCTAAACATGCTATAAATCGATATTTTAGGTGTCCAAAGTCGATATGTGCATGCATCTTCTGTACCCGTTTATATCTCAAATTCAGGCTCAAAACACCCGAAAATTCGATATTTTTGGGTCCCTTAAGCGATCTGTACATACCTACTCCGTGTTAGAGTATTTACACAATACAGACCCAAAACATGCTCAAAATCGATATTTTAGGTGGAAAGAGTCGATATGTGCATTCATCTTCATTACCTGTTTACATATCAAATTCAGGCTCAAAACACCCGAAAATTCGATATTTTTGGGTCCAAGTAGTGATCTTTACATGCCTACTCAGTGCTAGAATGTTTTCAAAATATAGAGTCAAAACATGCTAAAACTCGATATTTTATGTGTCCCAAGTCGATATGTGCATGCATGTTCTGTACCCTTTTAAATCACAAATTCAGGCTTAAAACATCCGAAAATTCGATATTTTTGGGTCCCAGAAGCGATCTGTATATGCCTACTCCGTGTTTGAGTATTTTCAAAATTCAGGCCCAAAACATGCTAAAAATTGATATTTTAGGTGCACAAAGTCAATATGTGTATGCATTCTCTGTACCCGGTTATATCTCAAATTCAGGCTCAAAACACCCGAAAATTCAATATTTTTGGGTCCCAGAAGCGATCTGTACATGCCTACTCAGTGCTAGAATGTTTTTAAAATAGAGGCTCAGAACATGTTAAAAATCGATATTTTGGGTGCCCAAAGTCAATATGTGCATGCATGTTCTGTACCCGTTTATATCTCAAATTTAGGCTCAAAACACCCGAAAATTCGATAGTTTTGGGTCCCAGAAGCGATCTGTATATGCCTACTCCGTGTTTGAGTATTTTCAAAATACATGCCCAAAACATGCTGAAAATCGATATTTTAGGTGTAAAGAGTCGATATGTGCATGCATATTCTGTACAGGTTTATATCTCAAATTCAGGCTCAAAACACCCGAAAATTCGATATTTTTGGGTCCCTTAAGCGATCTGTACATGCCTACTCCGTGTTAGAGTATTTACACAATACAGACCCAAAACATGCTCAAAATCGATATTTTAGGTGCAAAGAGTCGATATGTGCATTCATCTTCATTACCTGTTTACATATCAAATTCAGGCTCAAAACACCCGAAAATTCGATATTTTTGGGTCCCAGAAGTGATCTGTACATGCCTACTCCGTGTTAGAGTATTTTCATAATACAGGCCTAAAACATGCTGTAAATCGATATTTTAGCTGCCCAAAGTCAATATGTGTATGCATCTTCTGTACCCGTCTATATCCCAAATTCAGGTTCAAAACACTCGAAAATTCGATATTTTTGGGTCCCAGAAGCAATCTGTACATGCTTACTTCTTGCTAGAATGTTTTCAAGATACAGACCAAAAACATGCTCAAAATCGATATTTTAGGTGCAAAAAGTCGATATGTGCATGCATCTTCTGTACCCGGTTATATCTCAAATTCAGGCTCAAAACACCCGAAAATTCAATATTTTTGGGTCCCAGAAGCGATCTGTACATGTCTACTCAGTGCTAGAATGTTTTCAAAATAAAGGCTAAGAACATGCTAAAAATCGATATTTTAGGTGCCCGGTGTCGATATGTGCATGAATCTTCTGTACCCGTTTATATCTCAAATTCAGGCTCAAAACATCCAAAAATTCGATATTTTTGTGTCCCAAAAGCGATCTGTACGTGTCTACTCCGTGTTAGAGTATTTTAAAAATACAGGCCCAAAACATGCTCAAAATCGATATTTTGGGTGCCCAAAGTCGATATGTGCAGGCGTGGCTGAGTGGATAGAGTGATGGACTGCGAATGGCAAGGGCCCTGGTTCGAGTCCACAAGAAAACGTCTGGGATTTTTCCGAGGTGATCTGATGGGTCCAGTTGTTCGTCAACTATACCCTGGCTACGCCGACACGTCAAGAAAATACCCCCTACATCGTCGTCAACTCACAATATAGAAGATGCCAGACCATATTCCAAGATGCTGTGAGTGACGGTGTAGCTGCTCTCCCCTGATAGTGACGTGTATAAATAAGGTGTCGTCATCTAGTGGGGCAGATGAGAAGCTACGGTACCAACATCACCACGAAGCTTCACTGTCTCATCTAATGCGACACCCAATAATCTCGGGGCCTCGCAAGAGTCACGGGCTACTGACAGCCTGCAGCCCCGAGGTTGAGGTATAGAAAAAAAAAAAAAAAAAAAAAAAAATCTTCTGTACCCGTTTATATCTCAAATTCAGACTCAAAACACCCGGATATTCGATATTTTTGGGTCCCAAAAGCGATCTGTACATGCCTACTCCGTGTTAGAGTATTTTCAAAATACAGGCCTAAAACATGCTGTAAATCGATATTTTAGCTGCCCAAAGTCAATATGTGTATGCATCTTCTGTACCGTCTATATCCCAAATTCAGGTTCAAAACACTCGAAAATTCGATATTTTTTGGTCCCAGAAGCAATCTGTACATGCCTACTTCTTGCTAGAAAGTTTTAAGATACAGACCCAAAACATGCTTTAAAATCGATATTTTAGGTTCAAAAATTCGATATGTGCATGCATCATCTGTACCCATTTATATCTCAAATTCAGGCTCAAAACTCTGAAAATTCGATATTTTTGTGTCCCAGAAGCGATCTGTACATGCATACTCTGTGTTAGAGTGTTTTTAAAATACAGGCCCAAAACATGCTAAAAATTGATATTTTAGGTGCACAAAGTCAATATGTGTATGCATTCTCTGTACCCGGTTATATCTTAAATTCAGGCTCAAAACACCCGAAAATTCAATATTTTTGGGTCCCAGAAGCGATCTGTACATGCCTACTCAGTGCTAGAATGTTTTTAAAATAGAGGCTCAGAACATGTTAAAAATCGATATTTTGGGTGCCCAAAGTCAATATGTGCATGCATGTTCTGTACCCGTTTATATCTCAAATTTAGGCTCAAAACACCCGAAAATTCGATATTTTTGGGTCCCAGAAGCGATCTGTATATGCCTACTCCGTGTTTGAGTATTTTCAAAATACATGCCCAAAACATGCTGAAAATCGATATTTTAGCTGCCCATAGTCGATATGTGCATGCATTTTCTGTACCCGTTTATATCTCAACTTCAGGCTCAAAACACCCGAAAATTCGATATTTTTGGGTCCCAGAAGCGATCTGTGCATGCCTACTCCGTGTTAGAGTACTTTTAAAATTCAAGCCCAAAACATGCTAAAAATCGATATTTTAGGTGCCCATTTTCGATATGCGCATGCGTATTCTGTACAGGTTTATATCTCAAATTCAGGCTCAAAACACCCGAAAATTCGATATTTTTGGGTCCCTTAAGCGATCTGTACATGCCTACTCAGTCTTAGAGTATTTTCAAAATACAGGCCCAAAACATGCTCAAAATCGACATTTTGGGTGCCCAAAGTCGATATGTGCATTCATCTTCTGTACCCGTTTATATCTCAAATTCAGGCTCAAAACACCCAAAAATCCGATATTTTTGTGTGCCTCAAGCGATCTGTACATGCCTACTCCGCGTTAGAGTATTTACACAATACAGACCCAAAACATGCTCAAAATCGATATTTTAGGTGCAAAGAGTCGATATGTGCATTCATCTTCATTACCTGTTTACATATCAAATTCAGGCTCAAAACACCCGAAAATTCGATATTTTTGGGTCCAAGAAGTGATCTGTACATGCCTACTCAGTGCTAGAATGTTTTCAAAATATAGAGTCAAAACATGCTAAAACTCAATATTTTATGTGTCCCAAGTCGATATGTGCATGCATGTTCTGTACCCTTTTAAATCCCAAATTCAGGCTTAAAACATCCGAAAATTCGATATTTTTGGATCCTAGAAGCGATCTGTACATATCTACTCAGTGCTAGAATGTTTTCAAAATATTGGCTTAAAACATGATAAAATTCGATATTTTAGGTGTCCAAAGTCGATATGTGCATACATCTTTTGTACCCGTTTATATCCCAAATTCAGGCTCAAAACTCCCGAAAATTTAATTTTTTTGTGTCCCAGAACCTATCTGTACAGGCTTACTTCTTGCTAGAATGTTTTCAAGATACAGACCAAAAACATGCTCAAAATCGATATTTTAGGTGCAAAAAGTCGATATGTGCATGCATCTTCTGTACCCGTTTATATCTCAAATTCTGGCTCAAAACTCTGAAAATTCGATATTTTTGTGTCCCAGTAGCGATCTGTACCTGCATACTCCGTGTTAGAGTGTTTTTAAAATACAGGCCCAAAACATGCTGAAAATTGATATTTTAGGTGCACAAAGTCAATATGTGTATGCATTCTCTGTACCCGGATATATCTCAAATTCAGGCTCAAAACACCCGAAAATTCAATATTTTTGGGTCCCAGAAGCGATCTGTACATGCCTACTCAGTGCTTGAATGTTTTCAAAATAGAGGCTCAGAACATGCTAAAAATCGATATTTTAGGTGCCCGGTGTCGATATGTGCATGAATCTTCTGTACCCGTTTATATCTCAAATTCAGGCTCAAAACTCCGAAAATTCGATATTTTTGTGTCCCAGAAGCGATCTGTACATGCATACTCTGTGTTAGAGTGTTTTTAAAATACAGGCCCAAAACATGCTAAAAATTGATATTTTAGGTGCACAAAGTCAATATGTGTATGCATTCTCTGTACCCGGTTATATCTAAAATTCAGGCTCAAAACACCCGAAAATTCGATATTTTTGGGTCCCAGAAGCGATCTGTGCATGCCTACTCCGTGTTAGAGTACTTTTAAAATTCAAGCCCAAAACATGCTAAAAATCGATATTTTAGGTGCCCATTTTCGATATGTGCATGCGTATTCTGTACAGGTTTAAATCTCAAATTCAGGCTCAAAACACCCGAAAATTCGATATTTTTGGGTCCCTTAAGCGATCTGTACATGCCTACTCAGTCTTAGAGTATTTTCAAAATACAGGCCCAAAACATGCTAAAAATCGACATTTTGGGTGCCCAAAGTCGATATGTGCATTCATCTTCTGTACCCGTTTATATCTCAAATTCAGGCTCAAAACACCCAAAAATCCGATATTTTTGTGTGCCTCAAGCGATCTGTACATGCCTACTCCGTGTTAAAGTATTTACACAATACAGACCCAAAACATGCTCAAAATCGATATTTTAGGTGCAAAGAGTCGATATGTGCATTCATCTTCATTACCTGTTTACATATCAAATTCAGGCTCAAAACACCCGAAAATTCGATATTTTTGGGTCCAAGAAGTGATCTGTACATGCCTACTCAGTGCTAGAATGTTTTCAAAATATAGAGTTAAAACATGCTAAAACTCGATATTTTATGTGTCCCAAGTCGATATGTGCATGCATCTTCTGTACCCGTTTATATCTCAAATTCATGCTCAAAACACCCGAAAATTAGATATTTTTGTGTCCCAGAAGCGATATGTCTATGCCTACTCCTTCTTAGAATGTTTTCAAGATACAGACCCAAAACATGCTAAAAATAGATATATTAGGTGCAAAAAGTCGATATGTGCATGCATCTTCAGTATCCATTTATATCTTAAAATAAGGCTCAAAACACCCAAAAATTCAATATTTTTGGGTCCCAGAAGCGATCTGTACATGTCTACTCAGAGCTAGACTGTTTTTAAAATATAGGCTTAAAACATGCTAAAAAGCGACATTTTAGGTGTCCAAAGTCGATATGTGCATACATCTTTTGTACCAGTTTATATCCCAAATTCAGGCTCAAAACACCCGAAAATTCGATATTTTTGGGACCCAGAAGCGATCTGTACATGCCTACTCAGTGCTAGAATATTTTCAAAATATAGGCCCAATACATGCTAAAAATCGATATTTTAGGTGCCCAATGTCGATATGTGCATGCATGTTCTGTACCCGTTTATATCTAAAATTTAGGCTCAAAACACCCGAAAATTCGATATTTTTGGCTCCCAGAAGCGATCTGTACTTGTCTACTCCGTGTTAGAGTACTTTCAAAATACAGGCCATAAAACATACTGAAAATCGATATTTTAGGTGCCCAAAGTCGATATGTGCATGCATCTTCTGTACCCGTTTATATCTCAAATTCAGGCACAAAACACGCGAAAATTCGAGATTTTTGGGTCCCAGAAGCGATCTGTACATGCCTACTCAGTGCTAGAATGTTTTCAAAATATAGGCTCAAAACATGCTAAAAATCGATATTTTAGGTGCCCAAAGTCGATATGTGCATGCATCTTCTGTACCCGTTTATATCTCAAATTCAGGCTCAAAATTCCCGAAAATTCGATGTTTTTGGGCCCCAGGAGCAATCTGTACATGCCTATTCCGTGTTAGAGTATTTTCAAAATACAGGCCCAAAACATGCTGAAAATGGATATTTGAGGTGCCCAAAGTCAATATGTGTATGCATCTTCTGTACCCGTTTATATCCCAAATTCAGGCTCAAAACAACAGAAAATTCGATATTTTTGGGTTCCAGAAGCGATCTGTACCTGCCTACTCTGTGTTAGAGTATTTTCAAAATATAGTCCCAAAACATGCTAAATATCGATATCTTGGGTGCCAAAAGTTGATATCTGCATGCATCTTCAGTACCCGTTTATATCTCAAATTCAGGCTCAAAACGACGGAAAATTCAATATTTTTGGGTCCCAGAAGCGATCTGTACATGCCTACTCAGTGCTAGAATGTTTTCAAAATATAGGCTTAAAACATGCTAAAAATCGATATTTTAGGTGTCCAAAGTCGATATGTGCATCCATCTTCTGTACCCGTTTATATCTCAAATTCAGGCTCAAAAACCCGAAAATTCGAGATTTTTGGGTGCCAGAAGCGATCTGTACATGCCTACTCCGTGTTAAAATATTTTTAAAATACATGCCCAAAACATGCTGAAAATTGATATTTTACCTCCCTATAGTCGATGTGTGAATGCATCTTCTGTACCCGATTATATCTCAAATTCAGGCTCAAAATTCCCGAAAATTCGATGTTTTTGGGCCCCAGAAGCAATCTGTACATGCCTATTCCGTGTTAGAGTATTTTCAAAATACAGGCCCAAAACATGCTGAAAATCGATATTTGAGGTGCCCAAAGTCATAATGTGTATGCATCTTCTGTACCCGTTTACATCCCAAATTCAGGCTCAAAACACCCGAAAATTCGATATTTTTGGGTCCCAGAAGCGATCTGTACATGCCTACTCTGTGTTAGAGTATTTTCAAAATATAGGTCCAAAACATGTTAAATATCGATATCTTGGGTGCCGAAAGTTGATATCTGCATGCATCTTCAGTACCCGTTTATATCTCAAATTCAGGCTCAAATTGACGGAAAATTCAATTTTTTGATGTCCCAGAAGCGATCTGTACATGCCTACTTAGTGCTAGAATATTTTCAAAATATAGGCTCAAAACATGCTAAAAATCGATAATTTAGGTGCCCAAAGTCGATATGTGCATGCATCTTCTGAACCCGTTTATATCTCAAATTCAGACTCAAAACACCCGAAAATTCGAGATTTTTGGGTCCCAGAAGCGATCTGTACATGCCTACTCCGTGTTAGAGTATTTTCAAAATTCAGGCCCAAAACATGCTCAAATCGATATTTTAGCTCCACATAGTCGATATGTGCATGCATCTTCTGTACCCGTTTATATCTCAAATTCAGGCTCAAAAAAACAGAAAATTCGATATTTTTGGATCAGACAAGCGATCTGTACATGCCTACTCAGTAATACAATATTTTTAAAATATAGGCCCAAAACAAGCTAAAAATCGATATTTGAGGTGCCCAAAGTCGATATGTTCATGAATCTTCTGTACCCGTTTATATCTCAAATTCATGCTCAAAACACCCGAAAATTCGATATTTTTGTGTCCCAGAAGCGATCTGTACATGCCTACTCTGTGTTAGAGTATTTTCAAAATACAGGCCCAAAACATGCTGAAAATCGATATTTGAGGTGCCCAAAGTCAATATGTGTATGCATCTTCTGTACCCGTTTATATCCCAAATTCAGGCTCAAAACACCCGAAAAATCGATATTTTTGGGTCCCAGAAGCGATCTGTACATGCCTACTCTGTGTTAGAGTATTTTCAAAATATAGGTCCAAAACATGTTAAATATCGATATCTTGGGTGCCGAAAGTTGATATCTGCATGCATCTTCTGTACCCGTTTATATCTCAAATTCAGGCTCAAAACACCCAAAAATCCGATATTTTTGTGTGCCTGAAGCGATCTGTACATGCCTACTCCGTGTTAGAGTATTTACACAATACAGACCCAAAACATTCTCAAAATCGATATTTTAGGTGCAAAGAGTCGATATGTGCATTCATCTTCATAACCCATTTATATCTCAAATTCAGGCTCAAAAACACCCGAAAATTCGAGATTCTTGGGTCCCAGAAGCGATCTGTACATGCCTACTCCGTTTTAAAGTATTTTCAAAATACAGGCCCAAAACATGCTAAAAATCTATATTTTAGGTGCCCAAAGTCAATATGTGTATGCATCTTCTGTACCCTTCTATATCCCAAATTCAGGTTCAAAACACCAGAAAATTCGGTATTTTTGGGTCCCAGAAGCGATCTGTACATGCCTACTCCTTGCTAGAATGTTTTTCAAGATACAGACCCAAAACATGCTCAAAATCGATATTTTAGGTGCAAAAAGTCGATATGTGCATGCATCCTCTGTACCCGGTTATATCCCAAATTCTGGCTCAAAACCCCCGAAAATTCGATTTATTTGGGTCCCAGAAGCGATCTGTACATGCATACTCCGTGTTAGAGTGTTTTTAAATATAGGCCAAAAACATGCTGAAAATCGATATTTTAGGTGCCTAAAGTCAATATGTTTATGCATCTTCTGTACCCGTGTATATCCCTAATTCAGGTTCAAAACACACAAAAAATCGAAATTTTTGTGTCCCAGAAGCGATCTGTACATGTCTATACCGTGTTAGAGTATTTTCAAAAAACAGACCCAAAACATGCTCAAAATCGATATTTTAGGTGCCCAAAGTCGATATGCGTATGCATCTTCTGTACCCGTTTATATCTCAAATTCAGACTCAAAACACCCGATTATTCGATATTTTTGGGTCCCAAAAGCCATCTGTACATGCATACTCCGTGTTAGAGTATTTTCAAAATACAGGCCTAAAACATGCAGTAAATCGATATTTTAGCTGCCCAAAGTCAATATGTGTATGCATCTTCTGTACACGTCTATATTCCAAATTCAGGTTCAAAACACTCGAAAATTCGATATTTTTGGGTCCCAGAAGCAATCTGTACATGCCTACTTCTTGCTAGAATGTTTTCAAGATACAGACCAAAAACATGCTCAAAATCGATATTTTAGGTGCCCGGTGTCGATATGTGCATGCATCTTCTGTACCCGTTTATATCTCAAATTCAGGCTAGAAACTCTGAAAATTCGATATTTTTGTGTCCCAGAAGCGATCTGTACCTGCATACTCCGTGTTAGAGTGTTTTTAAAATACAGGCCCAAAACATGCTGAAAATTGATATTTTAGGTGCACAAAGTCAATATGTGTATGCATTCTCTGTACCCGGTTATATCTCAAATTCAGGCTCAAAACACCCGAAAATTCGATATTTTTGGGTCCCTTAAGCGATCTGTACATGCCTACTCAGTCTTAGAGTATTTTCAAAATACAGCCCCAAAACATGCTAAAAATCGACATTATGGGTGCCCAAATTCTCATATGTGCATTCATCTTCTGTACCCGTTTATATCTCAAATTCAGGCTCAAAACACCCAAAAATCCAATATTTTTGTGTGCCTGAAACGATCTGTACATGTCTACTCCGTTTTAGAGTATTTACACAATACAGGTCCAAAACATGCTCAAAATCGATATTTTAGGTGCCCAAAGTAGATATGTGCATGCATCTTCTGTACCCGTTTATATCTCAAATTCAGGCTCAAAACACCCGAAAATTCAATATTTTTGGGTCCCAGAAGCGATCTGTACATGCCTACTCCGTGTTAAAGTATTTTCAAAATACAGGCCCAAAACATGCTCAAAATCGTTATTTTAGGTGCCCAAAGTCGATATGTGCATGCATCTTCTGTACCCGTTTATATATCAAATTCAGACTCAAAACACCCGATTTTCGATATTTTTGGGTCCTAAAAGCCATCTGTACATGCATACTCCGTGTTAGAGTGTTTTCAAAATATAGGCCTAAAACATGCAGTAAATCGATATTTTAGCTGCCCAAAGTCAATATGTGTATGCATCTTCTATACACGTCTATATTCCAAATTCAGGTTCAAAACACTCGAAAATTCGATATTTTTGGGTCCCAGAAGCGATCTGTACATGCCTACTTAGTGCTAGAATGTTTTCAAAATAGAGGTTCAGAACATGCTAAAAATCGATATTTTAGGTGCCCGAAGTCGATATGTGCATGAATCTTCTGTACCCGTTTATATCTCAAATTCAGGCTCAAAACACCCAAAAATTCGATATTTTTGTGTCCCAAAAGCGATCTGTACGTGTGTACTTCGTGTTAGAGTATTTTAAAAACACAGGCCCAAAACATGCTCAAAATCGATATTTTGGGTGCTTTAAGTCGATATGTGCATGCATCTTCTGTACCCGTTTATATCTCAAATTCAGGCTCAAAACACCCGAATATTCGATATTTTTGGGTCCCAAAAGCGATCTGTACATGCCTACTCCGTGTTAGAATATTTTCAAAATACAGGCCTAAAACATGCTGTAAATCGATATTTTAGCTGCCCAAAGTCAATATGTGTATGCATCTTCTGTACCGTCTATATCCCAAATTCAGGTTCAAAACACACGAAAATTCGATATTTTTTGGTCCCAGAAGCAATCTGTACATGCCTACTTCATGCTAGAAAGTTTTAAGATACAGACCCAAAACATGCTTTAAAATCGATATTTTAGGTTCAAAAATTCGATAAGTGCATGCATCATCTGTACCCATTTATATCTCAAATTCAGGCTCAAAACTCCGAAAATTCGATATTTTTGTGTCCCAGAAGCGATCTGTACATGCATACTCCGTGTTAGAGTGTTTTTAAAATACAGGCCCATAACATGCTAAAAATTGATATTTTAGGTGCACAAAGTCAATATGTGTATGCATTCTCTGTACCCGGTTATATCTCAAATTCAGGCTCAAAACACCCGAAAATTCAATATTTTTGGGTCCCAGAAGCGATCTGTACATGCTTACTTAGTGCTAGAATGTTTTTAAAATAGAGGCTCAGAACATGTTAAAAATCGATATTTTGGGTGCCCAAAGTCAATATGTGCATGCATGTTCTGTACCCGTTTATATCTCAAATTTAGGCTCAAAACACCCGAAAATTCGATATTTTTTTGTCCCAGAAGCGATCTGTATATGCCTACTCCGTGTTTGATTATTTTCAAAATACATTCCCAAAACATGCTGAAAATCGATATTTTAGCTGCCCATAGTCGATATGTGCATGCATCTTCTGTACCCGTTTATATCTCAAATTCAGGCTCAAAATACCCGAAAATTCGATATTTTTGGGTCCCAGAAGCGATCTGTGCATGCCTACTCCGTGTTAGAGTACTTTTAAAATTCAAGCCCAAAACATGCTAAAAATCGATATTTTAGGTGCCCATTTTCGATATGTGCATGCGTATTCTGTACAGGTTTATATCTCAAATTCAGGCTCAAAACACCAGAAAATTCGATATTTTTGGGTCCCTTAAGCGATCTGTACATGCCTACTCAGTCTTAGAGTATTTTCAAAATACAGGCCCAAAATATGCTAAAAATCGACATTTTGGGTGCCCAAAGTCGATATGTGCATTCATCTTCTGTACCCGTTTATATCTCAAATTCAGGCTCAAAACACCCAAAAATCCGATATTTTTGTGTGCCTCAAGCGATCTGTACATGCCTACTCCGTGTTAGAGTATTTACGCAATACAGACCCAAAACATGCTCAAAATCGATATTTTAGGTGCAAAGAGTCGATATGTTCATTCATCTTCATTACTTGTTTACATATCAAATTCAGGCTCAAAACACCCGAAAATTCGATATTTTTGGGTCCAAGAAGTGATCTATACATGCCTACTCAGTGCTAGAATGTTTTCAAAATATAGGCTTAAAACATGCTAAAATTCGATATTTTATGTGTCCCAAGTCGATATGTGCATGCATGTTCTGTACCCTTTTAAATCCCAAATTCAGGCTTAAAACATCCGAAAATTCGATATTTTTGGATCCCAGAAGCGATCTGTACATATCTACTCAGTGCTAGAATGTTTTCAAAATATAGGCTTAAAACATGCTAAAATTCGATATTTTAGGTGTCCAAAGTCGATATGTGCATACATCTTTTGTACCCGTTTATATCCCAAATTCAGGCTCAAAACACCCGAAAATTTAATTTTTTTGTGTCCCAGAAGCTATTTGTACATGCTTACTTAGTGATAGAATATTTACAAAATATTGGCCCAAAACATACAAAAAATCGATATTTTGGGTGCCCAAAGTCGATATGTGCATGCATCTTCTGTACCCGTTTATATCTCAAATTCATGCTCAAAACACCCGAAAATTAGATATTTTTGTGTCCCAGAAGCGATATGTCTATGCCTACTCCTTCTTAGAATGTTTTCAAGATACAGACCCAAAACATGCTAAAAATAGATATATTAGGTGCAAAAAGTCGATATGTGCATGCATCTTCAGTACCCGTTTATATCTTAAATTCAGGCTCAAAACACCCAAAAATTCAATATTTTTGGGTCCCAGAAGCGATCTGTACATGTCTACTCAGAGCTAGACTGTGTTTAAAATATAGGCTTAAAACATGCTAAAAATCGACATTTTAGGTGTCCAAAGACGATATGTGCATACATCTTTTGTACCAGTTTATATCCCAAATTCAGGCTCAAAACAACAGAAAATTCGATATTTTTGGGAGCCAGAAGCGATCTGTACATGCCTACTCAGTGCTAGAATATTTTCAAAATATAGGCCCAATACATGCTAAAAATCGATATTTTAGGTGCCCAATGTCGATATGTGCATGCATGTTCTGTACCCGTTTATATCTAAAATTTAGGCTCAAAACACCCGAAAATTCGATATTTTTGGCTTTCAGAAGCGATCTGTACTTGTCTACTCCGTGTTAGAGTACTTTCAAAATACAGGCCATAAAACATACTGAAAATCGATATTTTAGGTGCCCAAAGTCGATATGTGCATGCATCTTCTGTATCCGTTTATATCTCAAATTCAGGCACAAAACACCCGAAAATTCGAGATTTTTGGGTCCCAGAAGCGATCTGTACATGCCTACTCCGTGTTAGAGTATTTTCAAAATACATGCCCAAAACATGCTGAAAATTGATATTTTACATCCACATAGTCGATGTGTGCATGCATCTTCTGTACCCGATTATATCTCAAATTCAGGCTCAAAATTCCCGAAAATTCGATGTTTTTGGGCCCCAGAAGCAATCTGTACATGCCTATTCCGTGTTAGAGTATTTTCAAAATACAGGCCCAAAACATGCTGAAATTCGATATTTTAGGTGCCCAAAGTCGATATGTGCATGCATCTTCTGTATCCGTTTATATCTCAAATTCAGGCACAAAACACCCGAAAATTCGATATTTTTGGGTCCCAGAAGCGATCTGTACATGCCTACTCTGTGTTAGAGTATTTTCAAAATATAGGTCCAAAACATGTTAAATATCGATATCTTGGGTGCCGAAAGTTGATATCTGCATGCATCTTCAGTACCCGTTTATATCTCAAATTCAGGCTCAAATTGACGGAAAATTCAATTTTTTGATGTCCCAGAAGCGATCTGTACATGCCTACTCAGTGCTAGAATGTTTTCAAAATATAGGCTCAAAACATGCTAAAAATCGATAATTTAGGTGCCCAAAGTCGATATGTACATGCATCTTCTGAACCCGTTTATATCTCAAATTCAAACTCAAAACACCCGAAAATTCGAGATTTTTGGTTCCCAGAAGCGATATGTACATGTCTACTCCGTGTTAGAGTATTTTCAAAATTCAGGCCCAAAACATGCTGAAAATCGATATTTTTGCTTAACATAGTCGATATGTGCATGCATCTTCTGTACCCGTTTATATCTCAAATTCAGGCTCAAACCACCAGAAAATTCGATATTTTTGGATCAGACAAGCGATCTGTACATGCCTACTCAGTAATAGAATATTTTTAAAATATAGGCCCAAAACAAGCTAAAAATCGATATTTGAAGTGCCCAAAGTCGATATGTTCATGAATCTTCTGTACCCGTTTATATCTCAAATTCATGCTCAAAACACCAGAAAATTCGATATTTTTGTGTCCCAGAAGCGATCTGTACATGCCTACTCTGTGTTAGAGTATTTTCAAAATATAGGCCGAAAACATGCTAAATATCGATATCTTGGGTGCCAAAAGTTGATATCTGCATGCATCTTCATTACCCGTTTATATCTCAAATTCAGGCTCAGAACGACGGAAAATTCAATATTTTTGGGTCCCAGAAGCGATCTGTACATGCCTACTCAGTGCTAGAATGTTTTCAAAATATAGGCTCAAAACATGCTAAAAATCGATATTTTAGGTGCCCAAAGTCGATATGTGCATGCATCTTCTGTACCCGTTTATATCTCAAATTCAGGCTCAAATCACCCGAAAATTCGAGATTTTTGGGTGCCAGAAGCGATCTGTACATGCCTACTCCGTGTTAGAGTATTTACAAAATACATGCCCAGAACATGCTGAAAATTGATATTTTACCTCCACATAGTCGATTTGTGCATGCATCTTCTGTACCCGATTATATCTCAAATTCAGGCTCAAAATTTCCGAAAATTCGATGTTTTTGGGCCCCAGAAGCAATCTGTACATGCCTATTCCGTGTTAAAGTATTTTCAAAATACAGGCCCAAAACATGCTGAAAATCGATATTTGAGGTGCCCAAAGTCAATATGTGTATGCATCTTCTGTACCCGTTTATATCCCAAATTCAGGCTCAAAACACCCGAAAATTCGATATTTTTGGGTCCCAGAAGCGATCTGTACATGCCTACTCTGTGTTAGAGTATTTTCAAAATATAGGTCCAAAACATGTTAAATATCGATATCTTGGGTGCCGAAAGTTGATATCTGCATGCATCTTCAGTACCCGTTTATATCTCAAATTCAGGCTCAAATTGACGGAAAATTCAATTTTTTGATGTCCCAGAAGCGATCTGTACATGCCTACTCAGTGCTAGAATGTTTTCAAAATATAGGCTCAAAACATGCTAAAAATCGATAATTTAGGTGCCCAATGTCGATATGTGCATGCATCTTCTGAACCCGTTTATATCTCAAATTCAGACTCAAAACACCCGAAAATTCGAGATTTTTGGGTCCCAGAAGCGATCTGTACATGCCTACTCCGTGTTAGAGTATATTCAAAATTCAGGCCCAAAACATGCTGAAAATCGATATTTTAGCTCCACATAGTCGATATGTGCATGCATCTTCTGTACCCGTTTATATCTCAAATTCAGGCTCAAAAAACAAGAAAATTCGATATTTTTGGATCAGACAAGCGATCTGTACATGCCTACTCAGTAATAGAATATTTTTAAAATATAGGCCCAAAACAAGCTAAAAATCAATATTTGAGGTGCCCAAAGTCGATATGTTCATGAATCTTCTGTACCCGTTTATATCTCAAATTCAGGCTCAAAACACCCGAAAATTCGATATTTTTGTGTCTCAGAAGCGATCTGTACATGTCTACTCTGTGTTAGAGTATTTACAAAATATAGGCCGAAAACATGCTAAATATCGATATCTTGGGTGCCAAAAGTTGATATCTGCATGCATCTTCAGTACCCGTTTATATCTCAAATTCAGGCTCAAAACGACGGAAAATTCAATATTTTTGGGTCCCAGAAGCGATCTGTACATGCCTACTCAGTGCTAGAATGTTTTCAAAATATAGGTTTAAAACATGCTAAAAATCGATATTTTAGGTGCCCAAAGTCGATATGTGCATGCATCTTTTGTACCCGTTTATATCTCAAATTCAGACTCAAAACACCCGAAAATTCGAGAATTTTGGGTGCCATAAGCGATCTGTACATGCCTACTCCGTGTTAGAGTATTTTTAAAATACATGCCCAAAACATGCTGAAAATTGATATTTTACCTCCACATAGTCGATGTGTGCATGCATCTTCTGTACCCGATTATATCTCAAATTCAGGCTCAAAATTCCCAAAAATTCTATGTTTTTGGGCCCCAGAAGCAATCTGTACATGCCTATTCCGTGTTAGAGTATTTTCAAAATACACGCCCAAAACATGCTGAAAATCGATATTTGAGGTGCCCAAAGTCAATATGTATATGCATCTTCTGTACCCGTTTATATCCCAAATTCAGGCTCAAAACACCCGAAAATTCGATATTTTTGGGTCCCTGAAGCGATCTGTACATGCCTACTCTGTGTTAGAGTATTTTCAAAATATAGGTCCAAAACATGTTAAATATCGATATCTTGGGTGCCCAAAGTTGATATCTGCATGCATCTTCAGTACCCGTTTATATCTCAAATTCAGGCTCAAATTGACGGAAAATTCAATTTTTTGATGTCCCAGAAGCGATCTGTACATGCCTACTCAGTGCTAGAATGTTTTCAAAATAAAGGCTCAAAACATGCTAAAAATCGATAATTTAGGTGCCCAAAGTCGATATGTGCATGCATCTTCTAAACCCGTTTATATCTCAAATTCAGACTCAAAACACCCGAAAATTCGAGATTTTTGGGTCCCAGAAGCGATCTGGACATGCTTACTCCGTGTTAGAGTATTTTCAAAATTCAGGCCCAAAACATGCTGAAAATCGATATTTTAGCTCCACATAGTCGATATGTGCCTGCATCTTCTGTACACGTTTATATCTCAAATTCAGGCTCAAAACACCAGAAAATTCGATATTTTTGGATCAGACAAGCGATCTGTACATGCCTACTCAGTAATAGAATATTTTTAAAATATAGGCCCAAAACAAGCTAAAAATCGATATTTGAGGCGCCCAAAGTCGATATGTTCATGAATCTTCTGTAACCGTTTATATCTCAAATTCAGGCTCAAAACACCCGAAAATACGATATTTTTGGGTTCCAGAAGCGATCTGTACCTGCCTACTCTGTGTTAGAGTATTTTCAAAATATAGGCCCAAAACATGCTAAATATCGATATCTTGGGTGCCAAAAGTTGATATCTGCATGCATCTTCAGTACCCGTTTATATCTCAAATTCAGGCTCAAAACGACGGAAAATTCAATATTTTTGGGTCCCAGAAGCGATCTGTACATGCCTACTCAGTGCTAGAATGTTTTCAAAATATAGGCTTAAAACATGCTAAAAATCGATATTTTAGGTGTCCAAAGTCGATATGTGCATCCATCTTCTGTACCCGTTTATATCTCAAATTCAGGCTCATAAACCCGAAAATTCGAGATTTTTGGGTGCTGAAGCGATCTGTACATGCCTACTCCGTGTTAAAATATTTTTAAAATACATGCCCAAAACATGATGAAAATTGATATTTTACCTCCACATAGTCGATGTGTGCATGCATCTTCTGTACCCGATTATATCTCAAATTCAGGCTCAAAATTCCCGAAAATTCGATGTTTTTGGGCCCTTGAAGCAATCTGTACATGCCTATTCCGTGTTAGAGTATTTTCAAAATACAGGCCCAAAACATGCTGAAAATCGATATTTGAGGTGCCCAAAGTCATAATGTGTATGCATCTTCTGTACCCGTTTACATCCCAAATTCAGGCTCAAAACACCCGAAAATTCGATATTTTTGGGTCCCAGAAGCGATCTGTACATGCCTACTCTGTGTTAGAGTATTTTCAAAATATAGGTCCAAAACATGTTAAATATCGATATCTTGGGTGCCGAAAGTTGATATCTGCATGCATCTTCAGTACCCGTTTATATCTCAAATTCAGGCTCAAATTGACGGAAAATTCAATTTTGTTATGTCCCAGAAGCGATCTGTACATGCCTACTCAGTGCTAGAATATTTTCAAAATATAGGCTCAAAACATGCTAAAAATCGATAATTTAGGTGCCCAAAGTCGATAAGTGCATGCATCTTCTGAACCCGTTTATATCTCAAATTCAGACTCAAAACACCCGAAAATTCGAGATTCTTTGGTCCCAGAAGCGATCTGTACATGCCTACTCCGTTTTAAAGTATTTTCAAAATACAGGCCCAAAACATGCTAAAAATCTATATTTTAGGTGCCCAAAGTCAATATGTGTATGCATCTTCTGTACCCTTCTATATCCCAAATTCAGGTTCAAAACACCAGAAAATTCGGTATTTTTGGGTCCCAGAAGCGATCTGTACATGCCTACTCCTTGCTAGAATGTTTTTCAAGATACAGACCCAAAACATGCTCAAAATCGATATTTTAGGTGCAAAAAGTCGATATGTGCATGCATCTTCTGTACCCGTTTATATCTCAAATTCAGACTCAAAACACCCGATAATTCGATATTTTTGGGTCCCAAAAGCCATCTGTACATGCATACTCCGTGTTAGAGTATTTTCAAAATACAGGCCTAAAACATGCAGTAAATCGATATTTTAGCTGCCCAAAGTCAATATGTGTATGCATCTTCTGTACACGTCTATATTCCAAATTCAGGTTCAAAACACTCGAAAATTCGATATTTTTGGGTCCCAGAAGCAATCTGTACATGCCTACTTCTTGCTAGAATGTTTTCAAGATACAGACCAAAAAAATGCTCAAAATCGATATTTTAGGTGCAAAAAGTCGATATGTGCATGCATCTTCTGTACCCGTTTATATCTCAAATTCAGGCTCAAAACTCTGAAAATTCGATATTTTTGTGTCCCAGAAGCGATCTGTACCTGCATACTCCGTGTTAGAGTGTTTTTAAAATACAGGCCCAAAACATGCTGAAAATTGATATTTTAGGTGCACAAAGTCAATATGTGTATGCATTCTCTGTACCCGATTATATCTCAAATTCAGGCTCAAAACACCCGAAAATTCGATATTTTTGGGTCCCTTAAGCGATCTGTACATGCCTACTCAGTCTTAGAGTATTTTCAAAATACAGCCCCAAAACATGCTAAAAATCGACATTATGGGTGCCCAAAGTCTCATATGTGCATTCATCTTCTGTACCCGTTTATATCTCAAATTCAGGCTCAAAACACCCAAAAATCCAATATTTTTGTGTGCCTGAAGCGATCTGTACATGCCTACTCCGTGTTAGAGTATTTACACAATACAGGTCCAAAACATGCTCAAAATCGATATTTTAGGTGCCCAAAGTAGATATGTGCATGCATCTTCTGTACCCGTTTATATCTCAAATTCAGGCTCAAAACACCCGAAAATTCAATATTTTTGGGTCCCAGAAGCGATCTGTACATGCCTACTCCGTGTTAAAGTATTTTCAAAATACAGGCCCAAAACATGCTCAAAATCGATATTTTAGGTGCCCAAAGTCGATATGTGCATGCATCTTCTGTACCCGTTTATATATCAAATTCAGACTCAAAACACCCGTTTTTCGATATTTTTGGGTCCCAAAAGCCATCTGTACATGCATACTCCGTGTTAGAGTGTTTTTAAAATACAGGCCCATAACATGCTAAAAATTGATATTTTAGGTGCACAAAGTCAATATGTGTATGCATTCTCTGTACCCGGTTATATCTCAAATTCAGGCTCAAAACACCCGAAAATTCAATATTTTTGGGTCCCAGAAGCGATCTGTACATGCTTACTTAGTGCTAGAATGTTTTTAAAATAGAGGCTCAGAACATGTTAAAAATCGATATTTTGGGTGCCCAAAGTCAATATGTGCATGCATGTTCTGTACCCGTTTATATCTCAAATTTAGGCTCAAAACACCCGAAAATTCGATATTTTTTTGTCCCAGAAGCGATCTGGATATGCCTACTCCGTGTTTGATTATTTTCTAAATACATGCCCAAAACATGCTGAAAATCGATATTTTAGCTGCCCATAGTCGATTTGTGCATGCATCTTCTGTACCCGTTTATATCTCAAATTCAGGCTCAAAACACCCGAAAATTCGATATTTTTGGGTCCCAGAAGCGATCTGTGCATGCCTACTCCGTGTTAGAGTACTTTTAAAATTCAAGCCCAAAACATGCTAAAAATCGATATTTTAGGTGCCCATTTTCGATATGTGCATGCGTATTCTGTACAGGTTTATATCTCAAATTCAGGCTCAAAACACCCGAAAATTCGATATTTTTGGGTCCCTTAAGCGATCTGTACATGCCTACTCAGTCTTAGAGTATTTTCAAAATACAGGCCCAAAACATGCTAAAAATCGACATTTTGGGTGCCCAAAGTCGATATGTGCATTCATCTTCTGTACCCGTTTATATCTCAAATTCATGCTCAAAACACCCAAAAATCCGATATTTTTGTGTGCCTCAAGCGATCTGTACATGCCTACTCCGTGTTAGAGTATTTACGCAATACAGACCCAAAACATGCTCAAAATCGATATTTTAGGTGCAAAGAGTCGATATGTGCATTCATCTTCATTACGTGTTTACATATCAAATTCAGGCTCAAAACACCCGAAAATTCGATATTTTTGGGTCCAAGAAGTGATCTATACATGCCTACTCAGTGCTAGAATGTTTTCAAAATATAGAGTCAAAACATGCTAAAAATCGATATTTTATGTGTCCCAAGTCGATATGTGCATGCATGTTCTGTACCCTTTTAAATCCCAAATTCAGGCTTAAAACATCCGAAAATTCGATATTTTTGGATCCCAGAAGCGATCTGTACATATCTACTCAGTGCTAGAATGTTTTCAAAATATAGGCTTAAAACATGCTAAAATTCGATATTTTAGGTGTCCAAAGTCGATATGTGCATACATCTTTTGTACCCGTTTATATCCCAAATTCAGGCTCAATACACCCGAAAATTTAATTTTGTTGTGTCCCAGAAGCTATTTGTACATGCTTACTTAGTGATAGAATATTTTCAAAATATTGGCCCAAAACATACTAAAAATCGATATTTTGGGTGCCCAAAGTCGATATGTGCATGCATCTTCTGTACCCGTTTATATCTCAAATTCATGCTCAAAACACCCGAAAATTAGATATTTTTGTGTCCCAGAAGCGATATGTCTATGCCTACTCCTTATTAGAATGTTTTCAAGATACAGACCCAAAACATGCTAAAAATAGATATATTAGGTGCAAAAAGTCGATATGTGCATGCATCTTCAGTACCCGTTTATATCTTAAATTCAGGCTCAAAACACCCAAAAATTCAATATTTTTGGGTCCCAAAAGCCATCTGTACATGTCTACTCAGAGCTAGACTGTGTTTAAAATATAGGCTTAAAACATGCTAAAAATCGACATTTTAGGTATCCAAAGTCGATATGTGCATACATCTTTTGTACCAGTTTATATCCCAAATTCAGACTCAAAACAACAGAAAATTCGATATTTTTGGGACCCAGAAGCGATCTGTACATGCCTACTCAGTGCTAGAATATTTTCAAAATATAGGCCCAATACATGCTAAAAATCGATATTTTAGGTGCCCAATGTCGATATGAGCATGCATGTTCTGTACCCGTTTATATCTAAAATTTAGGCTCAAAACACCCGAAAATTCGATATTTTTGGCTCCCAGAAGCGATCTGTACTTGTCTACTCCGTGTTAGAGTACTTTCAAAATACAGGCCATAAAACATACTGAAAATCGATATTTTAGGTGCCCAAAGTCGATATGTGCATGCATCTTCTGTATCCGTTTATATCTCAAATTCAGGCACAAAACACCCGAAAATTCGAGATTTTTGGGTCCCAGAAGCGATCTGTACATGCCTACTCAGTGCTAGAATGTTTTCAAAATATAGGCTCAAAACATGCTAAAAATCGATATTTTAGGTGCCCAAAGTCGATATGTGCATGCATCTTCTGTACCCGTTTATATCTCAAATTCAGACTCAAAACACCCGATAATTCGATATTTTTGGGTCCCAAAAGCCATCTGTACATGCATACTCCGTGTTAGAGTATTTTCAAAATACAGGCCTAAAACATGCAGTAAATCGATATTTTAGCTGCCCAAAGTCAATATGTGTATGCATCTTCTGTACACGTCTATATTCCAAATTCAGGTTCAAAACACTCGAAAATTCGATATTTTTGGGTCCCAGAAGCAATCTGTACATGCCTACTTCCTGCTAGAATGTTTTCAAGATACAGACCAAAAACATGCTCAAAATCGATTTTTTAGGTGCAAAAATTCGATATGTGCATGCATCTTCTGTACCCGTTTATATCTCAAATTCAGGCTCAAAACTCTGAAAATTCGATATTTTTGTGTCCCAGAAGCGATCTGTACCTGCATACTCCGTGTTAGAGTGTTTTTAAAATACAGGCCCAAAACATGCTGAAAATTGATATTTTAGGTGCACAAAGTCAATATGTGTATGCATTCTCTGTACCCGGTTATATCTCAAATTCAGGCTCAAAACACCCGAAAATTCGATATTTTTGGGTCCCTTAAGCGATCTGTACATGCCTACTCAGTCTTAGAGTATTTTCAAAATACAGCCCCAAAACATGCTAAAAATCGACATTATGGGTGCCCAAAGTCTCATATGTGCATTCATCTTCTGTACCCGTTTATATCTCAAATTCAGGCTGAAAACACCCAAAAATCCAATATTTTTGTGTGACTGAAGCGATCTGTACATGCCTACTCCGTGTTAGAGTATTTACACAATACAGGTCCAAAACATGCTCAAAATCGATATTTTAGGTGCCCAAAGTAGATATGTGCATGCATCTTCTGTACCCGTTTATATCTCAAATTCAGGCTCAAAACACCCGAAAATTCAATATTTTTGGGTCCCAGAAGCGATCTGTACATGCCTACTCCGTGTTAAAGTATTTTCAAAATACAGGCCCAAAACATGCTCAAAATCGATATTTTAGGTGCCCAAAGTCGATATGTGCATGCATCTTCTGTACCCGTTTATATATCAAATTCAGACTCAAAACACCCAATTTTCGATATTTTTGGGTCCCAAAAGCCATCTGTACATGCATACTCCGTGTTAGAGTGTTTTCAAAATACAGGCCTAAAACATGCAGTAAATCGATATTTTAGCTGCCCAAAGTCAATATGTGTATGCATCTTCTGTACACGTCTATATTCCAAATTCAGGTTCAAAACACTAGAAAATTCGATATTTTTTGGTCCCAGAAGCAATCTGTACATGCCTACTTCTTGCTAGAAAGTTTTAAGATACAGACCCAAAACATGCTTTAAAATCGATATTTTAGGTTCAAAAATTCGATAAGTGCATGCATCATCTGTACCCATTTATATCTCAAATTCAGGCTCAAAACTCCGAAAATTCGATATTTTTGTGTCCCAGAAGCGATCTGTACATGCATACTCCGTGTTAGAGTGTTTTTAAAATACAGGCCCATAACATGCTAAAAATTGATATTTTAGGTGCACAAAGTCAATATGTGTATGCATTCTCTGTACCCGGTTATATCTCAAATTCAGGCTCAAACCTCCCGAAAATTCAATATTTTTGGGTCCCAGAAGCGATCTGTACATGCTTACTTAGTGCTAGAATGTTTTTAAAATAGAGGCTCAGAACATGTTAAAAATCGATATTTTGGGTGCCCAAAGTCAATATGTGCATGCATGTTCTGTACCCGTTTATATCTCAAATTTAGGCTCAAAACACCCGAAAATTCGATATTTTTTTGTCCCAGAAGCGATTTGTATATGCCTACTCCGTGTTCGATTATTTTCTAAATACATGCCCAAAACATGCTGAAAATCGATATTTTAGCTGCCCATAGTCGATATGTGCATGCATCTTCTGTACCCGTTTATATCTCAAATTCAGGCTCAAAACACCCGAAAATTCGATATTTTTGGGTCCCAGAAGCGATCTGTGCATGCCTACTCCGTGTTAGAGTACTTTTAAAATTCAAGCCCAAAACATGCTAAAAATCGATATTTTAGGTGCCCATTTTCGATATGTGCATGCGTATTCTGTACAGGTTTATATCTCAAATTCAGGCTCAAAACACCCGAAAATTCGATATTTTTGGGTCCCTTAAGCGATCTGTACATGCCTACTCAGTCTTAGAGTATTTTCAAAATACAGGCCCAAAACATGCTAAAAATCGACATTTTGGGGGCCCAAAGTCGATATGTGCATTCATCTTCTGTACCCGTTTATATCTCAAATTCAGGCTCAAAACACCCAAAAATCCGATATTTTTGTGTGCCTCAAGCGATCTGTACATGCCTACTCCGTGTTAGAGTATTTACGCAATACAGACCCAAAACATGCTCAAAATCGATATTTTAGGTGCAAAGAGTCGATATGTGCATTCATCTTCATTAGAATGTTTTCAAAATATAGAGTCAAAACATGCTAAAAATCGATATTTTATGTGTCCCAAGTCGATATGTGCATGCATGTTCTGTACCCTTTTTAATCCCAAATTCAGGCTTAAAACATCCGAAAATTCGATATTTTTGGATCCCAGAAGCGATCTGTACATATCTACTCAGTGCTAGAATGTTTTCAAAATATAGGCTTAAAACATGCTAAAATTCGATATTTTAGGTGTCCAAAGTCGATATGTGCATACATCTTTTGTACCCGTTTATATCCCAAATTCAGGCTCAAAACACCCGAAAATTTAATTTTTTTGTGTCCCAGAAGCTATTTGTACATGCTTACTTAGTGATAGAATATTTTCAAAATATTGACCCAAAACATACTAAAAATCGATATTTTGGGTGCCCAAAGTCGATATGTGCATGCATCTTCTGTACCCGTTTATATCTCAAATTCATGCTCAAAACACCCGAAAATTAGATATTTTTGTGTCCCAGAAGCGATATGTCTATGCCTACTCCTTCTTAGAATGTTTTCAAGATACAGACCCAAAACATGCTAAAAATAGATATATTAGGTGCAAAAAGTCGATATGTGCATGCATCTTCAGTACCCGTTTATATCTTAAATTCAGGCTCAAAACACCCAAAAATTCAATATTTTTGGGTCCCAGAAGCGATCTGTACATGTCTACTCAGAGCTAGACTGTGTTTAAAATATAGGCTTAAAACATGCTAAAAATCGACATTTTAGGTGTCCAAAGTCGATATGTGCATACATCTTTTGTACCAGTTTATATCCCAAATTCAGGCTAAAAAAAAACAGAAAATTCGATATTTTTGGGACCCAGAAGCGATCTGTACATGCCTACTCAGTGCTAGAATATTTTCAAAATATAGGCCCAATACATGCTAAAAATCGATATTTTAGGTGCCCAATGTCGATATGTGCATGCATGTTCTGTACCCGTTTATATCTAAAATTTAGTCTCAAAACACCCGAAAATTCGATATTTTTGGCTCCCAGAAGCGATCTGTACTTGTCTACTCCGTGTTAGAGTACTTTCAAAATACAGGCCATAAAACATACTGAAAATCGATATTTTAGGTGCCCAAAGTCGATATGTGCATGCATCTTCTGTATCCGTTTATATCTCAAATTCAGGCACAAAACACCCGAAAATTCGAGATTTTTGGGTCCCAGAAGCGATCTGTACATGCCTACTCAGTGCTAGAATGTTTTCAAAATATAGGCTCAAAACATGCTAAAAATCGATATTTTAGGTGCCCAAAGTCGATATGTGCATGCATCTTCTGTACCCGTTTATATCTCAAATTCAGGCTCAAAACACCCGAAAATTCGAGATTTTTGGGTGCCAGAAGCGATCTGTACATGCCTACTCCGTATTAGAGTATTTTCAAAATACAGGCCCAAAACAAGCTGAAAATCGATATCTTGGGTGCCGAAAGTTGATATCTGCATGCATCTTCAGTACCCGTTTATATCTCAAATTCAGGCTCAAATTGACGGAAAATTCAATTTTTTGATGTCCCAGAAGCGATCTGTACATGCCTACTCAGTGCTAGAATGTTTTCAAAATATAGGCTTAAAACATGCTAAAAATCGATAATTTAGGTGCCCAAAGTCGATATGTGCATGCATCTTCTGAACCCGTTTATATCTCAAATTCAGACTCAAAACACCCGAAAATTCGAGATTTTTGGGTCCCAGAAGCGATCTGTACATGCCTACTCCGTATTAGAGTATTTTCAAAATTCAGGCCCAAAACATGCTGAAAATCGATATTTTAGCTCCACATAGTCGATATGTGCATGCATCTTCTGTACCCGTTTATATCTCAAATTCAGGCTCAAAACACCAGAAAATTCGATATTTTTGGATCAGACAAGCGATCTGTACATGCCTACTCAGTAATAGAATATTTTTAAAATATAGGTCCAAAACAAGCTAAAAATCGATATTTGAGGTGCCCAAAGTCGATATGTTCATGAATCTTCTGTACCCGTTTATATCTCAAATTCATGCTCAAAACACCCGAAAATTCGATATTTTTGTGTCCCAGAAGCGATCTGTACATGCCTACTCTGTATTAGAGTATTTTCAAAATATAGGCCCAAAACATGCTAAATATCGATATCTTGGGTGCCAAAAGTTAATATCTGCATGCATCTTCAGTACCCGTTTATATCTCAAATTCAGGCTCAAAACGACGGAAAATTCAATATTTTTGGGTCCCAGAAGCGATCTGTACATGCCTACTCAGTGCTAGAATGTTTTCAAAATATAGGTTTAAAACATGCTAAAAATCGATATTTTAGGTGCCCAAAGTCGATATGTGCATGCATCTTCTGTACCCGTTTATATCTCAAATTCAGGCTCAAAACACCCGAAAATTCGAGATTTTTGGGTGCCAGAAGCGATCTGTACATGCCTACTCCGTGTTAGAGTATTTTTAAAATAAATGCCCAAAACATGCTGAAAATTTATATTTTACCTCCACATAGTCGATGTGTGCATGCATCTTCTGTACCCGATTATATCTCAAATTCAGGCTCAAAACACCAGAAAATTCGATATTTTTGGATCAGACAAGCGATCAGTACATGCCTACTCAGTAATAGAATATTTTTAAAATATAGGCCCAAAACAAGCTAAAAATCGATATTTGAGGTGCCCAAAGTCGATATGTTCATGAATCTTCTGTACCCGTTTATATCTCAAATTCATGCTCAAAACACCCGAAAATTCGATATTTTTGTGTCCCAGAAGCGATCTGTACATGCCTACTCTGTGTTAGAGTATTTTCAAAATATAGGCCCAAAACATGCTAAATATCGATATCTTGGGTGCCAAAAGTTGATATCTGCATGCATCTTCAGTACCCGTTTATATCTTAAATTCAGGCTCAAAACACCCAAAAATTCAATATTTTTGGGTCCCAGAAGCGATCTGTACATGTCTACTCAGAGCTAGACTGTGTTTAAAATATAGGCTTAAAACATGCTAAAAATCGACATTTTAGGTGTCCAAAGTCGATATGTGCATACATCTTTTGTACCAGTTTATATCCCAAATTCAGGCTCAAAACACCCGAAAATTCGATATTTTTGGGACCCAGAAGCGATCTGTACATGCCTACTCAGTGCTAGAATATTTTCAAAATATAGGCCCAATACATGCTAAAAATCGATATTTTAGGTGCCCAATGTCGATATGTGCATGCATGTTCTGTACCCGTTTATATCTCAAATTTAGGCTCAAAACACCCGAAAATTCGATATTTTTGGCTCCCAGAAGCGATCTGTACTTGTCTACTCCGTGTTAGAGTACTTTCAAAATACAGGCCATAAAACATACTGAAAATCGATATTTTAGGTGCCCAAAGTCGATATGTGCATGCATCTTCTGTACCCGTTTATATCTCAAATTCAGGCACAAAACACCTGAAAATTCGAGATTTTTGGGTCCCAGAAGCGATCTGTACATGCCTACTCAGTGCTAGAATGTTTTCAAAATATAGGCTCAAAACATGCTAAAAATCGATATTTTAGGTGCCCAAAGTCGATATGTGAATGCATCTTCTGTACCCGTTTATATCTCAAATTCAGGCTCAAAACACCCGAAAATTCGAGATTTTTGGGTGCCAGAAGCGATCTGTACATGCCTACTCCGTTTTAGAGTATTTTCAAAATACATGCCCAAAACATGCTGAAATTTGATATTTTACCTCCACATAGTCAATATGTGCATGCATCTTCTGTACCCGATTATATCTCAAATTCAGGCTCAAAACACCCGAAAATTCGATATTTTTGGGCCCCAAAAGCAATCTGTACATGCTTATTCCGTGTTAGAGTATTTTCAAAATACAGGCCCAAAACATGCTGAAAATCGATATTTGAGGTGCCCAAAGTCAATATGTGTATGCATCTTCTGTACCCGTTTATATCCCAAATTCAGGCTCAATACACCCGAAAATTCGATATTTTTGGGTCCCAGAAGCGATCTGTACATGCTTATTCCGTGTTAGAGTATTTTCAAAATACAGGCCCAAAACATGCTGAAAATCGATATTTGAGGTGCCCAAAGTCAATATGTGTATGCATCTTCTGTACCCGTTTATATCCCAAATTCAGGCTCAATACACCCGAAAATTCGATATTTTTGGGTCCCAGAAGCGATCTGTACATGCCTACTCTGTGTTAGAGTATTTTCAAAATATAGGTCCAAAACATGTTAAATATCGATATCTTGGGTGCCGAAAGTTGATATCTGCATGCATCTTCAGTACCCGTTTATATCTCAAATTCAGGCTCAAATTGACGGAAAATTCAATTTTTTGATGTCCCAGAAGCGATCTGTACATGCCTACTCAGTGCTAGAATGTTTTCAAAATATAGGCTTAAAACATGCTAAAAATCGATAATTTAGGTGCCCAAAGTCGATATGTGCATGCATCTTCTGAACCCGTTTATATCTCAAATTCAGACTCAAAACACCCGAAAATTCGAGATTTTTGGGTCCCAGAAGCGATCTGTACATGCCTACTCCGTATTAGAGTATTTTCAAAATTCAGGCCCAAAACATGCTGAAAATCGATATTTTAGCTCCACATAGTCGATATGTGCATGCATCTTCTGTACCCGTTTATATCTCAAATTCAGGCTCAAAACACCAGAAAATTCGATATTTTTGGATCAGACAAGCGATCTGTACATGCCTACTCAGTAATAGAATATTTTTAAAATATAGGTCCAAAACAAGCTAAAAATCGATATTTGAGGTGCCCAAAGTCGATATGTTCATGAATCTTCTGTACCCGTTTATATCTCAAATTCATGCTCAAAACACCCGAAAATTCGATATTTTTGTGTCCCAGAAGCGATCTGTACATGCCTACTCTGTATTAGAGTATTTTCAAAATATAGGCCCAAAACATGCTAAATATCGATATCTTGGGTGCCAAAAGTTAATATCTGCATGCATCTTCAGTACCCGTTTATATCTCAAATTCAGGCTCAAAACGACGGAAAATTCAATATTTTTGGGTCCCAGAAGCGATCTGTACATGCCTACTCAGTGCTAGAATGTTTTCAAAATATAGGTTTAAAACATGCTAAAAATCGATATTTTAGGTGCCCAAAGTCGATATGTGCATGCATCTTCTGTACCCGTTTATATCTCAAATTCAGGCTCAAAACACCCGAAAATTCGAGATTTTTGGGTGCCAGAAGCGATCTGTACATGCCTACTCCGTGTTAGAGTATTTTTAAAATAAATGCCCAAAACATGCTGAAAATTTATATTTTACCTCCACATAGTCGATGTGTGCATGCATCTTCTGTACCCGATTATATCTCAAATTCAGTCTCAAAACACCAGAAAATTCGATATTTTTGGATCAGACAAGCGATCAGTACATGCCTACTCAGTAATAGAATATTTTTAAAATATAGGCCCAAAACAAGCTAAAAATCGATATTTGAGGTGCCCAAAGTCGATATGTTCATGAATCTTCTGTACCCGTTTATATCTCAAATTCATGCTCAAAACACCCGAAAATTCGATATTTTTGTGTCCCAGAAGCGATCTGTACATGCCTACTCTGTGTTAGAGTATTTTCAAAATATAGGCCCAAAACATGCTAAATATCGATATCTTGGGTGCCAAAAGTTGATATCTGCATGCATCTTCAGTACCCGTTTATATCTTAAATTCAGGCTCAAAACACCCAAAAATTCAATATTTTTGGGTCCCAGAAGCGATCTGTACATGTCTACTCAGAGCTAGACTGTGTTTAAAATATAGGCTTAAAACATGCTAAAAATCGACATTTTAGGTGTCCAAAGTCGATATGTGCATACATCTTTTGTACCAGTTTATATCCCAAATTCAGGCTCAAAACACCCGAAAATTCGATATTTTTGGGACCCAGAAGCGATCTGTACATGCCTACTCAGTGCTAGAATATTTTCAAAATATAGGCCCAATACATGCTAAAAATCGATATTTTAGGTGCCCAATGTCGATATGTGCATGCATGTTCTGTACCCGTTTATATCTCAAATTTAGGCTCAAAACACCCGAAAATTCGATATTTTTGGCTCCCAGAAGCGATCTGTACTTGTCTACTCCGTGTTAGAGTACTTTCAAAATACAGGCCATAAAACATACTGAAAATCGATATTTTAGGTGCCCAAAGTCGATATGTGCATGCATCTTCTGTACCCGTTTATATCTCAAATTCAGGCACAAAACACCTGAAAATTCGAGATTTTTGGGTCCCAGAAGCGATCTGTACATGCCTACTCAGTGCTAGAATGTTTTCAAAATATAGGCTCAAAACATGCTAAAAATCGATATTTTAGGTGCCCAAAGTCGATATGTGAATGCATCTTCTGTACCCGTTTATATCTCAAATTCAGGCTCAAAACACCCGAAAATTCGAGATTTTTGGGTGCCAGAAGCGATCTGTACATGCCTACTCCGTTTTAGAGTATTTTCAAAATACATGCCCAAAACATGCTGAAATTTGATATTTTACCTCCACATAGTCAATATGTGCATGCATCTTCTGTACCCGATTATATCTCAAATTCAGGCTCAAAACACCCGAAAATTCGATATTTTTGGGCCCCAAAAGCAATCTGTACATGCTTATTCCGTGTTAGAGTATTTTCAAAATACAGGCCCAAAACATGCTGAAAATCGATATTTGAGGTGCCCAAAGTCAATATGTGTATGCATCTTCTGTACCCGTTTATATCCCAAATTCAGGCTCAATACACCCGAAAATTCGATATTTTTGGGTCCCAGAAGCGATCTGTACATGCTTATTCCGTGTTAGAGTATTTTCAAAATACAGGCCCAAAACATGCTGAAAATCGATATTTGAGGTGCCCAAAGTCAATATGTGTATGCATCTTCTGTACCCGTTTATATCCCAAATTCAGGCTCAATACACCCGAAAATTCGATATTTTTGGGTCCCAGAAGCGATCTGTACATGCCTACTCTGTGTTAGAGTATTTTCAAAATATAGGTCCAAAACATGTTAAATATCGATATCTTGGGTGCCGAAAGTTGATATCTGCATGCATCTTCAGTACCCGTTTATATCTCAAATTCAGGCTCAAATTGACGGAAAATTCAATTTTTTGATGTCCCAGAAGCGATCTGTACATGCCTACTCAGTGCTAGAATGTTTTCAAAATATAGGCTCAAAACATGCTAAAAATCGATAATTTAGGTGCCCAAAGTCGATATGTGCATGTATCTTCTGAACCCGTTTATATCTCAAATTCAGACCCAAAACACCCGAAAATTCGAGTTTTTTGGGTCCCAGAAACGATCTGTACATGTCTACTCCGTGTTAGAGTATTTTCAAAATTCAGGCCCAAAACATGCTGAAAATCGATATTTTAGCTCCTCATAGTCGATATGTGCATGCATCTTCTGTACCCGTTTATATCTCAAATTCAGGCTCAAAACACCAGAAAATTCGATATTTTTGGATCAGACAAGCGATCTGTACATGCCTACTCAGTAATAGAATATTTTTAAAATATAGGTCCAAAACAAGCTAAAAATCGATATTTGAGGTGCCCAAAGTCGATATGTTCATGAATCTTCTGTACCCGTTTATATCTCAAATTCATGCTCAAAACACCCGAAAATTCGATATTTTTGTGTCCCAGAAGCGATCTGTACATGCCTACTCTGTATTAGAGTATTTTCAAAATATAGGCCCAAAACATGCTAAATATCGATATCTTGGGTGCCAAAAGTTAATATCTGCATGCATCTTCAGTACCCGTTTATATCTCAAATTCAGGCTCAAAACGACGGAAAATTCAATATTTTTGGGTCCCAGAAGCGATCTGTACATGCCTACTCAGTGCTAGAATGTTTTCAAAATATAGGTTTAAAACATGCTAAAAATCGATATTTTAGGTGCCCAAAGTCGATATGTGCATGCATCTTCTGTACCCGTTTATATCTCAAATTCAGGCTCAAAACACCCGAAAATTCGAGATTTTTGGGTGCCAGAAGCGATCTGTACATGCCTACTCCGTGTTAGAGTATTTTTAAAATAAATGCCCAAAACATGCTGAAAATTTATATTTTACCTCCACATAGTCGATGTGTGCATGCATCTTCTGTACCCGATTATATCTCAAATTCAGGCTCAAAACACCAGAAAATTCGATATTTTTGGATCAGACAAGCGATCAGTACATGCCTACTCAGTAATAGAATATTTTTAAAATATAGGCCCAAAACAAGCTAAAAATCGATATTTGAGGTGCCCAAAGTCGATATGTTCATGAATCTTCTGTACCCGTTTATATCTCAAATTCATGCTCAAAACACCCGAAAATTCGATATTTTTGTGTCCCAGAAGCGATCTGTACATGCCTACTCTGTGTTAGAGTATTTTCAAAATATAGGCCCAAAACATGCTAAATATCGATATCTTGGGTGCCAAAAGTTGATATCTGCATGCATCTTCAGTACCCGTTTATATCTTAAATTCAGGCTCAAAACACCCAAAAATTCAATATTTTTGGGTCCCAGAAGCGATCTGTACATGTCTACTCAGAGCTAGACTGTGTTTAAAATATAGGCTTAAAACATGCTAAAAATCGACATTTTAGGTGTCCAAAGTCGATATGTGCATACATCTTTTGTACCAGTTTATATCCCAAATTCAGGCTCAAAACACCCGAAAATTCGATATTTTTGGGACCCAGAAGCGATCTGTACATGCCTACTCAGTGCTAGAATATTTTCAAAATATAGGCCCAATACATGCTAAAAATCGATATTTTAGGTGCCCAATGTCGATATGTGCATGCATGTTCTGTACCCGTTTATATCTCAAATTTAGGCTCAAAACACCCGAAAATTCGATATTTTTGGCTCCCAGAAGCGATCTGTACTTGTCTACTCCGTGTTAGAGTACTTTCAAAATACAGGCCATAAAACATACTGAAAATCGATATTTTAGGTGCCCAAAGTCGATATGTGCATGCATCTTCTGTACCAGTTTATATCCCAAATTCAGGCTCAAAACACCCGAAAATTCGATATTTTTGGGACCCAGAAGCGATCTGTACATGCCTACTCAGTGCTAGAATATTTTCAAAATATAGGCCCAATACATGCTAAAAATCGATATTTTAGGTGCCCAATGTCGATATGTGCATGCATGTTCTGTACCCGTTTATATCTCAAATTTAGGCTCAAAACACCCGAAAATTCGATATTTTTGGCTCCCAGAAGCGATCTGTACTTGTCTACTCCGTGTTAGAGTACTTTCAAAATACAGGCCATAAAACATACTGAAAATCGATATTTTAGGTGCCCAAAGTCGATATGTGCATGCATCTTCTGTACCCGTTTATATCTCAAATTCAGGCACAAAACACCTGAAAATTCGAGATTTTTGGGTCCCAGAAGCGATCTGTACATGCCTACTCAGTGCTAGAATGTTTTCAAAATATAGGCTCAAAACATGCTAAAAATCGATATTTTAGGTGCCCAAAGTCGATATGTGAATGCATCTTCTGTACCCGTTTATATCTCAAATTCAGGCTCAAAACACCCGAAAATTCGAGATTTTTGGGTGCCAGAAGCGATCTGTACATGCCTACTCCGTTTTAGAGTATTTTCAAAATACATGCCCAAAACATGCTGAAATTTGATATTTTACCTCCACATAGTCAATATGTGCATGCATCTTCTGTACCCGATTATATCTCAAATTCAGGCTCAAAACACCCGAAAATTCGATATTTTTGGGCCCCAAAAGCAATCTGTACATGCTTATTCCGTGTTAGAGTATTTTCAAAATACAGGCCCAAAACATGCTGAAAATCGATATTTGAGGTGCCCAAAGTCAATATGTGTATGCATCTTCTGTACCCGTTTATATCCCAAATTCAGGCTCAATACACCCGAAAATTCGATATTTTTGGGTCCCAGAAGCGATCTGTACATGCTTATTCCGTGTTAGAGTATTTTCAAAATACAGGCCCAAAACATGCTGAAAATCGATATTTGAGGTGCCCAAAGTCAATATGTGTATGCATCTTCTGTACCCGTTTATATCCCAAATTCAGGCTCAATACACCCGAAAATTCGATATTTTTGGGTCCCAGAAGCGATCTGTACATGCCTACTCTGTGTTAGAGTATTTTCAAAATATAGGTCCAAAACATGTTAAATATCGATATCTTGGGTGCCGAAAGTTGATATCTGCATGCATCTTCAGTACCCGTTTATATCTCAAATTCAGGCTCAAATTGACGGAAAATTCAATTTTTTGATGTCCCAGAAGCGATCTGTACATGCCTACTCAGTGCTAGAATGTTTTCAAAATATAGGCTCAAAACATGCTAAAAATCGATAATTTAGGTGCCCAAAGTCGATATGTGCATGTATCTTCTGAACCCGTTTATATCTCAAATTCAGACCCAAAACACCCGAAAATTCGAGTTTTTTGGGTCCCAGAAACGATCTGTACATGTCTACTCCGTGTTAGAGTATTTTCAAAATTCAGGCCCAAAACATGCTGAAAATCGATATTTTAGCTCCTCATAGTCGATATGTGCATGCATCTTCTGTACCCGTTTATATCTCAAATTCAGGCTCAAAACACCAGAAAATCCGATATTTTTGGATCAGACAAGCGATCTGTACATGCCTACTCAGTAATAGAATATTTTTAAAATATAGGCCCAAAACAAGCTAAAAATCGATATTTTAGGTGCCCAAAGTCGATATGTTCATGAATCTTCTGTACCCGTTTATATCTCAAATTCAGGCTCAAAACACCCGAAAATTCGATATTTTTGTGTCCCAGAAGCAATATGTACATGCTTACTTCTTGTTAGAGTATTTTCACAATACAGACCCAAAACATGCTCAAAATCGATATTTTAGGTGCAAAGAGTCGATATGTGCATGCATCTTCATTACCTGTTTACATATCAAATTCAGGTTTAAAACACCCGAAAATTCAATTTTTTGGGGTTCCAGAAACGATCTGTACATGCCTACTCAATGCTAGAATGTTTCAAAAATACAGGCTTAAAACATGCTAAAAATCGATATTTTTGGTGTCCCAAGTCAATAAGTATGTTCTGTACCCGTTTATATCTCAAAGTCAAGCTCAAAACACCCGAAAATTCGATATTTTTGGGTCCCAGAAGCGATCTGTACATGCCTACTCTGTATTAAAGTATTTTCAAAATTCAGGCTCAAAACATGCTGAAAATCGATATTTTTGCTCCACATAGTCGATATGTGCATGCATCTTCTGTACCCGTGTATATCTCAAATTCAGGCTCAAAACACCATAAAATTCGATATTTTTGGATCAGACAAGCGATCTGTACATTCCTACTCAGTAATAGAATATTTTTAAAATATAGGCCCAAAACAAGCTAAAAATCGATATTTGTGGTGCCCAAAGTCGATATGTTCATGAATCTTCTGTACCCGTTTATATCTCAAATTCATGCTCAAAACACACGAAAATTCGATATTTTTGTGTCCCAGAAGCGATCTGTACATGCCTACTCTGTGTTAGAGTATTTTCAAAATATAGGCCCAAAACAAGTTAAATATCGATATCTTGGGTACCGAAAGTTGATATCTGCATGCATCTTCAGTACCCGTTTATATCTCAAATTCAGGCTCAAATTGACGGAAAATTCAATTTTTTGATGTCCCAGAAGCGATCTGTACATGCCTACTCAGTGCTAGAATGTTTTCAAAATATAGCCTCAAAACATGCTAAAAATCGATAATTTAGGTGCCCAAAGTCGATATGTGCATGCATCTTCTGAACCCGTTTATATCTCAAATTCAGACTCAAAACACCCGAAAATTCGAGATTTTTGGGTGCCAGAAGCGATCTGTACATGCCTACTCCGTATTAGAGTATTTTCAAAATTCAGGCCCAAAACATGCTGAAAATCGATATTTTAGCTGCACATAGTCGATATGTGCATGCATCTTCTGTACCCGTTTATATCTCAAATTCAGGCTCAAAACACCAGAAAATTCGATATTTTTGGATCAGACAAGCGATATGTACATGCCTACTCAGTAATAGAATATTTTTAAAATATAGGCCCAAAACAAGCTAAAAATCGATATTTGAGGTGCCCAAAGTCGATATGTTCATGAATCTTCTGTACCCGTATATATCTCAAATTCATGCTCAAAACACCCGAAAATTCGATATTTTTGTGTCCCAGAAGCTATCTGTACATGCCTACTCTGTGTTAGAGTATTTTCAAAATATAGACCTAAAACATGTTAAATATCGATATCTTGGGTACCGAAAGTTGATATCTGCATGCATCTTCAGTACCCGTTTATATCTCAAATTCATGCTCAAATTGACGGAAAATTCAATTTTTTGATGTCCCAGAAGCGATCTGTACATGCCTACTCAGTGCTAGAATGTTTTCAAAATATAGGCTCAAAACATGCTAAAAATCGATAATTTAGGTGCCCAAAGTCGATATGTGCATGCATCTTTTGAACCCGTTTATATCTCAAATTCAGACTCAAAACACCCGAAAATTCGAGATTTTTGGGTCCCAGAAGCGATCTGTACATGCCTACTCCGTATTAGAGTATTTTCAAAATTCAGGCCCAAAACATGCTGAAAATCGATATTTTACCTCCACATAGTCGATGTGTGCATGCATCTTCTTTACCCGTTTATATCTCAAATTCAGACTCAAAACACCCGAATATTCGATATTTTTGGGTCCCAAAAGCAATGTGTACATGCATACTCCGTGTTAGAGTATTTTCAAAGTACAGGCCTAAAACATGCTGAAAATCGATATTTTAGCTGCCCAAAGTCAATATGTGTAAGCATCTTCTGTACACGTGTATATCCCTAATTCAAGTTCAAAACACCCGAAAATTCGATATTTTTGGGTTCCAAAAGCGATCTGTACATGCCTACTCCTTGCTAGAATGTTTTCAAGATACAGACCAAAAACATGCTCAAAATCGATATTTTAGGTGTCCAAAGTCGATAAGTGCATGCATCTTCTGTACCCGTTTATATCTCAAATTCAGGCTCAAAACACCCGAAAATTCCATATTTTTGGGTCCCTTAAGCGATCTGTACATGCATACTCAGTGGTAGAATGTTTTCAAAATATAGGCTCAAAACATGCTAAAAATCGATATTTTAGGTGTCCAAAGTCGATATGTGCATGCATCTTCTGTACCCGTTTATATCTCAAATTCAGGCTCAAAACACCCGAAAATTCGATATTTTTGGGTCTCAAAAGGGATCTGTACGTGCATACTCCGTGTTAGAGTGTTTTTAAAATATAGGCCCAAAACATGCTAAAAATCGATATTTTAAGTGTCCAAAGTCGATATGTGCATGCATCTTCTGTACCCGTTTATATCTCAAATTCAGGCTCAAAACACCCGAAAATTCGATATTTTTGGGTCCCAAAAGCGATCGGTACATGTCTACTCCGTGTTAGAGTATTTTTAAAATACAGGCCCAAAACATGCTAAAAATCGATATTTTAAGTGCCCAAAGTCGATATGTGCATGCATCTTCTGTACCCGTTTATATCTCAAATTCAGTCTCAAAACACCCGAAAATTCCATATTTTTGGGTCCCAGAAGCAATCTGTACATGCCTACTTCTTGCTAGAAAGTTTTAAGATACAGACCCAAAACATGCTTTAAAAGCGATATTTTAGGTTCAAAAATTCGATATGTGCATGCATCCTCTGTACCCGGTTATATCCCAAATTCTGGCTCAAAACCCCCGAAAATTCGATTTATTTGGGTCCCAGAAGCGATCTGTACGTGCATACTCCGTGTTAGAGTGTTTTTAAAATATAGGCCAAAAACATGCTGAAATTCGATATTTTAGGTGCCTAAAGTCAATATGTTTATGCATATTCTGTACCCGTGTATATCCCTAATTCAGGTTCAAAACACCCAAAAAATCGAAATTTTTGTGTCCCAGAAGCGATCTGTACATGTCTATACCGTGTTAGAGTATTTTCAAAAAACAGGCCCAAAACATGCTCAAAATCGATATTTTAGGTGCCCAAAGTCGATATGTGCATGCATCTTCTGTACCCGTTTATATCTCAAATTCAGGCTCAAAACACCCGAAAATTCGATATTTTTGGGTCCCAGAAGCGATCTGTACATGCCTACTCTGTGTTAGAGTATTTTCAAAATTCAGGCCCAAAACATGCTGAAAATCGATATTTTAGCTCCACATAGTCGATATGTGCATGCATCTTCTGTACCCGTTTATATCTCAAATTCAGGCTCAAAACACCAGAAAATTCGATATTTTTGGATCAGACAAGCGATCTGTACATGCCTACTCAGTAATAGAATATTTTTAAAATATAGGCCCAAAACAAGCTAAAAATCGATATTTGAGGTGCCCAAAGTCGATATGTTCATGAATCTTCTGTACCCGTTTATATCTCAAATTCAGGCTCAAAACACCCGAAAATTCGATATTTTTGTGTCCCAGAAGCGATCTGTACATGCCTACTCTGTGTTAGAGTATTTTCAAAATATAGGCCGAAAACATGCTAAATATCGATATCTTGGGTGCCAAAAGTTGATTTCTGCATGCATCTTCAGTACCCGTTTATATCTCAAATTCAGGCTCAAAACGACGGAAAATTCAATATTTTTGGGTCCCAGAAGCGATCTGTCCATGCCTACTCAGTGCTAGAATGTTCTCAAAATATAGGCTCAAAACATGCTAAAAATCGTTATTTTAGGTGCCCAAAGTCGATATGTGCATGCATCTTCTGTACCCGTTTATATCTCAAATTCAGGCTCAAAACAACCGAAAATTCGAGATTTTTGGGTGCCAGAAGTGATCTGTACATGCCTACTCCGTGTTAGAGTATTTTCAAAAGCATGCCCAAAACATGCTGAAAATTGATATTTTACCTCCACATAGTCGATGTGTGCATGCATCTTCTTTACCCGTTTATATCTCAAATTCAGACTCAAAACACCCGAATATTCGATATTTTTGGGTCCCAAAAGCAATGTGTACATGCATACTCCGTGTTAGAGTATTTTCAAAGTACAGGCCTAAAACATGCTGAAAATCGATATTTTAGCTGCCCAAAGTCAATATGTGTAAGCATCTTCTGTACACGTGTATATCCCTAATTCAAGTTCAAAACACCCGAAAATTCGATATTTTTGGGTTCCAAAAGCGATCTGTACATGCCTACTCCTTGCTAGAATGTTTTCAAGATACAGACCAAAAACATGCTCAAAATCGATATTTTAGGTGTCCAAAGTCGATAAGTGCATGCATCTTCTGTACCCGTTTATATCTCAAATTCAGGCTCAAAACACCCGAAAATTCCATATTTTTGGGTCCCTTAAGCGATCTGTACATGCATACTCAGTGGTAGAATGTTTTCAAAATATAGGCTCAAAACATGCTAAAAATCGATATTTTAGGTGTCCAAAGTCGATATGTGCATGCATCTTCTGTACCCGTTTATATCTCAAATTCAGGCTCAAAACACCCGAAAATTCGATATTTTTGGGTCTCAAAAGGGATCTGTACGTGCATACTCCGTGTTAGAGTGTTTTTAAAATATAGGCCCAAAACATGCTAAAAATCGATATTTTAAGTGTCCAAAGTCGATATGTGCATGCATCTTCTGTACCCGTTTATATCTCAAATTCAGGCTCAAAACACCCGAAAATTCGATATTTTTGGGTCCCAAAAGCGATCGGTACATGTCTACTCCGTGTTAGAGTATTTTTAAAATACAGGCCCAAAACATGCTAAAAATCGATATTTTAAGTGCCCAAAGTCGATATGTGCATGCATCTTCTGTACCCGTTTATATCTCAAATTCAGTCTCAAAACACCCGAAAATTCCATATTTTTGGGTCCCAGAAGCAATCTGTACGTGCATACTCCGTGTTAGAGTGTTTTTAAAATACAGGCCCAAAACATGCTGAAAATCGATATTTTATGTGCCCAAAGTCAATATGTGTAAGCATCTTCTGTACACGTGTATATCCCTAATTCAAGTTCAAAACACCCGAAAATTCGATATTTTTGGGTTCCAAAAGCGATCTGTACATGCCTACTCCTTGCTAGAATGTTTTCAAGATACAGACCAAAAACATGCTCAAAATCGATATTTTAGGTGTCCAAAGTCGATAAGTGCATGCATCTTCTGTACCCGTTTATATCTCAAATTCATTCTCAAAACACCCGAAAATTCCATATTTTTGGGTCCCAGAAGCAATCTGTACGTGCATACTCCGTGTTAGAGTGTTTTTAAAATACAGGCCCAAAACATGCTGAAAATCGATATTTTATGTGCCCAAAGTCAATATGTGTAAGCATCTTCTGTACCCGTTTATATCTCAAATTCAGGCTCAAAACTCCGAAAATTCGATATTTTGGGGTCCCTTAAGCAATCTGCACATGCCTACTCAGTGCTAGAATATTTTCAAAATATAGGCCCAAAACATGCTAAAAATCGATATTTTAGGTGCCCAAAGTCGATATCTCAAATACAGGCCTAAAACATCCGAAAATCGATATTTTTGGGTCCCAGAAGCGATCTGTACATGCCTACTCAGATAAAAGCCCAAAACATGCTGTAAATCGATATTTTAGGTTCCGAAAGTCAATATGTGTATGCATCTTCTAAACTCGTTTATATCTCAAATTCAACGTCAAAACATCCGAAAATTCGATATTTTTGGGTCCCAGAAGCGATTTGTACATGCCTACTCAGTGCTAGAATGTTTTCAAAATATAGGCTCAAAATATGCTAAAAATCGATATTTTAAGTGTCCAAAGTCGATATGTGAATGCATCTTCTTTACCTGTTTATATCTCTAATTCAGGCTCAAAACACCCGAAAATTCGGTATTTTGGGGTCCTAGAAGCAATCTGTACATGCCTACTCCTAGATAGAATGTTTTCGAGATTCAGACCCAAAAAATGCACAAAATCGATATTTTAGGTGCCCAAAAGTCGATATGTGCATGCATCTTCTGTACCCGTTTATATCTCAATTTCAGGCTCAAAACACCCGAAAATTCGATATTTTGGTGTCCCAGAAGCGATCTGTACATGCCTACTCAGTGCTAGAATATTTTTAAAATATAGGCCCAAAACATGCTAAAAATCGATATTTTAAGTGTCCAAAGTCAATATTTGCATGCATCTTCTGTATCCGTTTATATCTCAAATTCAGGCTCAAAACACCCGAAAATTCGATATCTTGGGGTCCCATAAGAGATCTGTACATGCCTACTTAGTGCTAGAATATTTTCAAAATATAGGCCCAAAACATGCTAAAAATCGATATTTTAGGTGCCCAAAGTCGATATTTCAAATTCAGGCCCAAAACACCCGAAATTCGATATTTTGGGGTCCCAGAAGCGAACTGTACATGCCTACTCCGTGTTAGAGTATTTTCAAAATACAGGCCCAAAACATACTGAAAATCGATCTTTTAGGTGCCAAAAAGTCGATATGTGCATGCATCTTCTGTACCCGTTTATATCTCAAATTCAGGCTCCAAACACCCGAAAAATCGATATTTTGGGGTCCCAGAAGCAATCTGTACATGCCTACTCAGTGCTAGAATGTTTTAAAAATATAGTCTGAAAACAAGCTAAAAATTGATATTTTAAGTGTCCAAAGTCGATATGTGCATGCATCTTCTATACCCGTTTATATCTCAAATTCAGGCTCAAAACACCCGAAAATTCGGTATTTTTGGGTAATAAAAGCGCTCTGTACATGCTTACTCCTAATTAGAATGTTTTCAAGATACAGACCAAAAACATGCTCAAAATCGATATTTTAGGAGCACAAAAGTCGATATGTGCATGCATCTTCAGTACCTGTTTATATCTCAAATTCAGGCTCGAAACGTCCGAAAATTCGATATTTTTGTTCCCAAGAACCGATCTGTACATGCCTACTCAATGCTAGAATGTTTTAAAAATATAGGCTCAAAACAAGCCAAAAATCGATATTTTAAGTGTCCAAAGTCAATATGTGCATGCATCTTCTGTACCCGTTTATATCTCAAATTCAGGTTCAAAACACCCGAAAATTCGATATTTTGGGGTCCCATAAGAGATCTGTACATGCCTACTTAGTGCTAGAATATTTTCAAAATATAGGCCCAAAACATGCTAAAAATCGATATTTTAGGTGCCCAAAGTCGATATCTCAAATTCAGACCTAAAACATCCGAAAATCGATATTTTGGGGTCTCAGAAGCGATCTGTACATGCCTACTCAGATAAAAGCCCAAAACATGCTGTAAATCGATATTTTAGGTTCCGAAAGTCAATATGTGTATGCATCTTCTTCACTCGTTTATATCTCAAATTCAACGTCAAAACATCCGAAAATTCGATATTTTTGGGTCCCAGAAGCTATCTGTACATGCTTACTCAGTGCTAGAATGTTTTCAAAATATAGGCTCAAAATATGCTAAAAATCGATATTTTAAGTGTCCAAAGTCGATATGTGAATGCATCTTCTTTACCTGTTTATATCTCAAATTCAGGCTCAAAACACTCGAAAATTCGATATTTTTGAGTCCTAGAAGCAATCTGTACATGCCTACTCCTAGATAGAATGTTTTTGTGATTCAGACCAAAAACATGCTCAAAATCGATATTTTTGGTGCCCAAAAGTCGATATGTGCATGCATATTCTGTACCCGTTTATATCTCAAATTCAGGCCCAAAACACCCAAAAATTCGATATTTTGGGGTCCCAGAAGCGAACTTTACATGCCTACTCCGTGTTAGAGTATTTTCAAAATACAGGCCCAAAACATGCTGAAAATCGATATTTTAGGTGCCCAAAGTCAATATGTGTATGCATCTTCTGCACTACTTTAAATCTCAAATTCAACCTCAAAACAACCATAAATCCCAAATTTAACCTCAAAACACCCGAAAATTCGATATTTTGGGGTCCCAGAAGCGATTTGTACATGCCTACTCCGTGTTAGAGTATTTTCAAAATATAGGCCCAAAACATGCAGAAAATCGATCTTTTAGGTGCCCAAAGTAAATATGTGCATGCATCTTATGTACCCGTTTATATTTAAAATTTAGGCTCAAAACACCCGAAAATTCGATATTTTGGGGTCCCAAAAGCGATCTGTACATGCCTACTCAGTGCTAGAATATTTCCAAAATATAGGCCCAAAACATGCTAAAAATCGATATTATAGGTCCCCAAAGTCGATATCTCAAATTCAGGCCCAAAACACCCGAAAATTCGATATTTTGGGGTCCCAGATGCGATCTGTACATGCCTACTCCGTGTTAGCGTATTTTCAAAATACAGGCCCAAAACATGCTGAAAATCGATATTTTAGGTGCCCAAAGTCAATATGTGTATGCATCTTCTGTACCCGTTTATATCTCAATTTAAGGCTGAAAACACCCGAAAATTTGATACTTTGGGGTCCCAGAAGCGATTTGTACATGTCTACTCAGTGCTAGATTGTTTATAAATTATAGGCTCAAAACATGTTAAAAATCGATATTTTAAGTGTCCAAAGTCGATATGTGCATGCATCTTCTGTACCTGTTTATATCTCAAATTCATGCTCAAAACACCCGAAAGATCGGTATTTTTGGGTCCTTGAAGCGATCTGTACATGCCTACTCCGTGTTAGAGTATTTTCAAAATATAGGCTCAAAACATGCTAAAAATCGATATTTTAAGTGTCCAAAGTCGATATGTGCATGCATCTTCTGTACCCGTTTATATCTCAAATTCAGGATCAAAACACCCGAAAATTCGGTATTTTGGTGTCCTAGAAGCGATCTGTACATGCCTACTCTTAGTTATAATGTTTTCAAGATACAGACCCAAAACATACTTAAAAATCGATATTTTAGGTGCCCAAACGTCGATATGTGCATTAATCTTCAGTACCCGTTCATATCTCAAATTCAGGCTGAAAACACCCGAAAATTCGATATTTTGAGGTCCCAGAAGCGATCTGTACATGCCTAGTCCTAGTTAGAATGTTTTCAAGATACAGACCCAAAACATGCTCAAAATCGATATTTTAGGTGCCCAAAGTCAATACGTGCATGCATCTTCGGCACCAGATTATATTCCAAATTCATCCTCAAAACACCTGAAAATATGATATTTTGGGTTCCCAGAAGCGATCTGTACATGCCTAATAAGTGCTAGAATATTTTCAAAATATAGGCTCAAAAGATGCTAAAAATCGATATTTTAAGTTTCCAAAGTCGATATGTGCATGCATCTTCAGTACCCGTTTATATCTCAAATTCAGGCTCAAAACACCCGAAAACTCGATATTTTTGGGTCCCAGAAGCGATCTGTACATGCCTACTCGGAGACAGGCTCAAAACATGCTGAAAATCGATATTTTAGGTGCCCAAAGTCAATATGTGTATGCATCTTCTCCACGCGTTTATATCTCAAATTCAACCACAAAACACCCGAAAATTCGATATTTTTCAGTCCCAGAAGCGATCTGTGCATGCCTACTCAGTGCTAGAATGTTTTCAAAATATAGGCTCAAAACATGCTAAAAATCGATATTTTAAGTGTCCAAAGTCGATATGTGCATGCATCTTCTGTACCCGTTTATATCTCAAATTCAGGCTCAAAACCCCCGAAAATTCTATATTTTTGGGTCCCAGAAGCGATCTGTACATGCCTACTCCGTATTAGAGTATTTTCAAATTACAGGCCCAAAACATACTGAAAATCGATCTTTTAGGTGCCCAAAAGTCGATATGTGCGTGCATCTTCAGTACCCGTTTATATCTCAAATTCAGGCTCCAAACACCCGAAAATTCGATATTTTGGGGTCCCAAAAGCGATCTGTACATGCCTACTCAGTGCTAGAACATTTTCAAAATATAGACCCAAAACATGCTAAAATCGATATTTTAGGTGCCTAGAGTCGATATATCAAATTCAACCTCAAAATACCCTAAAATTCGATATTTTTGGGTCCCAGAAGTGATCTGTACATGCCTACTCAGTGCTAGAATTTTTTTTTAAATATAGGCTCAAAACATGCTAAAAATCGATATTTTTAGTGTTCAAAGTCGTACTTTTGTACCCGTTTATATCTCAAATTCAGGCTCAAAACACTCGAAAATTCGGTATTTTTGGGTCCTAGAAGCGATATGTACATGCCTACTCCTAGTTAGAATGTTTTCAAGATACAAACCCAAAACATGCTCAAAATCGATATTTTATGTGCCCAAAGTTGATATGTGCATGCATCTTCAATACCCGTTTATATCTCAAATTCAGGGTCAAAACACCCGAAAATTCGATATTTTGGGGTCCCAGAAGCGATCTGTACATGCTTACTCCATATTAGAGTATTTTCAAAATACAGGCCCAAAACATACTGAAAGTCGATCTTTTAGGTGCCCAAAAGTCGATATGTGCATGCATCTTCTGTACCCGTTTATATCTCAAAATCAGGTTCCAAACACCCGGAAATTCGATATTTTGGGGTCCCAGAAGCGATCTGTACTGGCCTATTCAGATACAGGCCCAAAACATGCTGAAAATCGATATTTTAGGTGCCCAAAGTCAATATGTGCATGCATCTTCTGTACCCGTTTATATCTCAAATTCAGGCTCTAAACACCCGAAAATTCGATATTTTGGAGTCCCAGAAGCGATATGTACATGCTTACTACGTGTTAGAGTATTTTCAAAATATAGGCTCAAAACATGCTAAAAATCGATATTTTAAGTGTCCAAAGTCGATATGTGCATGCATCTTCTGTACCCGTTTATATCTCAAATTCAGGATCAAAACACCCGAAAATTCGGTATTTCGGTGTCCTAGAAGCGATCAGTACATGCCTACTCCTAGTTAGAATGTTTTCAAGATACAGACCCAAAACATACTTAAAAATCGATATTTTAGGTGCCCAAACGTCGATATGTGCATTAATCTTCAGTACCCGTTCATATCTCAAATTCAGGCTGAAAACACCCAAAAATTCGATATTTTGAGGTCCCAGAAGCGATCTGTACATGCCTAGTCCTAGTTAGAATGTTTTCAAGATACAGACCCAAAACATGCTCAAAATCGATATTTTAGGTGCCCAAAGTCAATACGTGCATGCATCTTCGGCACCAGATTATATTCCAAATTCATCCTCAAAACACCTGAAAATATGATATTTTGGGTTCCCAGAAGCGATCTGTACATGCCTAATAAGTGCTAGAATATTTTCAAAATATAGGCTCAAAACATGCTAAAAATCGATATTTTAAGTCTCCAAAGTCGATATGTGCATGCATCTTCAGTACCCGTTTATATCTCAAATTCAGGCTCAAAACACTCGAAAATTCGATATTTTGAGGTTCCAGAAGCGATCTGTACATGCCTACCACGTGTTAGAGAATTTTCTGAATACAGGCGCAAAACATGCTCAAAATCGATATTTTAGGTGCCCAAAGTCAATATGTGCATTCATCTTCTGTACCCGTTTATATATCAAATTCAGGCCCAAAACACCCGAAAATTCGATATTTTGGGGTCCCAGAAGCGATCTGTACATGCCTAATCCGTGTTAGAGTATTTTCAAAATACAGGCCCAAAACATGCTGAAAATCGAAATTTTAGGTGCCCAAAGTCAATATGTGTATGTATCTTCTGAAACCGTTTATATCCCAAATTCAACCTCAAAACACCTGAAAATTCGATATTGTGGGGTTGAAGATGCGATCTGTACATGCCTACCCCGTGTTAGAGAATTTTCTGAATACAGGCGCAAAACATGCTAAAAATCGATCTTTTAGGCGCCCAAAGTCAATATGTGCATGCATCTTCTGTACCCGTAAATATCTCGAATTCAGACTCCAAACACCCGAAAATTCGATATTTTGGGGTCCCAGAAGCGATCTGTACATGCCTGCTCCATGTTAGAGTATTTTCAAGATACAGGCCCAAAACATACTGGAAATCGATCTTTTAGGTGCCCAAAAGTCGATATGTGCATGCATCTTCTGTACCCGTTTATATCTCAAATTCAACCTCAAAACACCCGAAAATTCGATATTTTTGGGTCCCAGAAGCGATCTGTACATGCCTACACAGTGCTAGAATTTTTTCAAAATATAGGCTCAAAACATGCTAAAAATCGATATTTTAAGTGTCCAAAGTCGATATGTGCATGCATCTTCTGTACCCGTTTATATATCAAATTCAGGCTCAAAACACCCCAAAATTCGGTATTTCGGGGTCCTAGAAGCGATCTGTACATGCCTAGTCCTAGTTAGAATGTTTTCAGGATAAAGACCCAAAACATGCTCAAAATCGATATTTTAGGTGCCCAAAGTCAATACGTACATGCATCTTCGGCACCAGATTATATTCCAAATTCATCCTCAAAACACCTGAAAATATGATATTTTGGGTTCCCAGAAGCGATCTTTACATGCCTAATAAGTGCTAGAATATTTTCAAAATATAGGCTCAAAACATGCTAAAAATCGATATTTTAAGTCTCCAAAGTCGATATGTGCATGCATCTTCAGTACCCGTTTATATCTCAAATTCAGGCTCAAAACACTCGAAAATTCGATATTTTTGGGTCCCAGAAGCGATCTGTACATGCCTATTTGGATACAGGCTCAAAACATGCTAAAAATCGATATTTTAGGTGCCCAAAGTCAATATGTGTATGCATCTTCTCCACGCGTTTATATCTCAAATTCAACCACAAAACACCCGAAAATTCGATATTTTTCAGTCCCAGAAGCGATCTGTGCATGCCTACTCAGTGCTAGAATGTTTTCAAAATATAGGCTCAAAACATGCTAAAAATCGAAAATTTAAGTGTCCAAAGTCGATATGTGCATGCATCTTCTGTACCCGTTTATATCTCAAATTCAGGCTCCAAACACCCGAAAATTCGATATTTTGGGGTCCCAAAAGCGATCTGTACATGCCTACTCAGTGCTAGAACATTTTCAAAATATAGACCCAAAACATGCTAAAATCGATATTTTAGGTGCCGAGAGTCGATATATCAAATTCAAGCCCAAAACACCCGAAAATTCGATATTTTAGGGTCCCAGAAGCGATCTGTACATGCCTACTCCGTGTTAGAGTATTTTCGAAATACAGGCCCAAAACATACTAAAAATCGATCTCTTAGGTGCCCAAAAGTCGATATGTGCATGCATCTTCTGTACCCGTTTATATCTCAAATTCAACCTCAAAATACCCTAAAATTCGATATTTTTGGGTCCCAGAAGCGATCTGTACATGCCTACTCAGTGCTAGAATTTTTTTAAAAATATAGGCTCAAAACATGCTAAAAATCGATATTTTTAGTGTCCAAAGTCGTACTTTTGTACCCGTTTATATCTTAAATTCAGGCTCAAAACACTCGAAAATTCGGTATTTTTGGGTCCTAGAAGCGATATGTACATGCCTACTTCTAGTTAGTATGTTTTCAAGATACAGACCCAAAACATGCTCAAAATCGATATTTTAGGTGCCCAAAGTTGATATGTGCTTGCATCTTCAGTACCCGTTTATATCTCAAATTCAGGGTCAAAACACCCGAAAATTCAATATTTTGGGGTCCCAAAAGCGATCTGTACATGCCTACTCACTGCTAGAATATTTTCAAAATATAGTCCCAAAACATGCTAAAAATCGATAATTTAGGTGCCCAAAGTCGATATCTCAAATTCAGGCCCAAAACACCCGAAAATTCGATATTTTGGGGTCCCAGAAGCGATCTTTACTGGCCTATTCAGATACAGGCCAAAAAACATACTGAAAATCGATATTTTAGGTGCCCAAATTCAATATGTGCATGCATCTTCTGTACCCGTTTATATCTCAAATTCAGGCTCAAAACACCCGAAAATTCGATATTTTGGAGTCCCAGAAGCGATATGTACATGCTTACTCCGTGTTAGAGTATTTTCAAAATATAGGCTCAAAACATGCTAAAAATCGAGATTTTATGTGTCTAAAGTCGATATGTGCATGCATCTTCTGTACCCGTTTATATCTCAAATTCAGAATCAAAACACCCGAAAATTCGGTATTTCGGTGTCCTAGAAGCGATCAGTACATGCCTACTCCTAGTTAGAATGTTTTCAAGATACAGACCCAAAACATACTTAAAAATCGATATTTTAGGTGCCCAAACGTCGATATGTGCATTAATCTTCAGTACCCGTTCATATCTCAAATTCAGGCTGAAAACACCCGAAAATTCGATATTTTGAGGTCCCAGAAGCGATCTGTACATGCCTACTCAGATACAGGCCCAAAACATGCTGAAAATCGATATTTTAGGTGCCCAAAGTCGATATGTTTATGCATCTTCTGAACTCGTTTATATCCCAAATTCAACCTCAAAACACCCGAAAATTCGATATTTTAGGGTCCCAGAAGCGATCTGTACATGCCTACTCAGTGCTAGAATGTTTTCAAAATTTAGGCTCAAAACATGCTCTAAATCGATATTTTAGGTGCCCAAAGTCAATACGTGCATGCATCTTCGGCACCAGATTATATTCCAAATTCATCCTCAAAACACCTGAAAATATGATATTTTGGGTTCCCAGAAGCGATCTGTACATGCCTACTCAGTGCTAGAATATTTTCAAAATATAGGCTCAAAACATGCTAACAATCGATATTTTAAGTCTCCAAAGTCGATATGTGCATGCATCTTCAGTACCCGTTTATATCTCAAATTCCACCTCAAAACACCCAAAAATTCGATATTTTGGGGTCCCAGAAGCGATCTGTACATGCCTACTCCGTATTAGAGTATTTTCAAAATACAGGCCCAAAACATACTGAAAATCGATCTCTTAGGTGCCCAAAAGTCGATATGTGCATGCATCTTCTGTACCCGTTTATATCTCAAATTCAACCTCAAAATACCCTAAAATTCGATATTTTTGGGTCACAGAAGCGATCTGTACATGCCTACTCAGTGCTAGAATTTTTTTAAAGATATAGGCTCAAAACATGCTAAAAATCGATATTTTTAGTGTCCAAAGTCGTACTTTTGTACCCGTTTATATCTTAAATTCAGGCTCAAAACACTCGAAAATTCGGTATTTTTGGGTCCTAGAAGCAAAATGTACATGCCTACTCCTAGTTAGAATGTTTTCAAGATAGAGACCCAAAATATGCTCAAAATCGATATTTTAGGTGCCCACAAGTCGATATGTGCATGAATCTTCAGAACCCGTTTATATCTCAAATTCAGGCTCAAAACACCCGCAAATTCGATATTTTGAGGTCCCAGAAGCGATCTGTACATGCCTACCCCGTGTTAGAGTATTTTCTAAATACAGGCTCAAAACATGCTCAAAATCGATATTTTAAGTGTCCAAAGTCGATATGTGCATACATATTCTGTACCTGTTTATATCTCAAATTCAGGCTCAAAACACCCAAAAATTCGGTATTTTTGGGTCCTAGAAGCGATCTGTACATGCCTACTCCTAGTAAGAATGTTTTCAAGATACAGACCCAAAACATGCTCAAAATCGATATTTTAGGAGCCCAAAAGTCGATATGTGCATGCATCTTCTGTACCCGTTTATATCTCAAATTCAGGCCCAAAACACCTGAAAATTCGATATTTTGGGGTCCCAGAAGCGATCCGTACATGCCTACTCAGTGCTAGACTGTTTTCAAAATAAAGGCTCAAAACATGCTAAAAATCGATATTTTAAGTGTTCAAAGTCGATATGCGCATACATCTTCTGTACCCGTTTATATCTCAAATTCAGGCTCAAAACACCCGAAAATTCGATATTTTGGAGTCCCAGAAGCGATATGTACATGCTTACTCCGTGTTAGAGTATTTTCAAAATATAGGCACAAAACATGCTAAAAATCGATATTTTAAGTGTCCAAAGTCGATATGTGCATGCATCTTCTGTACCCGTTTATATCTCAAATTCAGGATCAAAACACCCGAAAATTCGGTATTTCGGGGCCCTAGAAGCGATCAGTACATGCCTACTCCTAGTTGGAATGTTTTCAAGATACAGACCCAAAACATACTTAAAAATCGATATTTTAGGTGCCCAAAAGTCGATATGTGCCTGCATCTTCTGTACCCGTTTATATCTCAAATTCAACCTCAAAACACCCTAAAATTCGATATTTTTGGATCCCAGAAGCGATATGTACATGCCTACTCAGTGCTAGAATTTTTTTTTAAATATAGGGTCAAAACATGCTAAAAATCGATATTTTTAGTGTCCAAAGTCATACTTTTGTACCCGTTTATATCTTAAATTCAGGCTCAAAACACTCGAAAATTCGGTATTTTTGGGTCCTAGAAGCGATATGTACATGCCTACTCCTAGTTAGAATGTTTTCAAGATACAGACCCATAACATGCTCAAAATCGATATATTAGGTGCCCAATGTTGATATGTGCATGCATCTTCAGTACCCGTTTATATATCAAATTCAGGGTCAAAACTCCCGAAAATTCAATATTTTGGGGTCCCAAAAGCGATCTGTACATGCCTACTCACTGCTAGAATATTTTCAAAATATAGTCCCAAAACATGCTAAAAATCGATATTTTAGGTGCCCAAAGTCGATATCTCAAATTCAGGCCCAAAACACCCGAAAATTCGATATTTTGGGGTCCCAGAAGCGATCTGTACATGCTTACTACATATTAGAGTATTTTCAAAATACAGGCCCAAAACATACTGAAATCGATCTTTTAGGTGCCCAAAAGTCGATATGTGCATGCATCTTCTGTTCCCGTTTATATCTCAAATTCAGGTTCCAAACACCCGGAAATTCGATATTTTGGGGTCCCAGAAGTTATCTGTACTGGCCTATTCAGATACAGGCCCAAAACATGCTGAAAATCGATATTTTAGGTGCCCAAAGTCAATATGTGCATGCATCTTCTGTACCCGTTTATATCTCAAATTCAGGCTCAAAACACCCGAAAATTCGATATTTTGGAGTCCCAGAAGCGATATGTACATGCTTACTCCGTGTTAGAGTATTTTCAAAATATAGGCTCAAAACATGCTAAAAATCGATATTTTAAGTGTCCAAAGTAGATATGTGCATGCATCTTCTGTACCCGTTTATATCTCAAATTCAGGATCAAAACACCCGAAAATTCGGTATTTCGGGGTCCTAGAAGCGATCAGTACATGCCTACTCCTAGTAAGAATATTTTCAAGATACAGACCCAAAACATGCTCAAAATCGATATTTTAGGAGCCCAAAAGTCGATATGTGCATGCATCTTCTGTACCCGTTTATATCTCAAATTTAGGCTTAAAACACCCGAAAATTCGATATTTTGGGGTCCCAGAAGCGATCTGTACATCAGTGCTAGAATATTTTCAAAATATAGACCCAAAACATGCTCAAAATCGATATTTTAAGTGTCAATAGTCGATATGTGCATACATCTTCTGTACCCGTTTATATCTCAAATTCAGGCTCAAAACACCCGAAAATTCGGTATTTTTTGGTCCTAGAAGCGATCTGTACATGCCTACTCCTAGTAAGAATGTTTTCAAGATACATACCAAAAACATGCTAAATATCGATATTTTAGGAGCTCAAAAGTCGATATGTGCATGCATCTTCTGTACCCGTTTATATCTCAAATTCAGGCTCAAAACACCTGAAAATTCGATATTTTGGGGTCCTAGACGCGATCTGTACATGCCTACTCAGTGCTATAATATTTTTAAAAATATAGGCCCAAAACATGCTAAAAATCGATATTTTAGGTGCCCAAAGTCGATATCTCAAATTCAGGCCCAAAACACCCGAAAATTCGATATTTTGGGGTTCCTGATGCGATTTGTGCATGGCTACTCCTTGTTAGAGTTCTCTCAAAATACAAGCCCAAAACATACTGAAAATCGATCTTTTAGGTGCACAAAAGTCGATATGTGCATGCATCTTCTGTACCCGTTTATATCCCAAATTTAGGCTCAAAACAACCGAAAATTCGATATTTTGGGGTCCCAGAAGCGATCTGTACATGCCTACTCCTAGTAAGAATGTTTTCAAGAAACAGACCAAAAAACATGCTGAAAATCGATATTTTAGGAGCCCAAAAGTCGATATGTGCCTGCATCTTCTGTACCCGTTTATATCTCAAATTCAACCTCAAAACACCCTAAAATTCGATATTTTTGGATCCCAGAAGCGATATGTACATGCCTACTCAGTGCTAGAATTTTTTTTTAAATATAGGGTCAAAACATGCTAAAAATCGATATTTTTAGTGTCCAAAGTCATACTTTTGTACCCGTTTATATCTTAAATTCAGGCTCAAAACACTCGAAAATTCGGTATTTTTGGGTCCTAGAAGCGATATGTACATGCCTACTCCTAGTTAGAATGTTTTCAAGATACAGACCCATAACATGCTCAAAATCGATATATTAGGTGCCCAATGTTGATATGTGCATGCATCTTCAGTACCCGTTTATATATCAAATTCAGGGTCAAAACTCCCGAAAATTCAATATTTTGGGGTCCCAAAAGCGATCTGTACATGCCTACTCACTGCTAGAATATTTTCAAAATATAGTCCCAAAACATGCTAAAAATCGATATTTTAGGTGCCCAAAGTCGATATCTCAAATTCAGGCCCAAAACACCCGAAAATTCGATATTTTGGGGTCCCAGAAGCGATCTGTACATGCTTACTACATATTAGAGTATTTTCAAAATACAGGCCCAAAACATACTGAAATCGATCTTTTAGGTGCCCAAAAGTCGATATGTGCATGCATCTTCTGTTCCCGTTTATATCTCAAATTCAGGTTCCAAACACCCGGAAATTCGATATTTTGGGGTCCCAGAAGTTATCTGTACTGGCCTATTCAGATACAGGCCCAAAACATGCTGAAAATCGATATTTTAGGTGCCCAAAGTCAATATGTGCATGCATCTTCTGTACCCGTTTATATCTCAAATTCAGGCTCAAAACACCCGAAAATTCGATATTTTGGAGTCCCAGAAGCGATATGTACATGCTTACTCCGTGTTAGAGTATTTTCAAAATATAGGCTCAAAACATGCTAAAAATCGATATTTTAAGTGTCCAAAGTAGATATGTGCATGCATCTTCTGTACCCGTTTATATCTCAAATTCAGGATCAAAACACCCGAAAATTCGGTATTTCGGGGTCCTAGAAGCGATCAGTACATGCCTACTCCTAGTAAGAATATTTTCAAGATACAGACCCAAAACATGCTCAAAATCGATATTTTAGGAGCCCAAAAGTCGATATGTGCATGCATCTTCTGTACCCGTTTATATCTCAAATTTAGGCTTAAAACACCCGAAAATTCGATATTTTGGGGTCCCAGAAGCGATCTGTACATCAGTGCTAGAATATTTTCAAAATATAGACCCAAAACATGCTCAAAATCGATATTTTAAGTGTCCAAAGTCGATATGTGCATACATCTTCTGTACCCGTTTATATCTCAAATTCAGGCTCAAAACACCCGAAAATTCGGTATTTTTTGGTCCTAGAAGCGATCTGTACATGCCTACTCCTAGTAAGAATGTTTTCAAGATACATACCAAAAACATGCTAAATATCGATATTTTAGGAGCTCAAAAGTCGATATGTGCATGCATCTTCTGTACCCGTTTATATCTCAAATTCAGGCTCAAAACACCTGAAAATTCGATATTTTGGGGTCCTAGACGCGATCTGTACATGCCTACTCAGTGCTATAATATTTTTAAAAATATAGGCCCAAAACATGCTAAAAATCGATATTTTAGGTGCCCAAAGTCGATATCTCAAATTCAGGCCCAAAACACCCGAAAATTCGATATTTTGGGGTTCCTGATGCGATTTGTGCATGGCTACTCCTTGTTAGAGTTCTCTCAAAATACAAGCCCAAAACATACTGAAAATCGATCTTTTAGGTGCACAAAAGTCGATATGTGCATGCATCTTCTGTACCCGTTTATATCCCAAATTTAGGCTCAAAACAACCGAAAATTCGATATTTTGGGGTCCCAGAAGCGATCTGTACATGCCTACTCCTAGTAAGAATGTTTTCAAGAAACAGACCAAAAAACATGCTGAAAATCGATATTTTAGGAGCCCAAAAGTCGATATGTGCATGCATCTTCTGTACCCGTTTATATCTGAAATTCAGGCTCAAAACACCTGAAAATTCGATATTTTGGGGTCTCAGACGCGATCTGTACATGCCTACTCAGTGCTAGAATATTTTCAAAAATATAGGCCCAAAACATGCTAAAAATCGATATTTTAGGTGCCCAAAGTCGATATCTCAAATTCAGGCCCAAAACACCCGAAAATTCGATTTGTACATGGCTACTCCTTGTTAGAGTTCTTTCAAAATGCAAGCCCAAAACATACTGAAAATCTATCTTTTAGGTGCCCAAAAGTCGATATGTGCATGCATCTTCTGTACCCGTTTATATCTCAAATTCAGACTCCAAACACCCGAAAATTCGATATTTTGGGGTCCCAGAAGCGATCTGTACATGCCTACTCAGTGCTAGAATATTTTCAAAATATAGACCCAAAGCATGCTCAAAATCGATATTTTAAGTGTCCAAAGTCGATATGTGCATACATCTTCTGTACCCGTTTATATCTCAAATTCAGGCTCAAAACACCCGAAATTTCGGTATTTTTTGGTCCTAGAAGCGATCTGTACATGCCTACTCCTAGTAAGAATGTTTTCAAGATACAGACCAAAAACATGCTGAAAATCGATATTTTAGGAGCCCAAAAGTCGATATGTGCATGCATCTTCTGTACCCGTTTATATCTGAAATTCAGGTTCAAAACACCTGAAAATTCGATATTTTGGGGTCCCAGACGCGATCTGTACATGCCTACTCAGTGCTAGAATATTTTCAAAAATATAGGCCCAAAACATGCTAAAAATCGATATTTTAGGTGCCCAAAGTCGATATCTCAAATTCAGGCCCAAAACACCCGAAAATTCGATATTTTGGGGTCCCTGAAGTGATTTGTACATGGCTACTCCTTGTTAGAGTTCTTTCAAAATACACGCCCAAAACATACTGAAAATCGATCTTTTAGGTGCCCAAAAGTCGATATGTGCATGAATCTTCTGTACCCGTTTATATCTCAAATTCAGACTCCAAACACCCGAAAATTCGATATTTTTGGGTCCCAGAAGCGATTTGTACATGCCTACTCAGTGCCAGATTATTTTCAAAATATAGGCCCAAAACATGCTAAAAATCGATATTTTAAGTGCCCAAAGTCGATATCTCAAATTCAGGCCAAAAACACCTGAAAACTCGATATTTTGGGATCCCAGAAGCGATCTGTACATGCCTACTCCGTGTTAGAGCATTTTCAAAATACAGGCCCAAAGCATGCTGAAAATCGCTAGTTTAGGTGCCCAAAGTCAATATGTGTATGCATCTTCTGCACCCGTTTATATAAAATATTCAACCTCAAAACACCCGAAAATTCGATATTTTTGGGTCCCAGAAGCGATCTGTACATGCCTACTCAGTGCTAGAATGTTTTTTTAAAGTAAAGGCTCAAAACATGCTAAAAATCGATATTTTAAGTGTCTAAAGTCGATATGTGCATGCATCTTCTGTACCCGTTTATATCCCAAATTCAGGCTCAAAATACCCGAAAATTCGATATTTTGGAGTCCCAGAAGCGATCTGTACATGCCTACTCAGTGCTAGAATATTTTCAAAATATAGACCCAAAACATGCTCAAAATCGATATTTTAAGTGTCCAAAGTCGATATGTGCATACATCTTCTGTACCCGTTTATATCTCAAATTCAGGCTCAAAACACCCGAAAATTCGGTATTTTTGGTCCTAAAAGCGATCTGTACATGCTTACTCCTAGTAAGAATGTTTTCAAGATACAGACCAAAAACATGCTGAAAATCTATATTTTAGGAGCCCAAAAGTCGATATGTGCATGCATCTTCTGTACCCGTTTATATCTGAAATTCAGGCTCAAAACACCTGAAAATTCGATATTTTGGGGTCCCAGACGCGATCTGTACATGCCTACTCAGTGCTAGAATATTTTCAAAAATATAGGCCCAAAACATGCTAAAAATCGATATTTTAGATGCCCAAAGTCGATATCTCAAATTCAGGCCCAAAACACCCGAAAATTCGATATTTTGGGGTCCCTGAAGCGATTTGTACATGGCTACTCCTTGTTAGAGTTCTTTCAAAATACAAGCCCAAAACATTCTTAAAATCGATCTTTTAGGTGCCCAAAAGTCGATATGTGCATGAATCTTCTGTACCCGTTTATATCTCAAATTCAGACTCCAAACACCCGAAAATTCGATATTTTTGGGTCCCAGAAGCGATTTGTACATGCCTACTCAGTGCCAGATTATTTTCAAAATATAGGCCCAAAACATGCTAAAAATCGATATTTTAAGTTCCCAAAGTCGATATCTCAAATTCAGGCCAAAAACACCTGAAAACTCGATATTTTGGGATCCCAGAAGCGATCTGTACATGCCTACTCCGTGTTAGAGCATTTTCAAAATACAAGCCCAAAGCATGCTGAAAATCGCTAGTTTTGGTGCCCAAAGTCAATATGTGCATACATCTTCTGTACCCGTTTATATCTCAAATTCAGGCTCAAAACACCCGAAAATTCGGTATTTTTGGTCCTAAAAGCGATCTGTACATGCTTACTCCTAGTAAGAATGTTTTCAAGATACAGACCAAAAACATGCTGAAAATCGATATTTTATGAGCCCAAAAGTCGATATGTGCATGCATCTTCTGTACCCGTTTATATCTGAAATTCAGGCTCAAAACACCTGAAAATTCGATATTTTGGGGTCCCAGACGCGATCTGTACATGCCTACTCAGTGCTAGAATATTTTCAAAAATATAGGCCCAAAACATGCTAAAAATCGATATTTTAGGTGCCCAAAGTCGATATCTCAAATTCAGGCCCAAAACACCCGAAAATTCGATATTTTGGGGTCCCTGAAGCGATTTGTACATGGCTACTCCTTGTTAGAGTTCTTTCAAAATACAAGCCCAAAACATACTGAAAATCGATCTTTTAGGTGCCCAAAAGTCGATATGTGCATGAATCTTCTGTACCCGTTTATATTTTAAATTCAGACTCCAAACACCCGAAAATTCGATATTTTTGGGTCCCAGAAGCGATTTGTACATGCCTACTCAGTGCCAGATTATTTTCAAAATATAGGCCCAAAACATGCTAAAAATCGATATTTTAAGTGTCTAAAGTCGATATGTGCATGCATCTTCTGTACCCGTTTATATTCCAAATTCAGGCTCAAAACACCCGAAAATTCGATATTTTGGGGTCCCAGACGTGATCTGTACATGCCTACTCAGTGTTAGAATATTTTCAAAATACAGGCCCAAAATAAGCTGAAAATCGCAATTTTTGGTGCCCAAAATCGATATGTGCATGAATCATCAGCACTCGCTTGTATCCCAAATTAAGGTTTAAAACACCTTAAAATTCGATACTTTTTGTTCCCAGAAGGGATCTGTAAATGCGTACTCAATGTTAAAAGATTTTCAAAATACAGACCCAAAACAAACTGAAAACCGATATTTTATGTGCCCAAAATCCATATGTGCATTCATCTTCTGTACCCGTTTATATCCCAAATTCAGGCTCAAAACACCCGAAAATTCGATATTTTTGGGTCTCAGAAGCAATCTGAACATGCTTACACAATGCTAGAATACATTCAAAATATAGGGCCAAAACATCCTGAAAATCGATACTTCAAGTGACCAAAGTCGATATGTGCATATATCTTCAGTACCGGTTTCTATCTCAAATTCAGGCTCAAAACACCTGAAAATTCTATATTTTTGGGTCCTAGAAGCGATCTGTACATGCCTACGCAGTGCTAGAATATTTTTAATATACAGGCCTAAAACATACTGAAAATCGATCTTTTAGGTGCCCAAAAGTCGATATGTGTATGCATCTTCTGTACCCGTTTATATCTCTTTCAGGCTCAAAACACCCGAAAATTCGATATTTTGGGGTCCCAGAAGCGATCTGTACATGCCTACGCAGTGCTAGAATATTTTCAAAATACAGGCCCAAAATATGCTAAAAATCGATATTTTAGGTTCCCAAAGTCGATATCTCAAATTCAGGCCCAAAACACCCGAAAATTCGATATTTTTTGGTCCCAGAAGCGATCTGTACATGCCTACTCCGTGTTAGAGCATTTTCAATATACAGGCCAAAAAACATACTGAAAATCGATATTTTAGGTGCCCAAATTCAATATGTGCATGCATCTTCTGTACCCGTTTATATCTCAAATTCAGGCTCAAAACACCCGAAAATTCGATATTTTGGAGTCCCAGAAGCGATATGTACATGCTTACTCCGTGTTAGAGTATTTTCAAAATATAGGCTCAAAACATGCTAAAAATCGAAATTTTATGTGTCTAAAGTCGATATGTGCATGCATCTTCTGTACCCGTTTATATCTCAAATTCAGAATCAAAACACCCGAAAATTCGGTATTTCGGTGTCCTAGAAGCGATCAGTACATGCCTACTCCTAGTTAGAATGTTTTCAAGATACAGACCCAAAACATACTTAAAAATCGATATTTTAGGTGCCCAAACGTCGATATGTGCATTAATCTTCAGTACCCGTTCATATCTCAAATTCAGGCTGAAAACACCCGAAAATTCGATATTTTGAGGTCCCAGAAGCGATCTGTACATGCCTACTCAGATACAGGCCCAAAACATGCTGAAAATCGATATTTTAGGTGCCCAAAGTCGATATGTTTATGCATCTTCTGAACTCGTTTATATCCCAAATTCAACCTCAAAACACCCGAAAATTCGATATTTTAGGGTCCCAGAAGCGATCTGTACATGCCTACTCAGTGCTAGAATGTTTTCAAAATTTAGGCTCAAAACATGCTCTAAATCGATATTTTAGGTGCCCAAAGTCAATACGTGCATGCATCTTCGGCACCAGATTATATTCCAAATTCATCCTCAAAACACCTGAAAATATGATATTTTGGGTTCCCAGAAGCGATCTGTACATGCCTACTCAGTGCTAGAATATTTTCAAAATATAGGCTCAAAACATGCTAACAATCGATATTTTAAGTCTCCAAAGTCGATATGTGCATGCATCTTCAGTACCCGTTTATATCTCAAATTCCACCTCAAAACACCCAAAAATTCGATATTTTGGGGTCCCAGAAGCGATCTGTACATGCCTACTCCGTATTAGAGTATTTTCAAAATACAGGCCCAAAACATACTGAAAATCGATCTCTTAGGTGCCCAAAAGTCGATATGTGCATGCATCTTCTGTACCCGTTTATATCTCAAATTCAACCTCAAAATACCCTAAAATTCGATATTTTTGGGTCACAGAAGCGATCTGTACATGCCTACTCAGTGCTAGAATTTTTTTAAAGATATAGGCTCAAAACATGCTAAAAATCGATATTTTTAGTGTCCAAAGTCGTACTTTTGTACCCGTTTATATCTTAAATTCAGGCTCAAAACACTCGAAAATTCGGTATTTTTGGGTCCTAGAAGCGATATGTACATGCCTACTCCTAGTTAGAATGTTTTCAAGATAGAGACCCAAAATATGCTCAAAATCGATATTTTAGGTGCCCACAAGTCGATATGTGCATGAATCTTCAGAACCCGTTTATATCTCAAATTCAGGCTCAAAACACCCGCAAATTCGATATTTTGAGGTCCCAGAAGCGATCTGTACATGCCTACCCCGTGTTAGAGTATTTTCTAAATACAGGCTCAAAACATGCTCAAAATCGATATTTTAAGTGTCCAAAGTCGATATGTGCATACATATTCTGTACCTGTTTATATCTCAAATTCAGGCTCAAAACACCCAAAAATTCGGTATTTTTGGGTCCTAGAAGCGATCTGTACATGCCTACTCCTAGTAAGAATGTTTTCAAGATACAGACCCAAAACATGCTCAAAATCGATATTTTAGGAGCCCAAAAGTCGATATGTGCATGCATCTTCTGTACCCGTTTATATCTCAAATTCAGGCCCAAAACACCTGAAAATTCGATATTTTGGGGTCCCAGAAGCGATCCGTACATGCCTACTCAGTGCTAGACTGTTTTCAAAATAAAGGCTAAAAACATGCTAAAAATCGATATTTTAAGTGTTCAAAGTCGATATGCGCATACATCTTCTGTACCCGTTTATATCTCAAATTCAGGCTCAAAACACCCGAAAATTCGATATTTTGGAGTCCCAGAAGCGATATGTACATGCTTACTCCGTGTTAGAGTATTTTCAAAATATAGGCACAAAACATGCTAAAAATCGATATTTTAAGTGTCCAAAGTCGATATGTGCATGCATCTTCTGTACCCGTTTATATCTCAAATTCAGGATCAAAACACCCGAAAATTCGGTATTTCGGGGCCCTAGAAGCGATCAGTACATGCCTACTCCTAGTTGGAATGTTTTCAAGATACAGACCCAAAACATACTTAAAAATCGATATTTTAGGTGCCCAAAAGTCGATATGTGCCTGCATCTTCTGTACCCGTTTATATCTCAAATTCAACCTCAAAACACCCTAAAATTCGATATTTTTGGATCCCAGAAGCGATATGTACATGCCTACTCAGTGCTAGAATTTTTTTTTAAATATAGGGTCAAAACATGCTAAAAATCGATATTTTTAGTGTCCAAAGTCATACTTTTGTACCCGTTTATATCTTAAATTCAGGCTCAAAACACTCGAAAATTCGGTATTTTTGGGTCCTAGAAGCGATATGTACATGCCTACTCCTAGTTAGAATGTTTTCAAGATACAGACCCATAACATGCTCAAAATCGATATATTAGGTGCCCAATGTTGATATGTGCATGCATCTTCAGTACCCGTTTATATATCAAATTCAGGGTCAAAACTCCCGAAAATTCAATATTTTGGGGTCCCAAAAGCGATCTGTACATGCCTACTCACTGCTAGAATATTTTCAAAATATAGTCCCAAAACATGCTAAAAATCGATATTTTAGGTGCCCAAAGTCGATATCTCAAATTCAGGCCCAAAACACCCGAAAATTCGATATTTTGGGGTCCCAGAAGCGATCTGTACATGCTTACTACATATTAGAGTATTTTCAAAATACAGGCCCAAAACATACTGAAAATCGATCTTTTAGGTGCCCAAAAGTCGATATGTGCATGCATCTTCTGTTCCCGTTTATATCTCAAATTCAGGTTCCAAACACCCGGAAATTCGATATTTTGGGGTCCCAGAAGTTATCTGTACTGGCCTATTCAGATACAGGCCCAAAACATGCTGAAAATCGATATTTTAGGTGCCCAAAGTCAATATGTGCATGCATCTTCTGTACCCGTTTATATCTCAAATTCAGGCTCAAAACACCCGAAAATTCGATATTTTGGAGTCCCAGAAGCGATATGTACATGCTTACTCCGTGTTAGAGTATTTTCAAAATATAGGCTCAAAACATGCTAAAAATCGATATTTTAAGTGTCCAAAGTAGATATGTGCATGCATCTTCTGTACCCGTTTATATCTCAAATTCAGGATCAAAACACCCGAAAATTCGGTATTTCGGGGTCCTAGAAGCGATCAGTACATGCCTACTCCTAGTAAGAATATTTTCAAGATACAGACCCAAAACATGCTCAAAATCGATATTTTAGGAGCCCAAAAGTCGATATGTGCATGCATCTTCTGTACCCGTTTATATCTCAAATTTAGGCTTAAAACACCCGAAAATTCGATATTTTGGGGTCCCAGAAGCGATCTGTACATCAGTGCTAGAATATTTTCAAAATATAGACCCAAAACATGCTCAAAATCGATATTTTAAGTGTCCAAAGTCGATATGTGCATACATCTTCTGTACCCGTTTATATCTCAAATTCAGGCTCAAAACACCCGAAAATTCGGTATTTTTTGGTCCTAGAAGCGATCTGTACATGCCTACTCCTAGTAAGAATGTTTTCAAGATACAGACCAAAAACATGCTAAATATCGATATTTTAGGAGCTCAAAAGTCGATATGTGCATGCATCTTCTGTACCCGTTTATATCTCAAATTCAGGCTCAAAACACCTGAAAATTCGATATTTTGGGGTCCTAGACGCGATCTGTACATGCCTACTCAGTGCTATAATATTTTTAAAAATATAGGCCCAAAACATGCTAAAAATCGATATTTTAGGTGCCCAAAGTCGATATCTCAAATTCAGGCCCAAAACACCCGAAAATTCGATATTTTGGGGTTCCTGATGCGATTTGTGCATGGCTACTCCTTGTTAGAGTTCTCTCAAAATACAAGCCCAAAACATACTGAAAATCGATCTTTTAGGTGCACAAAAGTCGATATGTGCATGCATCTTCTGTACCCGTTTATATCCCAAATTTAGGCTCAAAACAACCGAAAATTCGATATTTTGGGGTCCCAGAAGCGATCTGTACATGCCTACTCCTAGTAAGAATGTTTTCAAGAAACAGACCAAAAAACATGCTGAAAATCGATATTTTAGGAGCCCAAAAGTCGATATGTGCATGCATCTTCTGTACCCGTTTATATCTGAAATTCAGGCTCAAAACACCTGAAAATTCGATATTTTGGGGTCTCAGACGCGATCTGTACATGCCTACTCAGTGCTAGAATATTTTCAAAAATATAGGCCCAAAACATGCTAAAAATCGATATTTTAGGTGCCCAAAGTCGATATCTCAAATTCAGGCCCAAAACACCCGAAAATTCGATTTGTACATGGCTACTCCTTGTTAGAGTTCTTTCAAAATGCAAGCCCAAAACATACTGAAAATCTATCTTTTAGGTGCCCAAAAGTCGATATGTGCATGCATCTTCTGTACCCGTTTATATCTCAAATTCAGACTCCAAACACCCGAAAATTCGATATTTTTGGGTCCCAGAAGCGATTTGTACATGCCTACTCAGTGCCAGATTATTTTCAAAATATAGGCCCAAAACATGCTAAAAATCGATATTTTAAGTGCCCAAAGTCGATATCTCAAATTCAGGCCAAAAACCCCTGAAAACTCGATATTTTGGGATCCCAGAAGCGATCTGTTCATGCCTACTCCGTGTTAGAGCATTTTCAAAATACAGGCCCAAAGCATGCTGAAAATCGCTAGTTTAGGTGCCCTAAGTCAATATGTGTATGCATCTTCTGCACCCGTTTATATAAAATATTCAACCTCAAAACACCCGAAAATTCGATATTTTTGGGTCCCAGAAGCGATCTGTACATGCCTACTCAGTGCTAGAATGTTTTCAAAGTAAAGGCTCAAAACATGCTAAAAATCGATATTTTAAGTGTCTAAATTCGATATGTTCATGCATCTTCTGTACCCGTTTATATCCCAAATTCAGGCTCAAAACACCCGAAAATTCGATATTTTGGAGTCCCAGAAGCGATCTGTACATGCCTACTCAGTGCTAGAATATTTTTAAAATATAGACCCAAAACATGCTCAAAATCGATATTTTAAGTGTCCAAAGTCGATATGTGCATACATCTTCTGTACCCGTTTATATCTCAAATTCAGGCTCAAAACACCCGAAAATTCGGTATTTTTCGGTCCTAGAAGCGATCTGTACATGCCTACTCCTAGTAAGAATGTTTTCAAGAAACAGACCAAAAACATGCTGAAAATCGATATTTTAGGAGCCCAAAAGTCGATATGTGCATGCATCTTCTGTACCCGTTTATATCTGAAATTCAGGCTCAAAACACCTGAAAATTCGATATTTTGGGGTCCCAGACGCGATCTGTACATGCCTACTCAGTGCTAGAATATTTTCAAAAATATAGGCCCAAAACATGCTAGAAATCGATATTTTAGGTGCCCAAAGTCGATATCTCAAATTCAGGCCCAAAACACCCGAAAATTCGATATTTTGGGATCCCTGAAGCGATTTGTACATGGCTACTCCTTGTTAGAGTTCTTTCAAAATACACGCCCAAAACATACTGAAAATCGATCTTTTAGGTGCCCAAAAGTCGATATGTGCATGCATCTTCAGTACCCGTTTATATCTCAAATTCAGACTCCAAACACCCGAAAATTCGATATTTTTGGGTCCCAGAAGCGATTTGTACATGCCTACTCAGTGCCAGATTATTTTCAAAATATAGGCCCAAAACATGCTAAAAATCGATATTTTAAGTGCCCAAAGTCGATATCTCAAATTCAGGCCAAAAACACCTGAAAACTCGATATTTTGGGATCCCAGAAGCGATCTGTACATGCCTACTCCGTGTTAGAGCATTTTCAAAATACAGGCCCAAAGCATGCTGAAAATCGCTAGTTTAGGTGCCCAAAGTCAATATGTGTATGCATCTTCTGCACCCGTTTATATAAAATATTCAACCTCAAAACACCCGAAAATTCGATATTTTTGGGTCCCAGAAGCGATCTGTACATGCCTACTCAGTGCTAGAATGTTTTTTTAAAGTAAAGGCTCAAAACATGCTAAAAATCGATATTTTAAGTGTCTAAAGTCGATATGTGCATGCATCTTCTGTACCCGTTTATATCCCAAATTCAGGCTCAAAATACCCGAAAATTCGATATTTTGGAGTCCCAGAAGCGATCTGTACATGCCTACTCAGTGCTAGAATATTTTCAAAATATAGACCCAAAACATGCTCAAAATCGATATTTTAAGTGTCCAAAGTCGATATGTGCATACATCTTCTGTACCCGTTTATATCTCAAATTCAGGCTCAAAACACCCGAAAATTCGGTATTTTTGGTCCTAAAAGCGATCTGTACATGCTTACTCCTAGTAAGAATGTTTTCAAGATACAGACCAAAAACATGCTGAAAATCTATATTTTAGGAGCCCAAAAGTCGATATGTGCATGCATCTTCTGTACCCGTTTATATCTGAAATTCAGGCTCAAAACACCTGAAAATTCGATATTTTGGGGTCCCAGACGCGATCTGTACATGCCTACTCAGTGCTAGAATATTTTCAAAAATATAGGCCCAAAACATGCTAAAAATCGATATTTTAGATGCCCAAAGTCGATATCTCAAATTCAGGCCCAAAACACCCGAAAATTCGATATTTTGGGGTCCCTGAAGCGATTTGTACATGGCTACTCCTTGTTAGAGTTCTTTCAAAATACAAGCCCAAAACATTCTGAAAATCGATCTTTTAGGTGCCCAAAAGTCGATATGTGCATGAATCTTCTGTACCCGTTTATATCTCAAATTCAGACTCCAAACACCCGAAAATTCGATATTTTTGGGTCCCAGAAGCGATTTGTACATGCCTACTCAGTGCCAGATTATTTTCAAAATATAGGCCCAAAACATGCTAAAAATCGATATTTTAAGTGCCCAAAGTCGATATCTCAAATTCAGGCCAAAAACACCTGAAAACTCGATATTTTGGGATCCCAGAAGCGATCTGTACATGCCTACTCCGTGTTAGAGCATTTTCAAAATACAAGCCCAAAGCATGCTGAAAATCGCTAGTTTTGGTGCCCAAAGTCAATATGTGTATGCATCTTCTGCACCCGTTTATATAAAATATTCAACCTCAAAACACCCGAAAATTCGATATTTTTGGGTCCCAGAAGCGATCTGTACATGCCTACTCAGTGCTAGAATGTTTTTTTAAAGTAAAGGCTCAAAACATGCTAAAAATCGATATTTTAAGTGTCTAAAGTCGATATGTGCATGCATCTTCTGTACCCGTTTATATCCCAAATTCAGGCTCAAAACACCCGAAAATTCGATATTTTGGAGTCCCAGAAGCGATCTGTACATGCCTACTCAGTGCTAGAATATTTTCAAAATATAGACCCAAAACATGCTCAAAATCGATATTTTAAGTGTCCAAAGTCGATATGTGCATACATCTTCTGTACCCGTTTATATCTCAAATTCAGGCTCAAAACACCCGAAAATTCGGTATTTTTGGTCCTAAAAGCGATCTGTACATGCTTACTCCTAGTAAGAATGTTTTCAAGATACAGACCAAAAACATGCTGAAAATCGATATTTTATGAGCCCAAAAGTCGATATGTGCATGCATCTTCTGTACCCGTTTATATCTGAAATTCAGGCTCAAAACACCTGAAAATTCGATATTTTGGGGTCCCAGACGCGATCTGTACATGCCTACTCAGTGCTAGAATATTTTCAAAAATATAGGCCCAAAACATGCTAAAAATCGATATTTTAGGTGCCCAAAGTCGATATCTCAAATTCAGGCCCAAAACACCCGAAAATTCGATATTTTGGGGTCCCTGAAGCGATTTGTACATGGCTACTCCTTGTTAGAGTTCTTTCAAAATACAAGCCCAAAACATACTGAAAATCGATCTTTTAGGTGCCCAAAAGTCGATATGTGCATGAATCTTCTGTACCCGTTTATATTTTAAATTCAGACTCCAAACACCCGAAAATTCGATATTTTTGGGTCCCAGAAGCGATTTGTACATGCCTACTCAGTGCCAGATTATTTTCAAAATATAGGCCCAAAACATGCTAAAAATCGATATTTTAAGTGTCTAAAGTCGATATGTGCATGCATCTTCTGTACCCGTTTATATTCCAAATTCAGGCTCAAAACACCCGAAAATTCGATATTTTGGGGTCCCAGACGTGATCTGTACATGCCTACTCAGTGTTAGAATATTTTCAAAATACAGGCCCAAAATAAGCTGAAAATCGCAATTTTTGGTGCCCAAAATCGATATGTGCATGAATCATCAGCACTCGCTTGTATCCCAAATTAAGGTTTAAAACACCTTAAAATTCGATACTTTTTGTTCCCAGAAGGGATCTGTAAATGCGTACTCAATGTTAAAAGATTTTCAAAATACAGACCCAAAACAAACTGAAAACCGATATTTTATGTGCCCAAAATCCATATGTGCATTCATCTTCTGTACCCGTTTATATCCCAAATTCAGGCTCAAAACACCCGAAAATTCGATATTTTTGGGTCTCAGAAGCAATCTGAACATGCTTACACAATGCTAGAATACATTCAAAATATAGGGCCAAAACATCCTGAAAATCGATACTTCAGGTGACCAAAGTCGATATGTGCATATATCTTCAGTACCGGTTTCTATCTCAAATTCAGGCTCAAAACACCCGAAAATTCTATATTTTTGGGTCCTAGAAGCGATCTGTACATGCATACGCAGTGCTAGAATATTTTTAATATACAGGCCCAAAACATACTGAAAATCGATCTTTTAGGTGCCCAAAAGTCGATATGTGTATGCATCTTCTGTACCCGTTTATATCTCTTTCAGGCTCAAAACACCCGAAAATTCGACATTTTGGGGTCCCAGAAGCGATCTGTACATGCCTACGCAGTGCTAGAATATTTTCAAAATACAGGCCCAAAACATGCTAAAAATCGATATTTTAAGTGTCCAAAATCGATATGTGCATGCATCTTCTATACCCGTTTATATCTCAAATTCAGGCTTAAAACACCCGAAAATTCGATATTTTGGGGTCCCTCAAGCGATCTGTACATGCCTACTCAGTGCTAGAATATTTTCAAATTATAGGCCCAAAATATGCTAAAAATCGATATTTTAGGTTCCCAAAGTCGATATCTCAAATTCAGGCCCAAAACACCCGAAAATTCGATATTTTTTGGTCCCAGAAGCGATCTGTACATGCCTACTCCGTGTTAGAGCATTTTCAATATACAGGCCCAAAACATGCTGAAAATCGATATTTTAGGTGCCCAAAGTCAATATGTGCATGCATTTTCTGTACCCGTTTATATCTCAAATTCAGGCTCAAAACACCCGAAAATTCGATATTTTGGGGTCCCAGAAGCGATCTGTACATCTGTACTGAGTGCTAAAATATTTTCAAAATATAGGCTCAAAACATGCTAAAAATCGATATTTTAAGTGTCCAAAATCGATATGTGCATGCATCTTCTGTACCCGTTTATATCTCAAATTCAGGCTTAAAACACCCGAAAATTCGATATTTTTAGGTCCCAGAAGTGATATGTACATATGTACTTTGTGCTAGAATATTTTCAAAATATAGGCTCAAAACATGCTAAAAATCGATATTTTAAGTGTCCAAAGTCGATATGTGCATGCATCTTCTGTACCCGTTTATATCTCAAATTCAGGCTCCAAACACTCGAAATATCGATATTTTGGGGTCCCAGAAGCGATCTGTACATGCCTACTCAGATATAGGCCCAAAACATGCTGAAAATCGATATTTTAGGTGCCCAAAGTCAATATGTGTATGCATCTTCTGCACCCGTTTATATCTCAAATTCAACCACAAAACTCCCGAAAATTCGATATTTTTCGGTCCCAGAAGCGATCTGTACATGCCTACTCAGTGCTAGAATGTTTTCAAAATATAGGCTCAAAACATGCCAAAAATCGATATTTTAAGTGTCTAAAGTCGATATATGCATGCATCTTCTGTACCCGTTTATATCTCAAATTCAGGCTCAAAACACCCGAAAAATCGGTATTTTTGGGTCCTAGAAGCGATCTGTACTTGCCTACTCTTAGTTAGAATTTTTTCAAGACACAGACCCAAAACATGCTCAAAATCGATATTTTAGGTGCCCAAAAGTCGATATGTGCATGCATCTTCAGTACCTGTTTATATCTCAAATTTAGGCTCCAAACACCCGAAAATTCGATATTTTTGGGTCCATGAAGCGATTTGTACATGCCTACTCAGTGCCAGATTATTTTCAAAATATAGGCCCAAAACATGCTAAAAATCGATATTTTAAGTGCCCAAAGTCGAAATCTCAAATTCAGGCCAAAAACCCCTGAAAACTCGATATTTTGGGATCCCAGAAGCGATCTGTACATGCCTACTCCGTGTTAGAGCATTTTCAAAATACAGGCCCAAAGCATGCTGAAAATCGCTAGTTTAGGTGCCCAAAGTCAATATGTGTATGTATCTTCTGCACCCGTTTATATAAAATATTCAACCTCAAAACACCCGAAAATTCGATATTTTTGGGTCCCAGAAGCGATCTGTACATGCCTACTCAGTGCTAGAATGTTTTCAAAGTAAAGGCTCAAAACATGCTAAAAATCGATATTTTAAGTGTCTAAAGTCGATATGTGCATGCATCTTCTGTACCCGTTTATATTCCAAATTCTGACTCAAAACACCCGAAAATTCGATATTTTGGGGTCCCAGACGCGATCTGTACATGCCTACTCAGTGTTAGAATATTTTCAAAATACAGGCCCAAAATAAGCTGAAAATCGCAATTTTTGGTGCCCAAAATCGATATGTGCATGAATCATCAGCATTCGCTTGTATCCCAAATTAAGGTTTAAAACACCTTAAAATTCGATACTTTTTGTTCCCAGAAGGGATCTGTAAATGCGTACTCAATGTTAAAAGATTTTCAAAATACAGACCCAAAACAAGCTGAAAACCGATATTTTATGTGCCCAAAATCCATATGTGCATTCATCTTCTGTACCCGTTTATATCCCAAATTCAGGCTCAAAACACCCGAAAATTCGATATTTTTGGGTCTCAGAAGCAATCTGAACATGCTTACACAATGCTAGAATACATTCAAAATATAGGGCCAAAACATCCTGAAAATCGATACTTCAGGTGACCAAAGTCGATATGTGCATATATCTTCAGTACCGGTTTCTATCTCAAATTCAGGCTCAAAACACCCGAAAATTCTATATTTTTGGGTCCTAGAAGCGATCTGTACATGCCTACGCAGTGCTAGAATATTTTTAATATACAGGCCCAAAACATACTGAAAATCGATCTTTTAGGTGCCCAAAAGTCGATATGTGTATGCATCTTCTGTACCCGTTTATATCTCTTTCAGGCTCAAAACACCCGAAAATTCGATATTTTGGGGTCCCAGAAGCGATCTGTACATGCCTACGCAGTGCTAGAATATTTTCAAAATACAGGCCCAAAATATGCTAAAAATCGATATTTTAGGTTCCCAAAGTCGATATCTCAAATTCAGGCCCAAAACACCCGAAAATTCGATATTTTTTGGTCCCAGAAGCGATCTGTACATGCCTACTCCGTGTTAGAGCATTTTCAATATACAGGCCCAAAACATGCTGAAAATCGATATTTTAGGTGCCCAAAGTCAATATGTGCATGCATTTTCTGTACCCGTTTATATCTCAAATTCAGGCTCAAAACACCCAAAAATTCGATATTTTGGGGTCCCAGAAGCGATCTGTACATGCGTACTGAGTGCTAGAATATTTTCAAAATATAGGCTCAAAACATGCTAAAAATCGATATTTTAAGTGTCCAAAATCGATATGTGCATGCATCTTCTGTACCCGTTTATATCTCAAATTCAGGCTTAAAACACCCGAAAATTCGATATTTTGGGGTCCCAGAAGTGATATGTACATATGTACTTTGTGCTAGAATATTTTCAAAATATAGGCTCAAAACATGCTAAAAATCGATATTTTAAGTGTCCAAAGTCGATATGTGCATGCATCTTCTGTACCCGTTTATATCTCAAATTCAGGCTCCAAACACTTGAAATATCGATATTTTGGGGTCCCAGAAGCGATCTGTACATGCCTACTCAGATACAGGCCCAAAACATGCTGAAAATCGATATTTTAGGTGCCCAAAGTCAATATGTGTATGCATCTTCTGCACCCGTTTATATCTCAAATTCAACCACAAAACTCCCGAAAATTCGATATTTTTCGGTCCCAGAAGCAATCTGTACATGCCTACTCAGTGCTAGAATGTTTTCAAAATATAGGCTCAGAACATGCCAAAAATCGATATTTTAAGTGTCTAAAGTCGATATATGCATGCATCTTCTGTACCCGTTTATATCTCAAATTCAGGCTCAAAACACCCGAAAAATCGGTATTTTTGGGTCCTAGAAGCGATCTGTACTTGCCTACTCTTAGTTAGAATTTTTTCAAGATACAGACCCAAAACATGCTCAAAATCGATATTTTAGGTGCCCAAAAGTCGATATGTGCATGCATCTTCAGTACATGTTTATATCTCAAATTTAGGCTCAAAACACCCGAAAATTCGATATTTTGGGGTCCCAGAAGCGATCTGTACATGCTTACTCAGTGCTAGAATATTTTCAAAATATAGGCCCAAAACATGCTAAAATCGATATTTTAGGTGCCCAAAGTCGATATTTCAAATTTTTCCCCAAAACACCCGAAAACTCGATATTTTGAGGTCCCTCAAGCGATCTGTACATGCCTACTCAGTGCTAGAATATTTTCAAATTATAGGCCCAAAATATGCTAAAAATCGATATTTTAGGTTCCCAAAGTCGATATCTCAAATTCAGGCCCAAACCACCCGAAAATTCGATATTTTTTGGTCCCAGAAGCGATCTGTACATGCCTACTCCGTGTTAGAGCATTTTCAATATACTGGCCCAAAACATGCTGAAAATCGATATTTTAGGTGCCCAAAGTCAATATGTGCATGCATTTTCTGTACCCGTTTATATCTCAAATTCAGGCTCAAAACACCAGAAAATTCGATATTTTGGGGTCCCAGAAGCGATCTGTACATGCGTACTGAGTGCTAGAATATTTTCAAAATATAGGCCCAAAACATGCTAAAAATCGATATTTTAGGTGCCCAAAGTCGATATCTCAAATTCATCCCCAAAACACCCGAAAATTTGATATTTTGGGGTCCCAGAAGCGATCTGTACATGCCTACTCCGTGTTAGAGTATTTTCAAAATACAAGCCCAAAACATACAGAAAATCGATATTTTAGGTGCCCAAAAGTCGATATGTGCATGCATCTTCTGTACCCGTTTATATCTCAATTTCAGGCTCCAAACACCCGAAAATTCGATATTTTTTGGGCCCCAGATGCGATCTGTACATGCCTACTCAGATACAGGCCCAAAACATGCTGAAAATCGATATTTTAGGTGCCCAAAGTCAATATGTGTATGTATCTTCTGCACCCGTTTATATCCCAAATTCAACCATAAAACACCCGAAAATTCGATATTTTTGGGTTCCAGAAGCGATCTGTACATGCCTACTGAGTGCTAGAATATTTTCAAAATATAGACCCAAAACATGCTAAAAATCGATATTTTAGGTGCCCAAAGTCGATATCTCAAATTCATCCCCAAAACACCCGAAAATTTGATATTTTGGGGTCCCAGAAGCGATCTCTACATGCCTACTCCGTGTTAGAGCATTTTTAAAATACAAGCCCAAAGCATACAGAAAATCGATATTTTAGGTGCCCAAAAGTCGATATGTGCATGCATCTTCTGTACCCGTTTATATCTCAAATTCAGGCTCCAAACACCCGAAAAATCGATATTTTTTGGTCCCAGAAGCGATCTGTAAATGCCTACTCAGATACAGGCCCAAAACATGCTGAAAATCGATATTTTAGGTGCCCAAAGTCAATATGTGTATGCATCTTCTGCACCCGTTTATATCCCAAATTCAACCTTAAAACATCCGAAAATTCGATATTTTTGGGTCCCAGAAGCGATCTGTACATGCCTACTCAGTTCTAGAATGTTTTCAAAATATAGGCTCAAAACATACTAAAAATCGATATTTTATGTGTCCAAAGTCGATATGTGCATGCTTCTTCTGTACCCGTTTATATCTCAAATTCTGGCTTAAAACACCCGAAAATTCGGTATTTTTGGGTCCTAGAAGCGATCTGTACATGCCTACTCCTAGTTAGAATGTTTTCAAGATACAGACCCAAAACATGCTCAAAATCGATATTTTAGGTGCCCAAAAGTCGATATGTGCATGCATTTTCTGTACCCGTTTATATCTCAAATTCAGGCTCAAAACACCCGAAAACTCGATATTTTGGGGTCCCAGAAGCGATCTGTACATGCTTACTCAGTGCTAGAATATTTCCAAAATATAGGCCCAAAACATGCTAAAAATCGATACTTTAAGTGCCCAAAGTCGATATTTCAAATTTATCCCCAAAACACCCGAAAACTCGATATATTTTAGGGTCCCTCAAGCGATCTGTACATGCCTACTCAGTGCTAGAATATTTTCAAAATATAGGCCCAAAACATGCTAAAAATCGATATTTTAGGTGCCCAAAGTCGATATCTCAAATTCATCCCCAAAACACCCGAAAATTTGATATTTTGGGGTCCCAGAAGCGATCTGTACATGCCTACTCCGTGTTAGAGTATTTTCAAAATACAAGCCCAAAACATACAGAAAATCGATATTTTAGGTGCCCAAAAGTCGATATGTGCATGCATCTTCTGTACCCGTTTATATCTCAATTTCAGGCTCCAAACACCCGAAAATTCGATATTTTTTGGGCCCCAGATGCGATCTGTACATGCCTACTCAGATACAGGCCCAAAACATGCTGAAATTCGATATTTTAGGTGCCCAAAGTCAATATGTGTATGTATCTTCTGCACCCGTTTATATCCCAAATTCAACCATAAAACACCCGAAAATTCGATATTTTTGGGTCCCAGAAGCGATCTGTACATGCCTACTGAGTGCTAGAATATTTTCAAAATATAGACCCAAAACATGCTAAAAATCGATATTTTAGGTGCCCAAAGTCGATATCTCAAATTCATCCCCAAAACACCCGAAAATTTGATATTTTGGGGTCCCAGAAGCGATCTCTACATGCCTACTCCGTGTTAGAGCATTTTTAAAATACAAGCCCAAAGCATACAGAAAATCGATATTTTAGGTGCCCAAAAGTCGATATGTGCATGCATCTTCTGTACCCGTTTATATCTCAAATTCAGGCTCCAAACACCCGAAAAATCGATATTTTTTGGTCCCAGAAGCGATCTGTAAATGCCTACTCAGATACAGGCCCAAAACATGCTGAAAATCGATATTTTAGGTGCCCAAAGTCAATATGTGTATGCATCTTCTGCACCCGTTTATATCCCAAATTCAACCTTAAAACACCCGAAAATTCGATATTTTTGGGTCCCAGAAGCGATCTGTACATGCCTACTCAGTTCTAGAATGCTTTCAAAATATAGGCTCAAAACATACTAAAAATCGATATTTTATGTGTCCAAAGTCGATATGTGCATGCTTCTTCTGTACCCGTTTATATCTCAAATTCAGGCTCAAAACACCCGAAAACTCGATATTTTGGGGTCCCAGAAGCGATCTGTACATGCTTACTCAGTGCTAGAATATTTCCAAAATATAGGCCCAAAACATGCTAAAAATCGATACTTTAAGTGCCCAAAGTCGATATTTCAAATTTATCCCCAAAACACCCGAAAACTCGATATATTTTAGGGTCCCTCAAGCGATCTGTACATGCCTACTCAGTGCTAGAATATTTTCTAATTATAGGCCCAAAATATGCTAAAAATCGATATTTTAGGTGCCCAAAGTCGATATCTCAAATTCAGGCCCAAAACTCCCGAAAATTCGATATTTTTTGGTCCCAGAAGCGATCTGTACATGCCTACTCCGTGTTAGAGCATTTTCAATATACAGGCCCAAAACATGCTGAAAATCAATATTTTAGGTGCCCAAAGTCAATATGTGCTTGCATTTTCTGTACCCGTTTATATCTCAAATTCAGGCTCAAAACACCCGAAAATTCGATATTTTGGGGTCCCAGAAGCGATCTGTACATGCGTACTGAGTGCTAGAATATTTTTAAAATATAGGCCCAAAACATGCTAAAAATCGATATTTTAGGTGCCCAAAGTCGATATCTTAAATTCATCCCCAAAACACCCGAAAATTTGATATTTTGGGGTCCCAGAAGCGATCTGTACATGCCTACTCCGTGTTAGAGTATTTTTAAAATACAAGCCCAAAACATACAGAAAATCGATATTTTAGGTGCCCAAAAGTCGATATGTGCATGCATCTTCTGTACCCGTTTATATCTCAAATTCAGGCTCCAAACACCCGAAAAATCGATATTTTTTGGTCCCAGAAGCGATCTGTACATGCCTACTCAGATACAGGCCCAAAACATGCTGAAAATCGATATTTTAGGTGCCCAAAGTCAATATGTGTATGCATCTTCTGCACCCGTTTATATCCCAAATTCAACCTTAAAACACCCGGAAATTCGATATTTTTGGGTCCCAGAAGCGATCTGTACATGCCTACTCAGTGCTAGAATGTTTTCAAAATATAGGCTCAAAACATACTAAAAATCGATATTTTATGTGTCCTAAGTCGATATGTGCATGCATATTCTGTACCCGTTTATATCTCAAATTCAGGCTCAAAACACCCGAAAATTCGGTATTTTTGGGTCCTAGAAGCGATCTGTACAGGCCTACTCCTAGTTAGAATGTTTTCAAGATACAGACCCAAAACATGCTCAAAATCGATATTTTAGGTGCCCAAAAGTCGATATGTGCATGCATCTTCTGTACCCGTTTATATCTCAAATTCTGGCCCAAAACACCTGAAAATTCGATATTTTGGGGTCCCAGAAGTGATCTGTACATGCCTACTCCGTGTTAGAGTATTTTCAATATACAGGCCCAAAACATACTGAAAATCGATGCCTACTCAGTGCTAGAATGTTTTCAAAATATTGGCTCAAAACATGCTAAAAATCGATATTTTAGGTGACCAAAGTCAATCTGTGTATGCATCTTCTGCACCCGTTTATATCCCAAATTCAACCTCAAAACACCCGAAAATCCGATATTTTTGGGTCCCAGAAGCGATCTGTACATGCCTACTCAGTGCTAGAATGTTTTCAAAATATAGGCTTAAAACATGCTAAAAATCGATATTTTAAGTGTCCAGAGTCAATATGTGCATGCATCTTCTATACCCGTTTATATCTCAAATTCAGGCTCAAAACATCATAAATTCGATATTTTGGGGTTCCAGAGGTGATCTGTACATGCCTACTTAGTGCTAGAATATTTTCAAAATATAGGCCCAAAACATGCTAAAAATCGATATTTTAGGTGCCCAAAGTCGATATCTCAAATTCAGGCCCAAAACACCCGAAAATTCGATATTTTGGGGTGCCAGAAGCGAACTTTACGTGCCTACTCCGTGTTAGAGTATTTTCAAAATACAGGCCAAAAACATACTGCATGCATGCATCTTCTGTACCCGTTTATATCTCAAATTCAGGCTCAAAAAACCCGAAAATTCGACTTAGAGAAAATAAACGTGTTGGTGGGTTAGCCTTATTTGCTCGGGACAAATACCACCCCCTACACCTGATTGTGGATATCCCAGAAGGAATTGAGGTCCTTTGGGTCAAGTTAACACCTCCCTGTCACCCGAGACTCACGGCCTCCATTATCTACTGCCTAATTTACCATCCACCACGTGCACCATCTCAGGCAGTGCTGATGGAACATATTATTAACACATGTGACATCCTCAAAATTAGGTATCCATCAGCAAAATTCGTAATATGTGGCGACTTCAATGAAATTAACACTGAAGAACTTGAAAATGCATTATCCCTCAGCCAAGTTGTTGATTTCCCAACCCACAACCAGAGTGTCCTAGATGAGATTGTCACCGACCTGTCAAATCAGTACCTCCCACCACAACCTTTGCCACCAGTGGGGAAGAGTACCCACCTCTCCATCCTGTGGACTCCCATCCCCACCACCACCCATCACCAGCCTCCCATCATCAGGAAGTACAGACCTACACCTGACTCATTGATAAGGGGATTTGGACAGTGGCTGGTACATTACCCGTGGGTTGAGGTATTGACTGTCAGTGAAGTTGACATCAAATGGGAGAACTATTCTACCACCATCACTCAAGCATACTATCACTTCTTCCCAGAAAAGTCGACGACAGTTCACCCATCGGATATGCCATGGATTACCACCAGAATAAAAAAGACTCATTAAACAACGTAACAAAGCCTTCTACACCGACAAGGCAAGATATAACAGTCTTCGCAACAAAGTCATTAGGGAAATCAGGAAAGCCAAACTGAAACACTACCCCACAAAAATACAACATCTCAAGGAATCCAACATCAGTCAGTGGTACAGCAAAATTAAGGATGTTTGTGGGATGCGTAAACACTCACCCTCCCTCCCTTGTACTAACGGACATACCAGTGAGGATACAGCAGGCCGCCTCAATGACCACTTTGCGGCCATATGTCAAAGCTTACCCGAGTTTGACCCATCCCAACTACCTGCCTACCTCCCCTCCCCTCAGCCACCCAGAGTCCAAGAGTATCAGGTCGCCAAGAAACTTTCAGAATTTAAACTTAAACGCTCCACCACTCCCATTGACCTTCCTATTAAATTGTATAAAGAGTTTGCTGTTGAGCTTGCCACCCCCCTTTGCTCTATTATCAACGCATCCATAAGTCAGTTTAAAGTACCCACAGATTGGAAGACAGCTTATGTCACACCAATCCCTAAAGTCAATAATCCCCAATCTTTTGACCAGTTGAGACCCATTGCTATCACTCCCCTCCCCAGTCTTTTGTGTGAAAGTTTTGTTTTTGATTGGGCCTCAGCTAGTATTAAAAAATTCATTGATAACCAACAGTTTGGCAATATAAAGTCATCCTCCACCACACATTGCCTTATTAGCCTACTTGACTTTGTATATAAGAACTTAGAGCAAAGGAAGACCTCAGTAATACTAACTTTCCTTGACTTTAAAAAGGCATTTGACCTAGTGGACCACAATGTAATAATAAATAAGGCACTTGGTATTGGGATGGAGCCAGGCTTGGTGGCGTGGTTGGCAGATTTCCTCAGTGATCGACAGCAGGTGGTAAGATATCAAGGTGCAGTGTCTCTCCCACAAACACTGAAATGTGGTGTGCCTCAAGGGACCAGGATGGGACCTCTGTGCTTCCTAATCCTCATTAATGATGCCCTGACCGACACACACCGGTGGAAGTATGTGGATGACTCCACTGTGGGAGTTGTAGTGGACAACACTGCACCTGACTACCACCTACTACAACAACAACTTGACAACCTACAAGCTTGGACTGAAGCCAACAACGTCAGCATCAACCACAACAAGACAGTGGTGATGCATCTGCACACATCCACCACACCTGTACCACCACCGACAGTCACACTGGGGGGACACCCACTCCAGGTTGTGGAAACAACCAAAATCCTGGGAATTATGCTGGACAGCAAGATGGACTGGAAGCATCATATTACCACCACTACCCAGTCCGCCTCTTACCGTCTGTACATGCTGAGAAGGCTAAAGTCCCTAGGTACACCACAGTGTGAGCTGAGGAGTATATATCATATGTTTATACTCTCCAAGCTCACCTATGCCTCCCCAAGCTGGTTTCCATCCATTAACACCACACAGAAGAAACAGCTTGAACGTGTACAGAAAAGGGCTTGTCGTATAATACTGGGGGCAGACTACACTACATACAGTGAGGCCCTTATCACCCTTGGCATGGTCTCCCTAGACACAGTACACCACAACATTCTGCGTCGATTTAGCATAGAACTGTTAAGCAACCCGAGACATCGAGATATGCTTCCCCCTTCCCTTCCACCACCACGACAATCGACGAGGCATACCAATATCTTAACACCGATAAGGGCACGCACTGACCGCTATAACAACAGTTCCATACCATCTATGGTCAGAATTATTAACAACAAATAATACTATGTCTAAAATTCATTTCACCATCATAACATCTTTCATTGTTTTATATATAAAACCATCCCCATCAATCATCAACCATATATATAATGTATTGTGTATTTTCAGCCTTATGGCTGCAACCTCAATAAACCGCTTATTATTATTATTATTATTTTGGGGTCCCAGAAGCGATCTGTACATGCCTACACAGTGCTAGAATATTTTCAAAATATAGGCCCAAAAACATGCTAAAAATCGATATTTTAGGTGCCCAAAGTATATATCTCAAATTCAGACCCAAAACACCCGAAAATTCTATATTTTGGGGTCTCAGAAGCGATCTGTACATGCCTACTCCGTGTTAGAGTATTTTCAATATACAGGCCCAAAACATACTGAAAATCGATCTTTTAGGTGCCCAAAAGTCGATATGCGCATGCATCTTCTGTACCCGTTTATATCTCAAATTCAGGCTTCAAACACCAGAAAATTCGATATTTTGGGGTCCCAGAAGCGATCTGTACATGCCTACTCAGATACAACCCAAAACATGCTGAAAATCGATATTTTAGGTGCCCAAAGTCAATATGTGTATGCATTCTCTGTACCCGTTTATATCTCAAATTCAGGCTCAAAACACCCGAAAAATCGATATTTTGGGGTCGCAGAAGCGATCTGTACATGCCTACTCTGATACAGGCCCAAAACATGCTGAAAATCGATATTTTAGGTGCCAAAGTCAATATGTATATGCATCTTCTGCACCCGTTTATATCCCAAATTCAATCTCAAAACACCCGAACATTCGATATTTTGGGGTCCCAGAAGCTATCTGTACATGCCTACTCAGTGCTAGAATGTTTTCAAAATATCGGCTCAAAACATGCTAAAAATCGATATTTTAAGTGTCCAAAGTCGATATGTGCATGAATATTCTGTACCCGTTTATATCTCAAATTCAGGCTCAAAAACACCCAAAAAATCGATATTTTGGGGTCCCAGAAGTGATCTGTACATGCCTACTTAGTGCTAGAATATTCTCAAAATATAGGCCCAAAACATGCTAAAAATCGATATTTTAGGTGCCCAAAGTCGATATCTCAAATTCAGGCCCAAAACTCACGAAAATTCGATATTTTGGGGTCCCAGAAGCGATTTGTACTTGCCTACACCGTGTTAGAGTATTTTCAAAATACAGGCCCAAAGCATTCTGAAAATCGATATTTTAGTTGACCAAAGTCAATATGTGTATGCATCTTCTGCACCCGTTTATATCCCAAATTCAACCTCAAAACACCCGAACATTCGATATTTTGGGGTCCCAGAAGCTATCTGTACATGCCTACTCAGTGCTAGAATGTTTTCAAAATATCGGCTCAAAACATGCTAAAAATCGATATTTTAAGTGTCCAAAGTCGATATGTGCATGTATATTCTGTACCCGTTTATATCTCAAATTCAGGCTCAAAAACACCCGAAAAATCGATATTTTGGGGTCCCAGAAGTGATCTGTAGATGCCTACTTAGTGCTAGAATATTCTCAAAATATAGGCCCAAAACATGCTAAAAATCGATATATTAGGTGCACAAAGTCGATATCTCAAATTCAGGCCCAAAACTCACGAAAATTCGATATTTTGGGGTCACAGAAGCGATCTGTACTTGCCTACACCGTGAAAAAGTATTTTCAAAATACAGGCCCAAAGCATTCTGAAAATCGATATTCTAGGTGACCAAAGTCAATATGTGTATGCATCTTCTGCACCCGTTTATAGCCCAAATTCAACCTCAAAACACCCGAAAATTCGATATTTTTGGGTCCCAGAAGCGATCTGTACATGCCTACTCAGTGCTAGAATGTTTTCAAAATATAGGCTCAAAACATGCCAAAAATCGATATTTTAAGTGTCCAAAGTCGATATGTGCATGCATCTTCAGTACCCGTTTATATCTCAAATTCAGACTTAAAACTAACGAAAATTCGATATTTTGGGGTCCCAGATGCGATCTGTACATGCCTACTCCGTGATAAAATATTTTCAAAATATAGGCCCAAAACATGCTAAAAATCGATATTTTAGGTGCCTAAAGTTGATATCTCAAATTCAGGCCCAAAACACCCGAAAATTCGATACTTTGGGGTCCCAGAAGCGATCTGTATATGCCTACTTCGTGTTAAAGTATTTTCAAAATACAGGCCCAAAACATGCTAAAAATCGATATTTTAGGTGCCCAAAATCGATATCTCAAATTAAGGCCCAAAACACCCGAAAATTCGATATTTTGGGGTCCCAGAAGCGATCTGTACATGCCTACTCCGTGTTAGAGTATTTTCAAAATACAGGCCTAAAACATGCTGAAATGTTGATATTTTAGGTGCCCAAAGTCAATATGTGGATGCATCTTCAGTACCCGTTTATATTTCAAATTCAGGCTCAAAACACCTAAAAATTCGATATTTTGGGTTCCCAGAAGCGATCTGTACATGCCTACTTTGTGTTAGAGTATTTTCAAAATACAGGCCCAAAACATGCTGAAAATCGATATTTTAGGTGCCCAAAGTCAATATGCGCATGCATCTTCTGTACCCGTTTATATCCTAAATTCAGGCTCAAAATACCCGAAAATTCAATATTTTGGGGTCCCAGAAACGATCTGTACATACCTACTCATTGCTAGAATATTTTCAAAATATAGGCAAAAAACATGCTAAAAATCGATATTTTTGGTGCCAAAAGTCGATATCTCAAATTAAGGCCCAAAACACCCGAGAATTCGATATTTTGGGGTCCCAGAAGCGATCTGTACATGCCTGCTCCGTGTTAGAGTATTTTCAAAATACAGGCCCAAAACATACTGAAAATCGATCTTTTTGGTTCCCAAAAGTCGATATGTGCATGCATCTTCTGTACCCGTTTATATCTCAAATTTTGGCTCAAAACACCCGAAAATTCGATATTTTGGGGTCCCAGAAGCGATCTGTACATGCCTACTCCGTGTTAGAGTATTTTCGAAATACAGGCCCAAAACATACTGAAAATCGATCTTTTAGGTGCCCAACAGTCGATATGTGCATGCATCTTCTGTACCCGTGTACCAGTCCTCTAAGGCTTTAACTCGTTCAGGATCTGATACAGTACCTTAGTCCGAAGTGTAGTCGTAGTAGTTGTTGTTGTTGTTGTGGTTGTTGTGGTATTAGGTAGCGAGCTCGGCGTAGTGGTGTTCTTAGGTAAAGTGACTGCACAAGTTTCTTTAGGCTTAATTTATTTATACATACTTATCTCTATACAGGGAATTATATTGAATGCCGTGTCTTATATGCCTGTGTCTCTCTCTTATGGAGACAGGTTATAGCCCTGGGAGTCAGTTTAGGAAATCCTACATATTAGTTCAACTTCACTGCTTATATACATTCTGTTTTGGAAGATGCCAAGTCTATTCAGATATTATTATTATTATTATCTTCTTGAAAAGGGGTGGAGTTTGGTCTAAGCTCCACCCAATTCTTCTCTCTCTCTCTTTCTACTTTCTCTCCCTCTCTCTCTCTCTCTCCCTTTCTCTCCCTCTCTCTCTCTCGAGTTTAGGGATGACAAGTGAGAAATTGGAGGGTAAAATGGTTACCTTCTTGGGTCTGTTGTTGTTAGAAGGCCATCTGGATTCTGTTGCTTCAAGTGGGGAAGCGGTGTGTGAGACCCTCTTATACAGTACTGTACATTTGCTCAGTCCGCTACCGGAAATCTGTCCTCAGATATCATCTTTATTGTGGGAAACAGATGTACAATCCTCGGTACATACATATAGGACTAGGAACTTAATAATAATTACAATAAATAGTAACACAAAAAAATTGCATCAAGATCTTGGCACATAGTATACATAAATGAAAATCAATACATGAGAACATAAGGAAATCAACTTAATATTAATATGTTAAGCTAGGTGCTTGTAGTTATGTGTATGTAAGCTAACCTGTGCTAAAGGTTCACACATTAATAAGGGGCCGTGTTGCTAGGCTGTGAAATAAGTCCTATTCTTTTCAATACAACATAATTCAGTATACCTCGATAGTTCGTTCTTATACAATACATAAATATGATAGTACATGGCAGAAAGATAAGACAGTGGATAATAAACCTTGGTACTCAGTTTTATTTATTTTTTTTTTCAATATATGGAGGAATCAAATTATATAATAAGGATGATTGAAGCCTATTCTCCTTAAATAACATAATAGTTGCACTTTTTCCGAAACAACTGATAATGAGGAGATGTTAAACAAGTCGACTTTAAATGAAATATGTTTAAAGGTGGAAAAGATTATGTCATGTTGTCAAGCACGTTTATGTTTATTAGGCAAGGTAACGATTCCCTTGGATCGTATTTCCTATGAGTCCGTTTCTTTATAGTAGCCTGTAACCATACCATGTGTAGGGTGATTAGGGTAAATTAATGGTAATTGTGTATCAGCAGGTAAGTATAGATAGTGGAAATTAAAATTGATGATGAAAAGAGATATTGATTAGTAATAGATATGAATGTACATGCATATAGGGCTTGATTAGTATTACTTTGATTCCAAGCAAGTGGAGATTTTGCATCCTTAGGAGATTTATATGCAACTTAATGCAAAGAAATATGCAAGACAAACATATATGAAGATATGCAACATGGCACTTGAAGTGTTGTGTGTCACTGATGACATCATCACTAAGTATAATACTTATTGGATGAAAATCGAATGTGAAAGGATTACTACCATTTTCATAGGGAATTGGTGAAGTACGTAGCTTGGGAAAAACATTTTATCTTTTATGTGAATAATAATGGGATTATGATCTTGTAGTAATATACTACGCATGAATGTATAATAATATACCAAGTAGGTGGATGAAGATAATAAGTAAGATGGTATTTCATCATTGATTATACCATTATATTTCGTAGCTGTTGGAGTGGTAATAATTGTGAGTTAATCTTACTTTAATCGCAGTAAATATTCTCTTAAGAAATAAATGGTTGTCATTTCTCTCTGTTCCTCACCTGCAATTCATTTCCTGCTAATTCACAGAAATAAATAGAAGCCTAAAACATGATATGATTATTCCATATATGTAGTTCTTTTCATCCGTTGATCATGTAAAGTTATATAAATCGTATTTAATTTCTGTGCAATGATTTGCACTCTAATACAGTATATACCTGTTACTTTATCTTATCTTGATTTGCAACGGCTTGTCCCGCAACCTTTTTATTTATGGGATAATGCTTGTATACAACTATCTAAGCCTTACCAAATAGTGTTGATGAAATTCCGCTTAAAATATCCCAATCACGCTCTGGGCTGTGATGATGGCTCTAAGCCATTATTTTTTTTTTTTTTTTGTATAATAAGCGAGCAATATTATTTGAGTCGCTGAATTCCTTCCTAGGGCGCCCAATGGTGAAAGGACACCTTAGAATATAATACATGTAAATTGGGAACTTCATTTGTGTGATACCTGTCAAACAAAACTAGTGTATCATTAAATACCTTATCTGTACACACTGCTCAATGGCAGAAAATTTATGTAATAAGTTAGATACCTTATAAAAATTAATGATAATATCGTTCTTCCCCAATATTTTATTATTTCCTTTTTCTTTTCAACTGTTTGATAAAATTGGAAACGAGAGCTCTCAGAATGTAGACGTCATCTTTATCCGCTTGATGCACTTCGTCGGAGCTAATAGGCGCCGCGAGTATAAACACGAAAATTGTTATATAGGTTGATGTGGGCCACATCCGTAAGAAAAATTATTATATATTATTGGAAACCGATCGGAGTTTTTGTTTATAATTGTTTATATTATTATCATCAATAGTAGGGATAAAATTACTAGGAAGAGGAATTGTTAATGTTCAAGAGATATTGATTGGTTTCATTGTGGATGTTGGGTTTTGCGCGCTTTTACCAATTTCTTTATTCTCTTTACATAAACAATATCAACCGCCTGGTAAAATTATGCATTATTATAGGTTTATTACCTACTAAAGAAGTGTGAAGATTCGATCGGGTACCCGTTATCACTTGGAGTGAACATATTGAGTTATTTGTTTTATTATGTCGGCGATTACGCAATATTTCCATGCAAGCTCATAATTTGTTTTGTTATGTTGGCAATCACGCATTATTTTCATGCAAGCTCATAATTTGTTTTGTTATGTTGGCAATCACGCATTATTTTCATGCAAGCTCATAATTTGTTTTGTTATGTTGGCAATCACGCATTATTTTCATGCAAGCTCATAATTTGTTTTGTTATGTTGGCAATCACGCATTATTTTCATGCAAGCTCATAATTTGTTTTGTTATGTTGGCAATCACGCATTATTTTCATGCAAGCTCATAATTTGTTTTGTTATGTCCTGATGAAATTGTTGAAATGCAACTCACTGTCGTTCAGTGTAGTTGTCCACGTTGTATCACGGCTTCTGTGTGGCAATTTTATATCATATGAAAGACGTATCCATACGCCATATAGTATTTCAAGTGGAGTTTTTCCCTTTATTTCCGTATTTTGTAGTGTTTATTGACCGTCATATCGATGCAGTCTTCCCATGTGGAGGGATTTTCCTTGTTTCTGTGCCACGAAGTACTTCTAGTATTGTTACGGTGCTGCCGTTTTGTTAACCCATTAAATGCTGGGAGATATGGTAATATAAACGTTTGCTTAATGTCGTAGACATCAGATACCTTTTATAATATCGAGACATGTATATGGTCATATGAAGTTGGTTTTTATATATATATGTGCACTTACCTTTGCGGTTTTTATCATAGTGTTGCCGCCACCAAATATCTAGAAAATGGTTAACCATTGGTAATAACTTATTTGCGTCCTGATTCGGAATTGGTAAGGAAAGTAGATCTATTCCTACTACGTTCCATGATTCGTCCAGGATTAGGGATTCCCGTCATGGAACAGGTCCAAATGTATGGCCTTTATTTGCATTGTCTGCTTCGCACTGAGCGATATATGTGTTTCATCATCTACCCTTAGTTTATGCTAATGGTGTATTGTATGGAGAGTGGTCAGGTACCTATCTCTCCCAGGATGCCTTGCTGCTGTATTATGATATAAGGGTAATTAATACTGAGGGAATCATTATTTGTTGTATCACTATTTGATTGTTTTTACGTCACGTTTCCTAAGTTTTCTGTAAATAATATCATCATGAAGGGAAAATATATTTAAGTGACTGGGTAATTTTGGGCCATTATTTTCATCCTCAGTTTTTAATGAATATTTTATTACATTCATCTTAGAATTGTTTGCTAATGTTTACGAACCGCATTAAGGTCAAAGTCCATGGGTGTCCTCGGAACTAAAAGGACAAGATGACTGTTTAAGGGATCTACTACTTTATTAATCGTCCTAAAAGATAGTTAATATCAATATGCGGGAGAAATTCCTGAATTGTTAGACCTTATCTGGCTAATTTTCCCGTTAGGGTTTGAGGTTATAGTAAGCCACGGATCGTTTGATAATTTGCGAAAACATGTAAAGGATAGCCTAATATGATTTCTCTCAAAGTACGAAGTGCCCATAATATTGCTTAAGTTTCCTGTTTTGTTACAGAGTAACGAGTAATCTGCGTACTTAATATTCTCTAAGCTTAAGTACATACCTGACATAGACCCGTAGCTATCTCTTACATAAGTACAGCGCCGTAGCCTACTGAAGAAGCATCTGTACACTCCATAAAAGACAATGAATATTTGGGAACGTTAGAATTGAAGCTTACATTAATTAACCTTTAATGATTCAAAGCTTAGCTGTTTTTCTGGCATCCTTACAAAATTTGTATCTTTCTCGAGGGGATTATTTAGGTGTTTAGTTACTTGGGAAAATACTTTACAAAGATTCTATATAAGAACATAAGACCAAGAATGATTTTATGTTAGTAACATTTATTTAGAATAGTGAATACTCTCATTGCTCGTATTTTATCAGATTGTGTGTGGAGCACAGGGGCGGTTAAATGGATAACTTAAAATGATAAGTTCCTGGTAAGAAACTGAGACATAGACATTTAAAGTTTGAGGCCTACCTAATGTAATCTCTGTATAACCTCACTATAGTTACTTACTATGAAAATAATCAAATCGTTGAGATTAGCGATGACTACGTTATTAATAAAACCAATACGAAAATTGATCATATGCTGAAATGTGGATGAAGCATTACATAAACCAAATGGTCTACGAATGTATTCATAATAACCATGGGAAGTATTAAATGTTGTAATGGGTTGAATTTTATCATCTAATGTTACTTGCCAGTTTCCACTGACCAAGTCTAAGGTGGAGAATATCATAGGTTTTGTTTCACCAATGTTAGACAAAACATCTTAAAGGAGGGAGGGAATATTTATCTTTAAGTGTAGCATTATTTAATTTTCTGCAATCAATGACTGGCCTAAAATCACCATTATTTGTTTCTTGAAACCAAAAACATTGGGCTGTTAAAATGGGAGTTAGAATTCTTAATAATGACTTCATCCATCATTTCATTTAATATTTCGTTTACCACTTTCTGTGTACTATGCGGTACGGTAGTCTATATGCTCGAGTAAATGGGTTAAGGAGATATTAGAGTAATGGTATATTTTTTCTAATAATTTACAGGTAGGGCAATCGCATTTCAATATGTGGCTAGTATAGTGATGAGATTATCACGATAAAGTGGAAAATCGCGTCCACTGACCAAATTTCTAAGTTGCTCCCTTACGACTATCTATTTATCCTTCGGTAAGAACCAATACAATATTTCCTTGTGGTATTGGTCTAACTTCCATCTGTACAGATCACATAGATATGTTCCTTTCTTTACATGAATATTGGTAAATGGTTTATTAATATCAGTGACATTTTCACTGTTTACATTAGTTAAGTAAATTAATCCCTGGTTATATATTATTTTACTAGTTCTATTAAGGATAGAACGGTATTTTGTGGCTGTACATGAGATGGAAGATGTACCTTCAATTTATGGACGAAATTTGGAGTTAATATATTATTATATGCAGCAATGGCCTTTATGATAATGGGGTTATTTCCCTCATTTTCAATACGTATAGGGTTAACATTACCTGGACTTATATATTTTGGCCTGGACAATCCTGTATTTGAATACATTAATTCCTAAAATGTATTATTTTATGTTTAGGGTTTAGTATTATGGTTTGTTTAATAAGGTATGATAAACCTAGTTTATAATTTCGTATTATATAAAATTCATTATGTATATGGTTAGTTCCCTTGGCTAACCATACAGGAAGGGTTAGTTTCCCTAAGACCTGTAATTTATTGCCTGTCATGGTTGACCATTCTATGTCACCTGTTCAATCCTGGTTTATAAATGCTGCTGGGGACCTAATTTGCTCAATTTGTTAAAGGAATTATCCGATAACAAGGAAACTGCGGCGCCTGTGTCTATCATTAAGGGGGTGTTACTATGTGATACTAGGACAGGGAATTATAGTATATTATTGGTAAATGCGACGACAGGGCCTACAGTTATATTTTCGGTACGTTTTAATATTGTGGCGGTCTCGTTTCATGCATCATGTTTCGATTGTGCCAGTCCCGTTTCATTCTGTTAAGGATCATGCATTCATCTAAGGAATGCGACTGTGACTCATGTAAATGACTGTATTTATGATTACTTTCGTTACAGTGTTTGCAACGTTTTCCCTGTGATTCCCCTTGAGTAGGTGTGGCATCAAAATTAAAAATCTTCGTACCCTTGGATTGAGTAATCTGTAATTCACGATGTATGATACGAGATTCCTTCGAATTTAAAGCTAGAGACTCTGATAGTGCAAGTGCTTTTGCTGGTTCACTTGTAGTTATGTTGTCAGCCTTTGTTTTAATTATTCTCTGAACCCATGATAATGAATGATGTAGTTTACCATCCCCAAAAACAACAATAAGTGACTGTCTGAATGTAGCATATGACGTTAAATTCTGTGGATTATCTCCCGTATAGTACTTTGAATAATTGTGGGTGGGTAAAATTCTCATTGCTTGCATAGTCGAGTTAGTGGGGTTAGAAGAAGTTATTAGAAGAGCAGAGACAGTCGGAGATTGTGGAGGGGTAGCCATTGTTGGAGAAAATACAGGTTAATATAGTATACCAGATAGAGGCTTTAATGGGGGTAAGGTTTGGAGAAACAAAGGAATGTACTCGAATGTGTTGGAACCACAAACGAAACTTAGGGAGGTAGAGGAATCTAGCTTGGAGGCTAGTGAATCATTATCAGGGATATTCGAAGTTAGTTATGATACCTTTTGATTAATGGGGATTATATCTTTACTTTTGTTTTAATTTGGCACTTGTTTTCTGTTGTCTGGGCTGTTAGTGAGGAACCTATTTTCTAACATGTTCGTGGACAAGTGAAAATTAATGTAATGTAACATGTAATGTGTACCTACTTTAGTTGACTGTAGTTGCAACGACGATGACGACGAGTGGAAGTTTTGTTGGGGCGTTGCCTGACGAGGCGACGATGTGGTGAAGGGGCGACGACCGTGAAGTGACGAAGCGATGATTAGTTAGCTCGCACACTAACACACTAACAGTCGTAATTGGAGTGAAGATGATGAACGTTGACTTGTCTTATACGAGAGAATTTACGTATAAGGAGGCGTCAGCGTCAGCGTGGAGGTGATGGAGTGATGGCGTTGTCCTTACGAAAGAATTTACGTAACAGGATCGCCGTAGTGATGAAGTGATGATTGTTTGTTGTGAAGTAGATGAGGTTCTCTGTAGGTCAGTTGCAATTATGTTAAAGCAGGTGTTTCTTGTAGGTGAAGAATTTGTGGTTTATCTCCCTCGTTAGAGGTCGTAAGATTACCCACTGAAGAAATTACTTGAGAGAATTTACAAGCAGATTCCTTCAACTTGTCCTTGAACTATGTTAGTCACTGTACTCCCGTGAAGTCTTTACCTTGCAACTTGCTTTGTTGCAAAACACCGCTGCCATCAAAATGTACCAGTCCTCTAAGGCTTTAACTCGTTCAGGATCTGATACAGTACCTTAGTCCGAAGTGTAGTCGTAGTAGTTGTTGTTGTTGTTGTGGTTGTTGTGGTATTAGGTAGCGAGCTTGGCGTAGTGGTGTTCTTAGGTAAAGTGACTGCACAAGTTTCTTTAGGCTTAATTTATTTATACATACTTATCTCTATACAGGGAATTATATTGAATGCCGTGTCTTATATGCCTGTGTCTCTCTCTTATGGAGACAGGTTATAGCCCTGGGAGTCAGTTTAGGAAATCCTACATATTAGTTCAACTTCACTGCTTATATACATTCTGTTTTGGAAGATGCCAAGTCTATTCAGATATTATTATTATTATTATCTTCTTGAAAAGGGGTGGAGTTTGGTCTAAGCTCCACCCAATTCTTCTCTCTCTCTCTTTCTACTTTCTCTCCCTCTCTCTCTCTCTCTCCCTTTCTCTCCCTCTCTCTCTCTCGAGTTTAGGGATGACAAGTGAGAAATTGGAGGGTAAAATGGTTACCTTCTTGGGTCTGTTGTTGTTAGAAGGCCATCTGGATTCTGTTGCTTCAAGTGGGGAAGCGGTGTGTGAGACCCTCTTATACAGTACTGTACACCCGTTTATATCTCAAATTCAGGCTCAAAACACCCGAAAATTCGATATTTTGGAGTCCCAGAAGCGATATGTACATGCTTACTCCGTGTTAGAGTATTTACAAAATACAGGCCCAAAACATACTGAAAATCGATCTTTTAGGTGCCCAAAAGTCGATATGTGCGTGTATCTTCTGTACCCGTTTATATCTCAAATTCAGTTTCCAAACACCCGGAAAATTGATATTTTGGGGTCCCAGAAGCGATCTGTACATGCCTATTCAGATACAGGCCAAAAACATGCTGAAAATTGATATTTTAGGTGCCCAAAGTCAATATGTGTATGCATCTTCTGCAACCGTTTATATCCCAAATTCAACCCCAAAACACCCGAAAATTTGATATTTTTTGGCCCCAGAAGCGATCTGTACATGCCTACTCAGTGCTAGAATGTTTTCAAAATATAGGCTCAAAACATGCTAAAAATCGATATTTTTAGTGTCTAAAGTCGATCTTATGTACCCGTTTATATCTTAAATTCAGGCTCAAAACACCCGAAAATTCGGTATTTTTGGGTCCTAGAAGTGATATGTACATGCCTACTACTAGTTAGAATGTTTTCAAGATACAGACCCAAAACATGCTCAAAATCGATAATTTAGGTGCCTAAAAGTCGATATGTGCATGCATCTTCAGAACCCGTTTTTATCTCTAATTCAGGCTCTAAACACCCGAAAATTCGATATTTTTGGTTCCCAGAAGCGATCTGTACATGCCTACTCCGTGTTATAGTATTTTCAAAATACAGGCCCAAAACATGCTGAAATCGATATTTTAGGTACCCAAAGTCGATATCTCAAATTCAGGCCCAAAACACCCGAAAATTCGATATTTTGGGGTCCCAGAAGCGATCTGTACATGCCTACTCAGTGGTAGAATGTTTTCAAAATATAGGCTCAAAACATGCTAAAAATCGATATTTTAAGTGTTCAAAGTCGATATGTGCATGCATCTTCTGTACCCGTTTATATCTCAAATTCAGCCTCAAAACACCAGAAAATTTGATATTTTGGGGTCCCAGAAGCGATCTGTACATGCCTACTCAGTGCTAGAATATTTTTAAAATACAGGACCAAAACATACTGAAAATCGATTTTTTAGGTGCCCAAAAGTCAATATGTGCATGCATCTTCTGTACCCGTTTATATCTCAAATTCATGTTCCAAACACCCGGAAATTCGATATTTTAGGGTCCCAGAAGCGATCTGTACATGCCTACTCACTGCTAGAATATTTTCAAAATATAGTCCCAAAACATGCTAAAAATCGATATTTTAGGTGGCCAAAGTCGATATCTCAAATTCAGGCCCAAAACACCCGAAAATTCGATATTTGGGGGCCCCAGAAGCGATCTGTACATGCCTACTCCGTATTAGAGTATTTTCAAAATACAGGCACAAAACATACTGAAAATTGATCTTTTAGGTGCCCAAAAGTCGATATGTGCATGCATCTTCTGTACCCGTTTATATCTCAAATTCAGGTTCCAAACACCCGGAAATTCGATATTTTGGGGTCCCAGAAGCGATCTGTACTGGCCTATTCAGATACAGGCCCAAAACATGCTGAAAATCGATATTTCAGGTGCCCAAAGTCAATATGTGCATGCATCATCTGTACCCGTTTATATCTCAAATTCAGGCTCAAAACACCCGAAAATTCGATATTTTGGAGTCCCAGAAGCGTTATGTACATGCCTAATCTGTATTAGAGTATTTTTAAAATACAGGCCCAAAACATACTGAAAATCAATCTTTTAAGTGCCCAAAAGTCGATATGTGCTTGCATCTTCTGTACCCGTTTATATCTCAAATTCAGGCTCCAAACACCCGAAAATTCGATATTTTGGGGTCCCAGAAGTGATCTGTACATGCCTACTCAGTGCTAGAATATTTTCAAAATATAGACCCAAAACATGCTAATTATCGATATTTTAGGTGTCAAAAGTCGATATTTGAAATTCATGCACAAAACACCCGAAAATTCGATATTTTGGGGTCCCCGAAGCGATTTGTACATGCCTACTCCGTGTTAGAGTATTTTCAAATTACAGGCTCAAAACATACTGAAAATCGATCTTTTAGGTGCCCAAAAGTCGATATGTGCGTGCATCTTCTGTACCCGTTTATATCTCAAATTCAGGCTCCAAGCACCCGAAAATTCGATATTTCATGGTCTCAGTAGCGATCTGTACATGCCTACTCAGATACAGGTCCTAAACATGCTGAAAATCGCTAGATTAGGTGCCCAAAGTCAATATGTGTATGCATCTTCTGCACCCGTTTATATCTCAAATTCAACCTCAAAACACCCGAAAATTCGGTATTTTTGGGTCCTAGAAGTGAACTGTACATGCCTACACCTAGTGAGAATGTTTTCAAGATACAGACCCAAAACATACTAAAAATCGATCTTTTAGGTGCCCAAAAGTCGATATGTGCATGCATCTTCTGTACCCGTTTATATCTCAAATTCAGGCTCAAAACCCCCGAAAATTCGGTGTTTTTGGGTTCTAGACTCGATCAGTACATGCCTACTCCTTGTTAGAATGTTTTCAAGATACAAACCCAAAACATGCTCAAAATCGATATTTTAGGTGCCCAAAAGTCGATATGTGCATGCATCTTCTGTACCCGTTTATATCTCTAATTCAGGCTGAAAACACCCGAAAATTCGATATTTTGGGGTCCCAGAAGCGATCTGTACATGCCTACTCCGTGTGAGAGTATTTTCAATATACAGGCCCAAAACATACTGAAAATCGATTTTTTAAGTGACCAAAGTCAATATGTGTATGCATCTTCTGCACCCGTTTATATCCCAAATTCAACCTCACAACACCCGAAAATTCGATATTTTTGGGGTCCCAGAAGCGAACTGTACATGCCTAGTCAGTGCTAGAATGTTTTCAAAAATATATATATGCTTAAAACATGCTAAAAAACGATATTTTGAATGTCCAAAGTTGATATGTGCATGCATCTTCTGTACCCATTTATATTTCAAATTCAGGATCAAAACACCCGAAAAATCGATATTTTTGGGTCCCAGAAGCGATCTGTACATGCCTACTCCGTGTTAATGTATTTTCAAAATACAGGCCCAAAACATGCTGAAAATCTATATTTTAGGGACCGAAAGTAAATATGTGTATGCATCTTCTGTACCCGTTTATATCCCAAATTCAGGTTCAAAACACCAGAAAATTCGGTATTTTTGGGTCCCATAAGCGATCTGTACATGCCTACTCCTTGCTAGAATTTTTTCAAGATACAGACCCAAAACATGCTCAAAATCGATATTTTATGTGCAAAAAAGTCGATATGTGCATGCATCTTCTGTACCCGTTTATATCTCAAATTCAGGCTCAAAACACCCAAAAAATCAATATTTTTGTGTCCCAGAAGCGATCTGTACATGTCTACACCGTGCTATAGTATTTTCAAAATACAGGCCCAAAACATGATCAAAATCGATATCTAAGGTGCCCAAAGTCGATATGTGCATGCATCTTCTGTACCCGTTCATATCTCAAATTCAGGCTCAGAACACCCTAAAATTCAATATTTTTGGGTCCCAAAAGCAATGTGTACATGCATACTCCGTGTTAGACTATTTTCAAAGTACAGGCCTAAAACATGCTGAAAATCGATATTTTAGCTGCCCAAAGTCAATATGTGTATGCATCTTCTTTACCCGTCTATATCCCAAATTCAGGTTCAAAACACTTTTAAAATTCGATATTTTTGGGTCCCAGAAGCAATCTGTACATGCCTACTTCTTGCTAGAATTTGTTCAAGATACAGAACCAAAACATGCTCAAAATCGATATTTTAGGTGCAAAAAGTCGAAATGTGTTTGCATCTTCTTTACCCGTCTATATCCCAAATTCAGGTTCAAAAAACCCGAAAATTCGATATTTTTGGGTCCCAGAAGCGATCTGTACATGCATACTCATTGCTAGAATATTTTCAAATTATACGCAGAAAACATACTACAAATCGATATTTTGGGTGCCAAAGTCGATATGTGCATGCATCTTCTGTACCCGTTTATATCTCAAATTCAGGCTCAAAACACCCAAAAAATCGATATTTTTGTGTCCCTGAAGCGATTTGTACATGTCTACACCGTGCTATAGTATTTTCAAAATACAGGCACAAAACATGCTAAAAATCGATATTTTAGATGCTCAAAGTCGATATGTGCATACATCTTCTGTACCCGTTCATATCTCAAATTCAGGCTCAGAACACCCTAAAATTCGATTTATTTGGGTTCCAGAAGCGATCTGTACGTGTCTACTCAGTGTTAGAGTATTTTAAAAATACAGGCCCAAAACATCCTCAAAATCGATATTTTGGGTGCCCTAAGTCGATATGTGCATGCATCTTCTGTACCCGTTTATATCTCAAATTCAGACTCAAAACACCCGAATATTCTATATTTTTGGGTCCCAAAAGCAATGTGTACATGCATACTACGTGTTAGAGTATTTTCAAATTACAGGCCTAAAACATGCTGAAAATCGATATTTTAGCTTCTCAAAGTCAATATGTGTATGCATCTTCTGTAACCGTCTATATCCCAAATTAAAGGTTCAAAACACTCGAAAATTCGATATTTTTGGGTCCCAGAAGCAATCTGTACGTGCATACTCCGTGTTAGAGTGTTTTTAAAATACAGGCCCAAAACATGCTGAAAATCGATATTTTAGGTGCCGAAAGTCAATATGTGTAAGAATCTTCTGTACACGTGTATATCCCTAATTCAAGTTCAAAACACCCGAAAATTCGATATTTTTGGGTCCCAAAAGCGATCTGTACATGCCTACTCCTTACTAGAATGTTTTCAAGATACAGACCAAAAACATGTTCAAAATCGATATTTGAAGTGCAAAAAGTCGATATGTGCATGCATCTTCTGTACACGTTTATATCTCAAATTCAGTCTCAAAACAACCGAAACATCGATATTTTTGTGTCCCAGAAACGATCTGTACATGCCTACTCCGTGTTAGAGTATTTTCAAAATACCGGCCCAAAACATGCTGAAAATCGATATTTTAGGTGCCCAAAGTCGATATGTACATGCATCTTCTGTATCCGTTTATATCACAAATTCAGGCTCAAAACACCCGAAAATTCGATATTTTTGGGTCCCAGAAGCGATCTGTACATGCCTACTCCGTGTTAATGTATTTTCAAAATACAGGCCCAAAACATGCTGAAAATTTATATATTAGGTGCCCAAAGTCAATATGAGTATGCATCTTCTGTACCCGTCTATATCCCAAATTCAGGTTCAAAACACCAGAAAATTCGGTATTTTTGGGTCCCAGAAGCAATCTGTACATGCCTACTCCTTGCTAGAATTTTTTCAAGATGCAGACCCAAAACATGCTCAAAATCGATATTTTAGGTGCAAAAAGTCGATATGTGCATGCATCCTCTGTACCCGTCTATATCCCAAATTCAGGTTCAAAACACTCGAAAATTCGATATTTTTGGGTCCCAGAAGCAATCTGTACATGCCTACTTCTTGCTAGAATGTTTTCAAGATACAGACCCAAAACATGCTCAAAATCGATATTTTAGGTGCCCAAAGTCGATATGTGCATGCATCTTCTGTACCCGTTTATATCTCAAATTCAGGCTCAAAACACCCGAAAATTCGATATTTTTGGGTCCCCGAAGCCATCTGTACATGCCTACTCCGTGTTAGAGTATTTTCAAAATACAGGCCCAAAACATGCTCGAAATCGATATATTAGGTGCCCAAAGTCGATATGTGCATGCATCTTCTGTATCCGTCTATATCCCAAATTCTGTTTCAAAACACCCGAAAATTCGATATTTTTTGGTCCCAGAAGCGATCTGTACATGCCTACTTCTTGATAGAATTTTTTAAGATACAAACCCAAGACATGCTCAAAATCGATAATTTAGGTGCAAAAAGTCGATATGTGCATGCATCTTCTGTACCCGTTTATATCTCAAATTCAGGCTCAAAACACCCGAAAATTCCATATTTTTGGGTCCCTTAAGCGATCTGTACATGCATACTCAGTGCTAGAATGTTTTCAAAATATAGGCTCAAAACATGCTAAAAATCGATATTTTAGGTGTCCAAAGTCGATATGTGCATGCATCTTCTGTACCCGTTTATATCTCAAATTCAGACTCAAAACACCCGAAAATTCAATATTTTTGGGTCCCAGAAGCAATCTGTACGTGCATACTCCGTGTTAGAGTGTTTTTAAAATACAGGCCCAAAACATGCTGAAAATCGATATTTTAAGTGCAAAAAGTCGATATGTGCATGCATCTTCTGTACCCGTTTATATCTCAAATTCAGGCTCAAAACACCCGAAAATTCGATATTTTTGGGTCCCTTAAGCGATCTGTACATGCATACTCAGTGCTAGAATGTTTTCAAAATATAGGCTCAAAACATGCTAAAAATCGATATTTTACGTTTCCAAAGTCGATATGTGCATGCATCTTCTGTTTAAGTGCCCAAAGTCAATATGTGTAATCATCTTCTGTACACGTGTATATCCCTAATTCAAGTTCAAAACACCCGAAAATTCGATATTTTTGGGTTCCAAAAGCGATCTGTACATGTCTACTCCTTGCTAGAATGATTTCAAGATACAGACCAAAAACATGCTCAAAATCGATATTTTAGGTGTCCAAAGTCGATAAGTGCATGCATCTTCTGTACCCGTTTATACCTCAAATTCAGGCTCAAAACACCCGAAAATTCCATATTTTTGGGTCCCAGAAGCAATCTGTACGTGCATACTCCGTGTTAGAGTATTTTTAAAATACAGGCCCAAAACATGCTAAAAATCGATATTTTAGGTGCCCAAAGTCGATATGTGCATGCATCTTCTGTACCCGTTTATATCTCAAATTCAGGCTAAAAAACCCCCGAAAATTCCATATTTTTGGTTCCCAGAAGCAATCTGTAGGTGCATACTCCGTGTTAGAATGTTTTCAAGATACAGACCAAAAACATGCTCAAAATCGATATTTTAAGTGCAAAAAGTCGATATGTGCATGCATCTTCTGTACCCGTTTATATCTCAAATTCAGGCTCAAAACTCCGAAAATTCGATATTTTTGGGTCCCTTAAGCAATCTGCACATGCCTACTCAGTGCTAGAATGTTTTTAAAATACAGGCTTAAAACATGCTATAAATCGAGATTTTAGGTGTCCAAAGTCGTTAAGTGCATGCATCTTCTGTACCCGTTTATATCTCAAATTCAGGCTCAAAACAACCGAAACATCGATATTTTTGTGTCCCAGAAACAATCTGTACATGCCTACTCCGTGTTAGATTATTTCCAAAATACCGGCCCAAAACATGCTCAAAATCGATATTTTAGGTGCCCAAAGTCGATATGTACATGCATCTTCTGTATCCGTTTATATCACAAATTCAGGCTCAAAACACCCGAAAAATCGATATTTTTGGGTCCCAGAAGCGATCTGTACATGCCTACTCCTTGCTAGAATTTTTTCAAGATACAGACCCAAAACATGCTCAAAATCGATATTTTAGGTGCAAAAAGTCGATATGTGCATGCATCCTCTGTACCCGGTTATATCCCAAATTCTGGCTCAAAACCCCCGAACATTCGATATTTTTGGGTCCGAGAAGCGATCTGTACATGCCTACTCAGTGCTAGAATATTTTCAAATTATACGCTGAAAACATACTAAAAATCGATATTTTGGGTGCCAAAGTCGATATGTGCATGCATCTTCTGTACCCGTTTATTTCTCAAATTCAGACTCAAAACACCCGAATATTCGATATTTTTGGGTCCCAAAAGCAATGTGTACATGCATACTCCGTGTTAGAGTATTTTCAAATTACAGGCCTAAAACATGCTGAAAATCGATATTTTAGCTGCCCAAAGTCAATATGTGTATGCATCTTCTGTATCCGTCTATATCCCAAATTCAGGTTCAAAACACCCAAAAAATCGATATTTTTGGGTCCCAGAAGCGATCTGTACATGCCTACTTCTTGATAGAATTTTTTAAGATACAAACCCAAGACATGCTCAAAATCGATATTTTAGGTGCAAAAAGTCGATATGTGCATGCATCTTCTGTACCCGTTTATATCTCAAATTCAGGCTCAAAACACCCGAAAATTACATATTTTTGGGTCCCTTAAGCGATCTGTACATGCATACTCAGTGCTAGAATGTTTTCAAAATATAGGCTCAAAACATGCTAAAAATCGATATTTTAGGTGTCCAAAGTCGATATGTGCATGCATCTTCTGTACCCGTTTAAATCTTAAATTCAGGCTCAAAACACCCGAAAATTCGATATTTTTGGGTCCCAAAAGCAATCTGTACTTGTCTACTCCGTGTTAGAGTATTTTTTAAATACAGGCCCAAAACATGCTAAAAATCGATATTTTAGGTGCCCAAAGTCGATATGTGCATGCATCTTCTGTACCCGTTTATATCTCAAATTCAGGCTCAAAACACCAAAAAAAATCGATATTTTTGTGTCCCAGAAGCGATCTGTACGTGCATACTCCGTGTTAGAGTGTTTTTATAATACAGGCCCAAAACATGCTGAAAATCGATATTTTAAGTGCCCAAAGTCGATATGTGCATGCATCTTCTGTACCCGTTTATATCTCAAATTCAGGCTCAAAACCCCCCGAAAATTCCATATGTTTGGGTCCCAGAAGCAATCTGTAGGTGCATACTCCGTGTTAGAATGTTTTCAAGATACAGACCAAAAACATGCTCAAAATCGATATTTTAAGTGCAAAATGTCGATATGTGCATGCATCTTCTGTACCCGTTTATATCTCAAATTCAGGCTCAAAACTCCGAAAATTCGATATTTTTGGGTCCCTTAAACAATCTGCACATGCCTACTCAGTGCTAGAATGTTTTTAAAATACAGGCTTAAAACATGCTATAAATCGATATTTTAGGTGTCCAAAGTCGTTAAGTGCATGCATCTTCTGTATCCGTTTATATCTCAAATTCAGGCTCAAAACACCCGAAACATCGATATTTTTGTGTCCCAGAAACGATCTGTACATGCCTACTCCGTGTTAGAGTATTTTCAAAATACCGGCCCAAAACATGCTCAAAATCGATATTTTAGGTGCAAAAAGTCGATATGTGCATGCATCTTCTGTACCCGTTCATATCTCAAATTCAGGCTCAGAACACCCTAAAATTCGATTTATTTGGGTTCCAGAAGCGATCTGTACGTGTCTACTCAGTGTTAGAGTATTTTAAAAATACAGGCCCAAAACATGCTCAAAATCGATATTTTGGGTGCCCAAAGTCGATATGTGCATGCATCTTCTGTACCCGTTTATATCTCAAATTCAAACTCAAAACACCCGAATATTCGATATTTTTGGGTCCCAAAAGCAATGTGTACATGCATACTCCGTGTTAGAGTATTTTCAAATTACAGGCCTAAAACATGCTGAAAATCGATATTTTAGCTGCCCAAAGTCAATATGTGTATGCATCTTCTGTACCCGTCTATATCCCAAATTCAGGTTCAAAACACTCTAAAATTTGATATTTTTGGGTCCCAGAAGCAATCTGTACATGCCTACTTCTTGCTAGAATGTTTTCAAGATACAGACCCAAAACATGCTCAAAATCGATATTTTAGGTGCAAAAAGTCGAAATGTGCATGCATCTTCTGTACTCGTTTATATCTCAAATTCAAGCTCAAAACACCCGAAAAATCGATATTTTTGGGTCCCCGAAGCCATCTGTACATGCCTACTCCGTGTTAGAGTATTTTCAAAATAAAGGCCCAAAACATGCTCTAAATCGATATTTTAGGTGCCCAAAGTCGATATGTGCATGCATCTTCTGTATCCGTCTATATCCCAAATTCAGGTTCAAAACACCCGAAAATTCGATATTTTTGGGTCCCAGAAGCGATCTGTACATGCCTACTTCTTGATAGAATTTTTTAAGATACAAACCCAAGACATGCTCAAAATCGATATTTTAGGTGCAAAATGTCGATATGTGCATGCATCTTCTGTACCCGTTTATATCTCAAATTCAGGCTCAAAACACCCGAAAATTCGATATTTTTGGGTCCTAAAAGCGATCTGTACATGTCTACTCCGTGTTAGAGTATTTTTAAAATACAGGCCCAAAACATGCAAAAAATCGATATTTTAGGTGCCCAAAGTCGATATTTGCATGCATCTTCTGTACCTGTTTATATCTCAAATTCAGGCTCAAAACACCCGAAAATTCGATATTTTTGGGTCCCAGAAACAATCTGTACGTGCATACTCCGTGTTAGAGTGTTTTTAAAATACAGGCCCAAAACATGCTGAAAATTGATATTTTTTGTGCCCAAAGTCAATATGTGTATGCATCTTCTGTACACGTGTATATCCCTAATTCAAGTTCAAAACACCCGAAAATTCGATATTTTTGGGTTCCAAAAGCGATCTGTACATTCCTACTCCTTGCTAGAATGTTTTCAAGATACAGACCAAAAACATGCTCAAAATCAATATTTTAGGTGTCCAAAGTCGATAAGTGCATGCATCTTCTGTACCCGTTTATATCTAAAATTCAGGCTCAAAACACCCGAAAATTCCATATTTTTGGGTCCCAGAAGCAATCTGTACGTGCATACTCCGTGTTAGAGTATTTCTAAAATACAGGCCCATAACATGCTAAAAATCGATATTTTAGGTGCCCAAAGTCGATATGTGCATGCATCTTCTGTATCCGTTTATATCTCAAATTCCGGCTCAAAACCCCCAGAAAATTCCATATTTTTGGGTCCCAAAAGCAATCTGTACGTGCATACTCCGTGTTAGAGTGTTTTTAAAATACAGGCCCAAAACATGCTGAAAATCGATATTTTATGTGCCCAAAGTCAATATGTGTAAGAATCTTCTGTACCCGTTTATATCTCAAATTCAGGCTCAAAACTCCGAAAATTCGATATTTTTGGGTCCCTTAAGCAATCTGCACATGCCTACTCAGTGCTAGAATGTTTTTAAAATACAGGCTTTAAACATGCTATAAATCGATATTTTAGGTATCCAAAGTCGATAAGTGCATGCATCTTCTGTACCCGTTTATATCTCAAATTCAGGCTCAAAACACCCGAAAAATCGATATTTTTGTGTCCCAGAAACTATCTGTACATGCCTACTCCGTGTTAGAGTATTTTCAAATTACAGTCCAAAAACATGCTGAAAATCGATATTTTAGCAGCCCAAAGTCAATATGTGTATGCATCTTCTGTAACCGTCTATATCCCAAATTCAAGTTCAAAACACTCGAAAATTCGATATTTTTGGGTCCCAGAAGTAATTTGTACATGCCTACTTCTTGCTAGAATTATTTCAAGATACAGACCCAAAACATGCTCAAAATCGATATTTTAGGTGCAAAAAGTCGAAATGTGCATGCATCTTCTGTACCCGTTTATATCTCAAATTCAGGCTCAAAACACCGGAAAATTCGATATTTTTGGGTCCCCGAAGCCATCTTTACATGCCTACTCCGTGTTAGAGTATTTTCAAAATACAGGCCCAAAACATGCTAAAAATCGATATTTTAGGTGTCCAAAGTCGATATGTGCATGCATCTTTTGTATCCGTCTATATCCCAAATTCAGGTTCAAAACACCCGAAAATTCGATATTTTTGGGTCCCAGAAGCGATCTGTACATGCCTACTCCGTGTTAATGTATTTTCAATATACAGGCCCAAAACATGCTGAAAATCTATATTATAGGTGCCCAAAGTCAATATGTGTATGCATCTTCTGTACCCGTCTATTACCCAAATTCAGGTTCAAAACACCAGAAAATTCGGTATTTTTGGATATCAGAAGCGATCTGTACATGCATACTCAGTGCTAGAATGTTTTCAAAATATAGGCTTAAAACATGCTAAAAATCGATATTTTAGGTGTCCAAAGTCGATATGTGCATGCATCTTCTGTACCCGTTTATATCTCAAATTCAGGCTCAAAACACCCAAAAATTCGATATTTTTTGGTCCCAGAAGCGATCTGTACATGTCTACACCGTGTTAGAGTATTTTTAAAATACAGGCCCAAAACATCCCAGAAGCGATCTGTACATGCCTACTCAGTGCTAGAATATTTTCAAAATATGGGCCCAAAACATGCTAAAAATCGATATTTTAGGTGCCCAAAGTCGATATCTCAAATTTATCCCCAAAACACCCAAAAATTCGATATTTTGGGGTCACAGAAGCGATCTGTACATGCCTACTCCGTGTTAGAGTATTTTCAAAATACAGGCCCAAAACATACCGAAAATCGATATTTTAGGTGCCCAAAAGTTGATATGTGCATGCATCTTCTATACCCGTTTATATCTTAAATTCAGGCTCCAAACACCCGAAAATTCGATATTTTTTGGTCCCAGATGCGATCTGTACATGCCTACTCAGATACAGGCCCAAAACATGCTGAAAATCGATATTTTAGGTGCCCAAATTCAATATGTGTATGCATCTTCTGCTCCCGTTTATATCCCAAATTCAACCTCAAAACACCCGAAAATTCGATATTTTTGGGTCCCAGAAGCGATCTGTACATGCCTACTCAGTGCTAGAATGTTTTCAAAATATAGGCACAAAACATCCAAAAAATCGATATTTTAAGTGTCCAAAGTCGATATGTACATGCATCTTCTGTACCCGTTTATATCTCAAATTCATGCTCAAAACACCCGAAAATTCGGTATTTTTGGGTCCTAGAAGCGATCTGTACATGCCTACTCCTAGTTAGAATGTTTTCAAGATACAGACCCAAAACATGCTTAAAATCGATATTATAGGTGCCCAAAAGTCGATATGTGCATGCATCTTATGTACCCGTTTGTATCTCAAATTCAGGCTCAAAACACCCGAAAATTCGATATTTTGGGGTCCCAGAAGCGAACTGTACATGCCTACTCAGTGCTAGAATATTTTCAAAATTCAGGCCCAAAACATGCTAAAAATCGATATATTAGGTGCCCAAAGTCGATATCTCAAATTCAGGCCCAAAACACCCAAAAATTCGATATTTTGGGGGTCCCAGAAGCGATCTGTACATGCTTACTCCGTGTTAGAGTATTTTCAATATACAGGCCCAAAACATTCTGAAAATCGATCTTTTAGGTGCCCAAAAGTCGATATGTGTATGCATCTTCTGCACCCGTTTATATCCCAAATTCAACCTCAAAACACCCGAAAATTCAAAATATTTGGGTCCAAGAAGCGATCTGTACATGCCTACTCAGTGCTAGAATGTTTTCAAAATATAGGCTCAAAACATGCTAAAAATCGATATTTTAGGTGTCCAAAGTCGATATGTGCATGCATCTTCTGTACCCGTTTATATCTCAAATTCAGGCTTAAAACCCCTGAAAATTCGATATTTTGGGGTCCCAGAAGTGATCTGTACATATCTACTTTGTGCTAGAATATTTTCAAAATATAGGCTCAAAACATGCTAAAAATCGATATTTTAAGTGTCCAAAGTCGATATGTGCATGCATCTTCTGTACCCGTTAATATCTCAAATTCAGGCTCCAAACACCCGAAAATTCGATATTTTGGGGTCCCAGAAGCGATCTGTACATGCCTACGCAGTGCTAGAATATTTTCAAAATACAGGCCCAAAACATGCTAAAAATCGATATTATAGGTGCCCAAAGTCGATATCTCAAATTCAGGCCCAAAACACCCGAAAATTCGATATTTTGGGGTCCCAGAAGCGATCTGTACATGCCTACTCCGTGTTAGAGTATTTTTAATATACAGGCCCAAAACATACTGAAAATCGATCTTTTAGGTGCCCACAAGTCGAAATGTGTATGCATCTTCTGCACCCGTTTATATCCCAAATTCAGGCTTAAAACACCCGAAAATTCGATATTTTTGGGTCCCAGAAGTGATCTGTACATGCCTACTCAGTGCTAGAATGTTTTCAAAATATAGGTCAACACATGCTAAAAATCGATATTTTAAGTGTCCAAAGTCGATATGTGCATGCATCTTCTGTACCCGTTTATATCTCAAATTCAGGCTCCAAACACCCGAAAATTCGATATTTCGGGGTCCCAGAAGCGATCTGTACATGCCTACTCAGATACAGGCCCAAAACATGCTGAAAATCGATATTTTAGGTGCCCAAAGTCAATATGTGTATGCATCTTCTGCACCCGTTTATATCTCAAATTCAACCACAAAACACCCGAAAATTCGATATTTTTCAGTCCCAGAAGCGATCTGTACATGCCTAATCAGTGCTAGAATGTTTTCAAAATATAGTCTCAAAACATGCTAAAAATCGATATTTTAAGTGTCCAAAGTCGATATGTGCATGCATCTTCTGTACCCGTTTATATCATAAATTCAGGCTCAAAACACCCGATAATTCTATATTTTTGGGTCCTAGAAGCAATCTGTACATGCCTACTCTTAGTTAGAATTTTTTCAAGATACAGACCCAAAACATGCTCAAAATCGATATTTTAGGTGCCCAAAACTCGATATGTGCATGCATCTTCTATACCCGTTTATATCTCATATTCAGGCTCCAAACACCCGAAAATTCGATATTTTGGGGTCCCAGAAGCGATCTGTACATGCCTACGCAGTGCTAGAATATTTTCAAAATACAGGCCAAAGACATGCTAAAAATCGATATTTTAGGTGCCCAAAGTCGATATCTCAAATTCAGGCCCAAAACACCAGAAAATTCGATATTTTGGGGTCCCAGAAGCGATCTGTACATGCCTACTCCGTGTTAGAGTATTTTTAATATACAGGCCCAAAACATACTGAAAATCGATCTTTTAGGTGCCCAAAGTCGATATGTGCATGCATCTTCTGTACCCGTTTATATCTCAAAATCAGGCTGGAAACACCCGAAAATTCAATATTTGGGGTCCCAGAAGCGATCTGTACATGCCTACTCAGGTACAGGCCCAAAACATGCTGAAAATCGATATTTTAGGTGCCCAAAGTCAATATGTGTATGCATCTTCTGCACCCGTTTATATCTCAAATTCAACCACAAAACACCCGAAAATTCAATATTTTTCGGTCTCAGAAGCGATCTGTACATGCCTACTCAGTGCTAGAATGTTTTCAAAATATAGGCTCAGAACATACTAAAAATCGATATTTTAAGTGTCCCAAGTCGATATGTGCATGCATCTTCTGTACCCGTTTATATCTTAAATTTAGGCTCAGAACACCCGAAAATTCGATATTTTTGGGTCCCAGAAGCGATCTGTACATGCCTACTCCGAGTTAGAGTATTTTCAAAATACAGGCCCAATATATGCTGAAAATCGATATTTTAGGTGCCCAAAGACAATATGTGCATGCATCTCCTGTACCCGTTTATAACTCAAATTCAGGCTCAAAACACCCGAAAATTCGATAATTTTGGGTCCTAGAAGCGATCTGTACATGCTTACTCCGTGTTAAAGTATTTTCAAAATACATACCCAAAACATGCTGAAAATCGATATTTTAGGTGCCCAAAGTCGATATCTCAAATTCAGGCCCAAAACACCCGAAAATTCGATATTTTGGGGTTCCAGAAGCGATCTGTACATGCTTACTCCGTGTTAGAGTATTTTCAATATACAGGCCCAAAACATACTGAAAATCGATCTTTTAGGTGCCCAAAAGACGATATGTGGATGCATCTTCTGTACCCGTTTATATCTCAAATTCAGGCTCTAAACACCCGAAAATTCGATATTTTGGGGTCACAGAAGCGATCTGTACTTGACTACTCCGTTTTAGAGTATTTTCAAAATACAGGCCCAAAACATACTGATAATCGATATTTTAGGTGCCCAAAGTCAATATGTGCACGCATTTTCTGTACCCGTTTTTATCTCAAATTCAGGCTCAAAACACCCGAAAATTCGATGTTTCCGGGTCCCAGAAGCGATCTGTACATGCCTACTCAGTGCTAGAATATTTTCAAAATATATCCCCAAAACATGCTCAAAATCGATATTTTAGGTGCCCAAATTTAATATGTGCATGCATCTTCTGTACCCGTTTATATCTCAAATTCAGACTCAAAACACCCGAAAAATCGGTATTTTTGGGTCCCTGAAGCGATCTGTACTTGCCTAGTCCTAGTTAGTATGTTTTTACGATACAGACCCAAAACATGCTCAAAATCGATATTTTAGGTGCCCAAAAGTCGATATGTGCATGCATCTTCAGTACCTGTTTATATCTCAAATTCAAGCTCAAAATACCCGAAAATTCGATATTTTTGGGTTTCTGAAGCGATCTGTACATGCCTACTCCGTGTTAGAATATTTTCAAAATACAGGCCCAAAACATGCTGAAAATCGATATTTTAGGTGCCCAAAGTCAATATGTGCATGCATTTTCTGTACCCGTTTATATCTCAAATTCAGGCTCAAAACACCCGAAAATTTGATATTTTGGGGTCCCAGAAGCGATCTGTACATGCTTACTCAGTGCTAGAATATTTTCAAAATATAGGCCCAAAACATGCTAAAAATCGATATTTTAGGTGCCTAAAGTCGATATCTCAAATTTATCCCCAAAACATCCGAAAATTCGATACTTTGGGTCTCAGAAGCGATTTGTACATGCCTACTCCTTGTTAGAGTATTTTCAAAATACAGTCCCAAAACATACAGAAAATCGATATTTTAGGTGACCAAAAGTCGATATGTGCATGCATCTTCTAAACCCGTTTATATCTCAAATTCAGGCTCCAAACACCCGAAAATTCCATATGTTTTGGTCCCAGAAGCGATCTGTACATGCCTACTCAGATACAGGCCCAAAACACGCTAAAAATCGATATTTTAGGTGCCCAAAGTCAATATGTGTATACATCTTCTGTACCCGTTTATATCTCAAATTCAGGCTCAAAACACCCGAAAATTCGGTATTTTTGGGTTTTAGAAGTGATTTGTACATGCCTACTCCTAGTTAGAATGTTTTCAAGATACAGACCCAAAACATGCTCAAAATCGATATTACAGGTGCCCAAAAGTCGATATGTGCATGCATCTTCTATACCCGTTTATATCTCATATTCAGGCTCCAAACACCCGAAAGTTCGATATTTTGGGGTCCCAGAAGCGATCTGTACATGCCTACGCAGTGCTAGAATATTTTCAAAATACAGGCCAAAGACATGCTAAAAATCGATATTTTAGGTGCCCAAAGTCGATATCTCAAATTCAGGCCCAAAACACCCGAAAGTTCGATATTTTGGGGTCCCAGAAGCGATCTGTACATGCCTACTCCGTGTTAGAGTATTTTTAATATACAGGCCCAAAACATACTGGAAATCGATCTTTTAGGTGCCCAAAGTCGATATGTGCATGCATCTTCTGTACCCGTTTATATCTCAAAATCAGGCTGGAAACACCCGAAAATTCAATTTTTGGGGTCCCAGAAGCGATCTGTACATGCCTACTCAGGTACAGGCCCAAAACATGCTGAAAATCGATATTTTAGGTGCCCAAAGACAATATGTGCATGCATCTTCTGTACCCGTTTATAACTCAAATTCAGGCTCAAAACACCCGAAAATTCGATAATTTTGGGTCCTAGAAGCGATCTGTACATGCTTACTCCGTGTTAAAGTATTTTCAAAATACATGCCCAAAACATGCTGAAAATCGATATTTTAGGTGCCCAAAGTCGATATCTCAAATTCAGGCCCAAAACACCCGAAAATTCGATATTTTGGGGTTCCAGAAGCGATCTGTACATGCTTACTCCGTGTTAGAGTATTTTCAATATACAGGCCCAAAACATACTGAAAATCGATCTTTTAGGTGCCCAAAAGTCGATATGTGGATGCATCTTCTGTACCCGTTTATATCTCAAATTCAGGCTCTAAACACCCGAAAATTCGATATTTTGGGGTCCCAGAAGCGATCTGTACTTGACTACTCCGTTTTAGAGTATATTCAAAATACAGGCCCAAAACATACTGATAATCGATATTTTAGGTGCCCAAAGTCAATATGTGCACGCATTTTCTGTACCCGTTTTTATCTCAAATTCAGGCTCAAAACACCCGAAAATTCGATGTTTCCGGGTCCCAGAAGCGATCTGTACATGCCTACTCAGTGCTAGAATATTTTCAAAATATAGCCCCAAAACATGCTAAAAATCTATATTTTAGGTGCCCAAAGTCGATATCTCAAATTCAGGCCCAAAACACCCGAAAATTCGATATTTTTTGGTCCCAGAAGCGATCTGTAAATGCCTACTCAGATACAGGCTCAAAACATTCTAAAAATCGATATTTTAAGTGTCCAAAGTCGATATGTGCATGCATCTTGTGCACCCGTTTATATCCCAAATTCAGCCTCAAAACACCCGAAAATTCGATATTTTTGGGTCCCAGAAGCGATCTGTACATGCCTACTCCGTGTTAGAGTATTTTCAAAATACAGGCCCAAAACATGCTGAAAATCGATATTTTAGGTGCCCAAATTTAATATGTGCATGCATCTTCTGTACCCGTTTATATCTCAAATTCAGACTCAAAACACCCGAAAAATCGGTATTTTTGGGTCCCTGAAGCGATCTGTACTTGCCTAGTCCTAGTTAGTATGTTTTCACGATACAGACCCAAAACATGCTCAAAATCGATATTTTAGGTGCCCAAAAGTCGATATGTGCATGCATCTTCAGTACCTGTTTATATCTCAAATTCAAGCTCAAAACACCCGAAAATTCGATATTTTTGGGTTTCTGAAGCGATCTGTACATGCCTACTCCGTGTTAGAATATTTTCAAAATACAGGCCCAAAACATGCTGAAAATCGATATTTTAGGTGCCCAAAGTCGATATCTGCATGCATCTTCTAAACCCGTTTATATCTCAAATTCAGGCTCAAAACATCCGAAAATTTGATATTTTGGGGTCCCAGAAGCGATCTGTACATGCTTACTCAGTGCTAGAATATTTTCAAAATATAGGCCCAAAACATGCTAAAAATCGATATTTTAGATGCCTAAAGTCGATATCTCAAATTTATCCCCAAAACATCCGAAAATTCGATATTTTGGGGTCTCAGAAGCGATTTGTACATGCCTACTCCTTGTTAGAGTATTTTCAAAATACAGTCCCAAAACATACAGAAAATCGATATTTTAGGTGACCAAAAGTCGATATGTGCATGCATCTTCTAAACCCGTTTATATCTCAAATTCAGGCTCCAAACACCCGAAAATTCCATATGTTTTGGTCCCAGAAGCGATCTGTACATGCCTACTCAGATACAGGCCCAAAACACGCTAAAAATCGATATTTTAGGTGCCCAAAGTCAATATGTGTATACATCTTCTGTACCCGTTTATATCTCAAATTCAGGCTCAAAACACCCGAAAATTCGGTATTTTTGGGTTTTAGAAGTGATTTGTACATGCCTACTCCTAGTTAGAATGTTTTCAAGATACAGACCCAAAACATGCTCAAAATCGATATTACAGGTGCCCAAAAGTCGATATGTGGATGCATCTTCTGTACCCGTTTGTATCTCAAATTCAGGTTCAAAACACCCAAAAATTCGATATTTTGGGGTCCCAGAAGCGATCTGTACATGCCTACTCAGTGCTAGAATATTTTCAAAATTCAGGCCCAAAACATGCTAAAAATCGATATTTTAGGTGCCCAAAATTTTCAATATACAGGCCAAAAACATACTGAAAATCGATCTTTTAGGTGCCCAAAAGTCGATATGTGGATGCATCTTCTGTACCCGTTTATATCTCAAATTCAGGCTAAAAACATCCGAAAATTCGATATTTTGGGGTCCCAGAAGCGATCTGTACTTGCCTACTCCGTTTTAGAGTATTTTCAAAATACAAGCCCAAAACATGCTGAAAATCGATATTTTAGGTGCCCAAAGTCAATATGTGCACGCATTTTCTGTACCCGTTTATATCTCAAATTCAGGGTGAAAACACCCGAAAATTCGATATTTCGGGGTCCCAGAAGCGATCTGTACATGCCTAGTCAGTGCTAGAATATTTTCAAAATATAGCCCCAAAACATGCTAAAAATCGATATTTTAGGTGCCCAAAGTCGATATCTCAAATTCAGGCCCAAAACAACCGAAAATTCGATATTTTTTGGTACAAGAAGCGATCTGTACATGCCTACTCAGATACAGGCTCAAAACATGTTAAAAATCGATATTTTAAGTGTGCAAAGTCGATATGTGCATGCATCTTCTGCACCCGTTTATATCCCAAATTCAGGCTCCAAACACCCGAAAATTCCATATGTTTTGGTCCCAGAAGCGATCTGTACATGCCTACTAGGATACAAGCCAAAAACATGCTGAAAATCAATATTTTAGGTGCCCAAATTCAATATGTGTATGCATCTTCTGCACCCGTTTATATCCCAAATTCAACCTCAAAACACCCGAAAATTCGATATGTTTGGGTCCCAGAAGCGATCTGTTCATGCCTACTCAGTGCTAGAATGTTTTCAAAATATAGGCTCAAATCATACTAAAAATCGATATTTAAAGTGTCCCAAGTCGATATGTGCAGGCATCTTCTGCACCCGTTTATATCCCAAATTCAGCCTCAAAACACCCGAAAATTCTATATTTTGGGTCACAGAAGCGATCTGTACATGCCTACTCCGTGTTAGAGTATTTTCAAAATACTGGCCCAAAACATGCTGAAAATCGATATTTTAGGTGACCAAAAGTCGATATCAGCATGCATCTTCTAAACCCGTTTATATCTCAAATTCAGGCTCCAAACACCCGAAAATTCCATATGTTTTGGTCCCAGAAGCGATCTGTACATGCCTACTCAGTGCTAGAATGTTTTCAAAATATAGGCTCAAAACATACAAAAAATCGATATTTTAAGTGTCCAAAGTCGATATGTGCATGCGTCTTCTGTACCCTTTTATATCTCAAATTAAGGCTCAAAACACCCGAAAATTCGGTATTTTTGGGTCCTAGAAGCGATCAGTACATGCCTAGTCCTAGTTAGAATGATTCCAAAATACAGACCCAAAACATACTCAAAATCGATATTTTAGGTGCCCAAAAGTCGATATGTGCATGCATCTTCTGTACCCGTTTATATCTCAAATTCAGGCTCAAAACACCCGAAAATTCGATATTTTGGGGTTCCAGAAGCGATCTGTACATGCCTACGCAGTGCTAGAATATTTTCAAAATACAGGCCCAAAACATGCTGAAAATCGATATTTTAGGTGCCCAAAGTCAATATGTGCATGCATTTTCTGTACCCGTTTATATCTCTAATTCAGGCTCAAAACACCCGAAAATTCGATATTTTGGGGTCCCAGAAGCGATCTGTACATGCTTACTCAGTGCTAGAATATTTTCAAAATATATGCCCAAAACATGCTAAAAATCGATATTTTAGGTGCCCAAAGTCGATATCTCAAATTCAGGCCTAAAACACCCGAAAATTCGATATTTTGGGGTTCCAGAAGCGATCTGTACATGCTTACTCCGTGTTAGAGTATTTTCAATATACAGTCCCAAAACATACTGAAAATCGATCTTTTAGGTGCCCAAAAGTAGATATGTGGATGCATCTTCTGTACCCGTTTATATCTCAAATTCAGGCTCCAAACACCCGAAAATTCGATATTTTGGGGTCCCAGAAGCGATCTGTACTTGCCTACTCCGTTTTAGAGTATTTTCAAAATACAGGCCAAAAACATACTGATAATCGACATTTTAGGTGCCCAAAGTCAATATGTGCACGCATTTTCTGTACCCGTTTATATCTCAAATTCAGGCTCAAAACACCCGAAAATTCGACATTTCCGGGTTCCAGAAGCGATATGTACATGCCTACTCAGTGCTAGAATATTTTCAAAATATAGCCCCAAAACATGCTAAAAATCGATATTTTAGGTGCCCAAAGTCGATATCTCAAATTCAGGCCCAAAACACCCGAAAATTCGATATTTTTTGGTCCCAGAAGCGATCTGTAAATGCCTACTCAGATACAGGCTCAAAACATTCTAAAAATCGATATTTTAAGTGTCCAAAGTCGATATGTGCATGCAACCTCTGCACCCGTTTATATCCCAAATTCAGCCTCAAAACACCCGAAAATTCGATATTTTTGGGTGTCTGAAGCGATCTGTACATGCCTACTCCGTGTTAGAATATTTTCAGAATACAGGCCCAAAACATGCTGAAAATCGATATTTTAGGTGCCCAAAGTCAATATGTGCATGCATTTTCTGTACCCGTTTATATCTCAAATTCAGGCTCAAAACACCCGAAAATTCGATATTTTGGTGTCACAGAAGCGATCTGTACATGCTTACTCAGTGCTAAAATATTTTCAAAATATAGGCCCAAAACATGCTAAAAATCGATATTTTAGGTGCCCAAAGTCGATATCTCAAATTTATCCCCCAAACACCCGAAAATTCGATATTTTGGGGTCCCAGAAGCGATTTGTACATGCCTACTCCGTGTTAGAGTATTTTCAAAATACAGTCCCAAAACATACAGAAAATCGATATTTTAAGTGTCCAAAGTCGATATGTGCATGCATATTCTGTACCCGTTTATATCTCAAATTCAGGCTCAAAACACCCGAAAATTCGGTATTTTTGGGTTCTAGAAGTGATCTGTACATGCCTACTCCTAGTTAGAATGTTTTCAAGATACAGACCCAAAACATGCTCAAAATCGATATTATAGTTGCCCAAAAGTCGATATGTGCATGCATCTTCGGTACCCGTTTGTATCACAAATTCAGGCTCAAAACACACAAAAATTCGATATTTTGGGGTCCCAGAAGCGATCTGTACATGCCTACTCAGTGCTAGAATATTTTCAAAATTCAGGCCCAAAACATGCTAAAAATCGATATTTTAGGTGCCCAAAGTCGATATCTTAAATTCAGGCCCAAAACACCCAAAAATTCTATATTTTGGGGTTCCAGAAGCGAACTTTACATGCCTACTACGTGTTAGAGTATTTTTAAAATACAGGCCCAAAACATACTGAAAATCGATCTCTTAGGAGCCCAAAAGTCGATATGTGCATGTATCTTCTGTACCCGTTTATATCTCAAATTCAGGCTCCAAACACCCGAAAATTCGATATTTTGGGGTCCCAGAAGCGATCTGTACATGCCTACTCAGATACAGGCCCAAAACATGCTGAAAATCGATATTTTAGGTGCCCAAAGTCAATATGTGTATGCATCTTCTGCACTCGTTTAAATCTCAAATTCAACCTCAAAACAACCATAAATTCGATATTTTTGGGTCCCAGAAGCGATCTGTACATGCCTACTCAGTGCTAGAATACTTTCAAAATATAGGCTCAAAACATGCCAAAAATCGATATTCTAAGTGTCCAAAGTCGATATGTGCATGCATCTTCAGTACCCATTTATATCTCAAATTCAGTCTCAAAACACCCGAAAATTCGGTATTTTTGGGTAATAGAAGCGATATGTACATGCCTACTCCTAGTTAGAATGTTTTCAAGATACAGACCAAAAACATGCTCAAAATCGATATTTTAGGTGCCCAAAAGTCGATATGTGCATGCATCTTCAGTACCTGTTTATATCTCAAATTCAGGCTCACAACATCCGAAAATTCGATATTTTTGGGCCCAAGAAGCGATCTGTACATACCTACTCCGTGTTAGAGTATTTTCAAACTACAGGCCCAAAACATGCTGAATATCGATATTTTAGGTGCCCAAAGTCAATATGTGTAGGCATGTTCTGCACTCGTTTATATCTCAAATTCAACGTCAAAACATCCGAAAATTCGATATTTTTGGGTCCTAGAAGCGATCTGTACATGCCTACTCAGTGCTAGAATGTTTTCAAAATATAGGCTCAAAATATGCTAAAAATCGATATTTTACGTGTCCAAAGTCGATATGTGAATGCATCTTCTTTACCTGTTTATATCTCAAATTCAGGCTCAAAACACCTGAAAATTCGGTATTTTTGGGTCCTAGAAGCAATCTGTACATGCCTACTCCTAGATAGAATATTTTCGAGATTCAGACCCAAAACATGCTCAAAATCGATATTTTAGGTGCCCAAAAGTCGATATGTGCATGCATCTTCTGTACCCGTTTATATCTCAAATTCAGGCTCCAAACAAACGACAATTCGATATTTTGGGGTCCCAGAAGCGATCTGTACATGCCTACTCAGATACAGGCCCAAAACATGCTGAAAATCGATATTTTAGGTGCCCAAAGTCAATATGTGTATGCATCTTCTGCACTCGTTTAAATCTCAAATTCAACCTCAAAACAACCATAAATTCGATATTTTTGGGTCCCAGAAGCGATCTGTACATGCCTACTCAGTGCTAGAATACTTTCAAAATATAGGCTCAAAACATGCCAAAAATCGATATTCTAAGTGTCCAAAGTCGATATGTGCATGCATCTTCAGTACCCATTTATATCTCAAATTCAGTCTCAAAACACCCGAAAATTCGGTATTTTTGGGTAATAGAAGCGATATGTACATGCCTACTCCTAGTTAGAATGTTTTCAAGATACAGACCAAAAACATGCTCAAAATCGATATTTTAGGTGCCCAAAAGTCGATATGTGCATGCATCTTCAGTACCTGTTTATATCTCAAATTCAGGCTCACAACATCCGAAAATTCGATATTTTTGGGCCCAAGAAGCGATCTGTACATGCCTACTCCGTGTTAGAGTATTTTCAAACTACAGGCCCAAAACATGCTGAATATCGATATTTTAGGTGCCCAAAGTCAATATGTGTAGGCATGTTCTGCACTCGTTTATATCTCAAATTCAACGTCAAAACATCCGAAAATTCGATATTTTTGGGTCCTAGAAGCGATCTGTACATGCCTACTCAGTGCTAGAATGTTTTCAAAATATAGGCTCAAAATATGCTAAAAATCGATATTTTACGTGTCCAAAGTCGATATGTGAATGCATCTTCTTTACCTGTTTATATCTCAAATTCAGGCTCAAAACACCTGAAAATTCGGTATTTTTGGTTCCTAGAAGCAATCTGTACATGCCTACTCCTAGATAGAATATTTTCGAGATTCAGACCCAAAACATGCTCAAAATCGATATTTTAGGTGCCCAAAAGTCGATATGTGCATGCATCTTCTGTAACCGTTTATATCTCAAATTCAGGCTCAAAACAAACGACAATTCGATATTTTGGGGTCCCAGAAGCGATCTGTACATGCCTACTCAGTGCTAGAATGTTTTCAAAATATAGGCTGAAAACAAGCTAAAAATCGATATTTTAAGTGTCCAAAGTCGATATGTGCATGCATCTTCTATACCCGTTTATATCTCAAATTCAGGCTCAAAACAACCGAAAATTCGGTATTTTTGGGTAATAGAAGCAATCTGTACATGCTTAGTCCTAATTAGAATGTTTTCAAGATACAGACCAAAAACATGCTCAAAATCGATATTTTAGGAGCACAAAAGTCGATATGTGCATGCATCTTCAGTGCCTGTTTATATCTCAAATTCAGGCTCAAAACATCCGAAAATTCGATATTTTTGTGCCCAAGAAGCGATCTGTACATGCCTACTCAGTGCTAGAATGTTTTCAAAATATAGGCTCAAAACAAGCTAAAAATCGATATTTTAAGTGTCCAAAGTCAATATGTGCATGCACATTCTGTACCCGTTTATATCTAAAATTCAGGCTCAAAACACCCGAATATTCGGTATTTTTGGGTAATAGAAGCGATATGTACATGCCTACTCCTAGTTAGAATGTTTTCAAGATACAGACCTAAAACATGCTCAAAATCGATATTTTAGGTGCCTAAAAGTCGATATGTGCATGCATCTTCAGTACCTGTTTATATCTCAAATTCAGGCTCAAAACATCCGAAAATTCGATATTTTTGTGCCCAAGAAGCGATCTGTACATGCCTACTCAGTGCTAGAATGTTTTCAAATTATAGGCTCAAAACAAGCTAAAAATCGATATTTTAAGTGTCCAAAGTCAATATGTGCATGCACATTCTGTACCCGTTTATATCTAAAATTCAGGCTCAAAACACCCGAATATTCGGTATTTTTGGGTAATAGAAGCGATATGTACATGCCTACTCCTAGTTAGAATGTTTTCAAGATACAGACCTAAAACATGCTCAAAATCGATATTTTAGGTGCCTAAAAGTTGATATGTGCATGCATCTTCAGTACCTGTTTATATCTCAAATTCAGGCTCACAACATCCGAAAATTCGATATTTTTGGGTAATAGAAGCAATCTGTACATGCTTACTCCTAGTTAGAATGTTTTCAAGATACAGACCCAAAACATGCTCAAAATCGATATTTTAGGTGCCCAAAAGTCTTCAGTACCTGTTTATATTTCAAATTCAGGCTCAAAACAACCGAAAATTCGATATTTTTGGGCCCAAGAAGCGATCTGTACATGCCTATTCCGTGTTAGAGTATTTTCAAACTACAGGCCCAAAACATGTTGAATATCGATATTTTAGGTGCCCAAAGTCAATATGTGCATGCATTTTCTGTAACCGTTTATATCTCAAATTCAGGCTCAAAACACCTGTAAATTCGATTATTTGGGGTCCCAGAAGCGATCTGTACATGCCTACTCCGTGCTAGAATATTTTCAAAATATAGGCCCAAAACATGCTAAAAATCGATATTTTAGGTGCCCAAAGTCGATATCTCAAATTCAGGCCTAAAACATCCGAAAATCGATATTTTGGGGTCCCAGAAGCGATCTGTACATGCCTACTCAGATAAAAGCCCAAAACATGCTGTAAATCGATATTTTAGGTTCCGAAAGTCAATATGTGTATGCATCTTCTGCACTCGTTTATATCTCAAATTCAAAGTCAAAACATCCGAAAATTCGATATTTTAGGGTCCCAAAAGCGATCTGTACATGCCTACTCAGTGCTAGAATGTTCTCAAAATATAGGCTCAAAATATGCTAAAAATCGATATTTTAAGTGTCCAAAGTCAATATGTGCATGCATCTTCTGTACCCGTTTATATCTCAAATTCAGGCTCAAAATACCCGAAAATTCGGTATTGTTGGGTCCTAGAAGCAATCTGTACATGCCTACTCCTAGATAGAATGTTTTCGAGATTCAGACCCAAAACATGCTCAAAATCGATATTTTAGGTGCCCAAAAGTCGATATGTGCATGCATCTTCTGTACCCGTTTATATCTCAAATTCAGGCTCAAAACACCCGACAATTCGATATTTTGGGGTCCCAGAAGCAAACTGTACATGCCTACTCAGTGCTAGAATATTTTTAAAATATAGGCAAAAAACATGCTAAAAATCGATATTTTAAGTGTCCAAAGTCAATATGTGCATGCATCTTCTGTACCCGTTTATATCTCAAATTAAGGCTCAAAACATCCGAAAATTCGATATTTTGGGGTCCTATAAGAGATCTGTACATGCCTACTTAGTGCTAGAATATTTTCAAAATATAGGCCCAATACATGCTAAAAATCGATATTTTAGGTGCCCAAAGTCGATATTTCAAATTCAGGCCCAAAACACCCGAAAATTCGATATTTTGGGGTCCCAGAAGTGAACTGTACATGCCTACTCCGTGTTAGAGTATTTTCAAAATACAGGCCCAAAACATAGTGAAAATCGATATTTTAGGTGCCAAAAAGTCGATATGTGCATGCATCTTCTGTACCCGTTTATATCTCAAATTCAGGCTCCAAACACCCGAAAATTCGATATTTTGGGGTCCCAGAAGCAATCTGTACATGCCTACTCAGTGCTAGAATGTTTTCAAAATATAGGCTGAAAACAAGCTAAAAATCGTTATTTTAAGTGTCCAAAGTCGATATGTGCATGCATCTTCTATACCCGTTTATATCTCAAATTCAGGCTCAAAACACCCGAAAATTCGGTATTTTTGGGTAATAGAAGCGATCTGTACATGCTTACTCCTAATTAGAATGTTTTCAAGATACAGACTAAAAACATGCTCAAAATCGATATTTTAGGTGCACAAAAGTCGATATGTGCATGCATCTTCAGTACCTGTTTATATCTCAAATTCAGGCTCAAAACATCCGAAAATTCGATATTTTTGTGCCCAAGAAGCGATCTGTACATGCCTACTCAGTGCTAGAATGTTTTCAAAATATAGGCCCAAAACAAGCTAAAAATCGATATTTTAAGTGTCCAAAGTCAATATGTGCATGCATCTTTTGTACCCGTTTATATCTCAAATTCAGGCTCAAAACACCCGAAAATTCGATATTTTGGGGTCCCATAAGAGATCTGTACATGCCTACTTAGTGCTAGAATATTTTCAAAATAAAGGCCCAAAACATTCTAAAAATTGATATTTTAGGTGCCCAAAGTCGATATCTCAAATTCAGGCCTAAAACATCCGAAAATCGATATTTTGGGGTCCCAGAAGCGATCTCTACATGCCTACATAGATAAAAGCCCAAAACATGCTGTAAATCGATATTTTAGGTTCCGAAAATCAATATGTGTATGCATCTTCTGCACTCGTTTATATCTCAAATTCAACGTCAAAACATCCGAAAATTTTGATATTTTTGGGTCCCAGAAGCGATCTGTACATGCCTACTCAGTGCTAGAATGTTTTCAAAATATAGGCTCAAAATATGCTAAAAATCGATATTTTAAGTGTCCAAAGTCGATATGTGAATGCATCTTCTTTACCTGTTTATATCTCAAATTCAGGCTCAAAACACCCGAAAATTCGGTATTTTTGGTTCCTAGAAGCAATCTGTACATGCCTACCCCTAGATAGAATGTTTTCGAGATTCAGACCCAAAACATGCTCAAAATCGATATTTTAGGTGCCAAAAAGTCGATATGTGCATGCATCTTTTGTACCCGTTTATATATCAAATTCAGGCTCAAAACAACCGAAAATTCGATATTTTGGGGTCCCAGAAGCGATCTGTACATGCCTACTCAGTGCTAGAATATTTTTAAAATATAGGCCCAAAACATGCTAAAAATCGATATTTTAAGTGTCCAAAGTCAATATGTGCATGCATCTTCTGTACCCGTTTATATCTCAAATTCAGGCTCAAAACACCCGAAAATACGATATTTTGGGGTCCCATAAGAGATCTGTACATGCCTACATAGTGCTAGAATATTTTCAAAATATAGGCCCAAAACATGCTAAAAATCGATATTTCAGGTGCCCAAAGTCGATATTTCAAATTCAGGCCCAAAACACCCGAAAATTCGATATTTTGGGGTCCCAGAAGCGAACTGTACATGCCTACTCCGTGTTAGAGTATTTTCAAAATACAGGCCCAAAACATAGTGAAAATCGATCTTTTAGGTGCCAAAAAGTCGATATGTGCATGCATCTTCTGTACCCGTTTATATCTCAAATTCAGGCTCCAAACACCCGAAAATTCGATATTTTGGGGTCCCAGAAGCAATCTGGACATGCCTACTCAGTGCTAGAATGTTTTCAAAATATAGGCGGAAAACAAGCTAAAAATCGTTATTTTAAGTGTCCAAAGTCGATATGTGCATGCATCTTCTATACCCGTTTATATCTCAAATTCAGGCTCAAAACACCCGAAAATTCGGTATTTTTGGGTAATAGAAGCGATCTGTACATGCTTACTCCTAATTAGAATGTTTTCAAGATACAGACCAAAAACATGCTCAAAATCGATATTTTAGGTGCACAAAAGTCGATATGTGCATGCATCTTCAGTACCTGTTTATATCTCAAATTCAGGCTCAAAACATCCGAAAATTCGATATTTTTGTGCCCAAGAAGCGATCTGTACATGCCTACTCAGTGCTAGAATGTTTTCAAAATATTGGCCCAAAACAAGCTAAAAATCGATATTTTAAGTGTCCAAAGTCAATATGTGCATGCATCTTCTGTACCCGTTTATATCTCAAATTCAGGCTCAAAACACCCGAAAATTCGATATTTTGGGGTCCCATAAGAGATCTGTACATGCCTACTTAGTGCTAGAATATTTTCAATATAAAGGCCCAAAACATGCTAAAAATCGATATTTTAGGTGCCCAAAGTCGATATCTCAAATTCAGGCCTAAAACATCCGAAAATCGATATTTTGGGGTCCCAGAAGCGATCTCTACATGCCTACATAGATAAAAGCCCAAAACATGCTGTAAATCGATATTTTAGGTTCCGAAAATCAATATGTGTATGCATCTTCTGCACTCGTTTATATCTCAAATTCAACGTCAAAACATCCGAAAATTCGATATTTTTGGGTCCCAGAAGCGATCTGTACATGCCTACTCAGTGCTAGAATGTTTTCCAAATATAGGCTCAAAATATGCTAAAAATCGATATTTTAAGTTTCCAAAGTCGATATGTGAATGCATCTTCTTTACCTGTTTATATCTCAAATTCAGGCTCAAAACACCCGAAAATTCGGTATTTTTGGGTCCTAGAAGCAATCTGTACATGCCTACTCCTAGATAGAATGTTTTCGAGATTCAGACCCAAAACATGCTCAAAATCGATATTTTAGGTGCCAAAAAGTCGATATGTGCATGCATCTTCTGTACCCGTTTATATCTCAAATTCAGGCTCAAAACACCCGACAATTCGATATTTTGGGGTCCCAGAAGCGATCTGTACATGCCTACTCAGTGCTCGAATATTTTTAAAATATAGGCCCAAAACATGCTAAAAATCGATATTTTAAGTGTCCAAAGTCAATATGTGCATGCATCTTCTGTACCCGTTTATATCTCAAATTCAGGCTCAAAACACCCGAAAATACGATATTTTGGGGTCCCATAAGAGATCTGTACATGCCTACATAGTGCTAGAATATTTTCAAAATATAGGCCCAAAACATGCTAAAAATCGATATTTTAGGTGCCCAAAGTCGATATCTCAAATTCAGGCCTAAAACATCCGAAAATCGATATTTTGGGGTCCCAGAAGCGATCTGTACATGCCTACTCAGATAAAAGCCCAAAACATGCTGTAAATCGATATTTTAGGTTTCGAAAGTCAATATGTGTATGCATCTTCTGCACTCGTTTATATCTCAAATTCAACGTCAAAACATCCGAAAATTCGATTATTTTGGGTCCCAGAAGCGATCTGTACATGCTTACACCTAATTAGAATGTTTTCAAGATACAGACCAAAAACATGCTCAAAATCGATATTTTAGGAGCACATAAGTCGATATGTGCATGCATCTTCAGTACCTGTTTATATCTCAAATTCAGGCTAAAAAACATCCGAAAATTCGATATTTTTGTGCCCAAGAAGCGATCTGTACATGCCTACTCAGTGCTAGAATGTTTTCAAAATAAAGGCTCAAAACAAGCTAAAAATCGATATTTTAAGTGTCCAAAGTCAATATGTGCATGCATATTCTGTACCCGTTTATATCTCAAATTCAGGCTCAAAACACCCGAAAATTCGGTATTTTTGGGTAATTGAAGCGATATGTACATGCCTACTCCTAGTTAGAATGTTTTCAAGATACAGACCTAAAACATGCTCAAAATCGATATTTTAGGTGCCTAAAAGTCGATATGTGCATGCAACTTCAGTACCTGTTTATATCTCAAATTCAGGCTCACAATATCCGAAAATTCGATATTTTTGGGTAATAGAAGCAATCTGTGCATGCTTACTCCTAGTTAGAATGTTTTCAAGATACAGACCCAAAACATGCTCAAAATCGATATTTTAAGTGCCCAAAAGTCTTCACTACCTGTATATATTTCAAATTCAGGCTCAAAACAACCGAAAATTCGATATTTTTGGGCCCAAGAAGCGATCTGTACATGCCTACTCCGTGTTAGAGTATTTTCAAACTACAGGCCCAAAACATGTTTAATATCGATATTTTAGGTGCCCAAAGTCAATATGTGCATGCATTTTCTGTACCCGTTTATATCTCAAATTCAGGCTCAAAACACCTGTAAATTCTATTATTTTGTAGTCCCAGAAGTGATCTGTACATGCCTACTCCGTGCTAGAATATTTTCAAAATATAGGCCCAAAACATGCTAAAAATCGATATTTTAGGTGCCCAAAGTCGATATCTCAAATTCAGGCCTAAAACATCCGAAAATCGATATTTTGGGGTCCCAGAAGCGATCTGTACATGCCTACTCAGATAAAAGCCCAAAACATGCTGTAAATCGATATTTTAGGTTCCGAAAGTCAATATGTGTATGCATCTTCTGCACTAGTTTATATCTCAAATTCAACGTCAAAACATCCGAAAATTCGATATTTTAGGGTCCCAGAAGCGATTTGTACATGCCTACTCAGTGCTAGAATGTTTTCAAAATATAGGCTCAAAATATGCTAAAAATCGATATTTTAAGTGTCCAAAGTCGATATGTGAATGCATCTTCTTTACCTGTTTATATCTCAAATTCAGGCTCAAAACACCCGAAAATTCGGTATTTTTGGGTCCTAGAAGCAATCTGTACATGCCTACTCCTAGATAGAATGTTTTCGAGATTCAGACCCAAAACATGCTCAAAATCGATATTTTAGGTGCCCAAAAGTCGATATGTGCATGCATCTTCTGTACCCGTTTATATCTCAAATTCAGGCTCAAAACACCCGACAATTCGATATTTTGGGGTCCCAGAAGCAAACTGTACATGCCTACTCAGTGCTAGAATATTTTTAAAATATAGGCCCAAAACATGCTAAAAATCGATATTTTAAGTGTCCAAAGTCTTTATGTGCATGCATCTTCTGTACCCGTTTATATCTTAAATTCAGGCTCAAAACACCCGAAAATTCGATATTTTGGGGTCCTATAAGAGATCTGTACATGCCTACTTAGTGCTAGAATATTTTCAAAATATAGGCCCAAAACATGCTAAAAATCGATATTTCAGGTGCCCAAAGTCGATATCTCAAATTAAGGCCCAAAACACCCGAAAATTCGATATTTTGGGGTCCCAGAAGCGATCTGTACATACCTACTCATTTCTAAAATATTTTCAAAACATAGGCCCAAAACATGTTAAAAATCGATATTTCAGGTGCCCAAAGTTGATATCTCAAATTCAGGCTCAAAACACCCGAAAATTTGATATTTTGGGGTCCCAGAAGCGATCTGTACATGCCTACTTCGTGTTAGAGTATTTTCAAAATACAGTCCCAAAACATGCTAAAAATCGATATTTTAGGTGCTCAAAGTCGATATCTCAAATTAAGGCCCAAAACACCCGAAAATTCGATATTTTGGGGTCCCAGAAGCAATCTGTACATACCTACTCATTGCTAAAATATTTTCAAAACATAGGCCCAAAACATGTTAAAAATCGATATTTCAGGTGCCCAAAGTTGATATCTCAAATTCAGGCTCAAAACACCCGAAAATTTGATATTTTTGGGTCCCAGAAGCGATCTGTACATGCCTACTCAGTGCTAGAATATTTTCAAAATATAGGTCCAAAACATGCTAAAAATCGATATTTTAGGTGCCCAAAGTCGATATCTCAAATTCAGGCCCAAAACACCCGAAAATTCGATATTTTTGGTTCTAGAAGCGATCTGTACGTGCCTACTCAGTGCTAGAATGTTTTCAAAATATAGGCTCAAAACATGCTAAAAATCGATATTTTAAGTGTCCAAAGTCGATATGTGCATGCATCTTCTCTACCTGTTTATATCTCAAATTCAGGCTCAAAACACCCGAAAATTCGGTATTTTTGGGTCCTGGAAGCGATCTGTACATGCCTACTCCTAGTTAGAATGTTTTCTAGATACAGACCCAAAACATGCTCAAAATCGATATTTTCGGTGCCCAAAAATCGATATGTGCATGCATCTTCAGTACCCGTTTATATCTCAAATTCAGGCTCAAAACACCCGAAAATTCGATATTTTTGGGTCCCAGAAGCGATCTGTACATGCCTACTCAGTGCTAGAATATTTTCAAAATATAGGTCCAAAACATGCTAAATATCGATATTTTAAGTGCCTAAAATCGATATCTCGAATTCAGGCCCAAAACACCCGAAAATTCGATATTTTGGTGTCCCAGAAGCGATCTGTACATGCCTACTCCGTGTTAGAGTATTTTCAAAATACTGGCCGATTTAAACATGCTAAAAATCGATATTTTAAGTGTCCAAAGTCGATATGTGCATGCATCATCTGTACCCGTTTATATCTCAAATTTAACGTCAAAACACCCGAAAATACGGTATTTTTTGGTCCTAGAAGCGATCTGTACATGCCTACTTCGTGTTAGAGTATTATCAAAATACAGGCCCAAAACATGCTCAAAAAAAATGTTTTTGGTGCCCAAAGTCATTAACTCAAATAAAGGCCCAAAACACCCGAAAATTCGATATTTTGGGGTCCCAGAAGCAATCTGTACATGCCTACTCCGTGTTAGAGTATTTTGAAAATACAGGCCGAAAACATACTGAAAATCGATCTTTTAGTTGCCCAAAAGTCGATATGTGTATGCATCTTCTGTACCCCTTTATATCTCAAATTTAGGCTCAAAACACCCAAAAATTCGATATTTTGGGGTCCCTGAAGCAATCTGTACATGCTTACTTCGTGTTAGAGTATTTTCAAAATACAGGCCCAAAACATGCTAAGAAAAAATATTTTAGGTGCCCAAAGTCGATATCTCAAATTAAGCATCAAAACACCCGAAAATTCGATATTTTGGGGTCCCAAAAGCGATCTGTACATGCCTACTCCGTGTTAGAGTATTTTCAAAATACAGGCCCAAAACATACTGAAAATCGATATTTTAGGTGCCCAAAGTTAATATGTGCATGCATCTTCTGTACCCGTTTATATCTCAAATTCAGGCTCAAAACACCCGAACATTCAATATTTTGGGGTCCCACAAGCGATCTCTACATACCTACTCATTGCTAGAATATTTTCAAATTATAGGTCCAAAACATGCTAAATATCGATATTTTAGGTGCCTAAAGTTGATATCTCAAATTCAGGCCCAAAACACCCGAAAATTCGATCTTTTGGGGTCCAAGAAGCGATCTGTACATGCCTACTCCGTGTTAGAGTATTTTCAAAAATAAAGGCCCAAAACATACTGAAAATCGATCTTTTAGGTGCCCAAAAGTCGATATGTGCATGCATTTTCTGTACCAGTTTATATCTCAAATTTAGGCTCAAAACACCCGAAAATTCCATATTTTGGGGTCCCAGAAGCGATCTGTACATGCCTACTTCGTGTTAGAGTATTTTCAAAATATAGGCCCAAAACATGCTAAAAATCGATATTTTAGGTGCTCAAAGTCGATATCTCAAATTAAGGCCCAAAACACCCGAAAATTCGATATTTTGGGGTCCCAGAAGCGATCTGTACATACCTACTCATTGCTAAAATATTTTCAAAACATAGGCCCAAAACATGTTAAAAATCGATATTTCAGGTGCCCAAAGTTGATATCTCAAATTCAGGCTCAAAACACCCGAAAATTTGATATTTTTGGGTCCCAGAAGCGATCTGTACATGCCTACTCAGTACTAGAATATTTTCAAAATATAGGTCCAAAACATGCTAAAAATCGATATTTTAGGTGCCCAAAGTCGATATCTCAAATTCAGGCCCAAAACACCCGAAAATTCGATATTTTTGGTTCTAGAAGCGATCTGTACGTGCCTACTCAGTGCTAGAATATTTTCAAAAAATAGGCTCAAAACATGCTAAAAATCGATATTTTAAGTGTCCAAAGTCGATATGTGCATGCATCTTCTGTACCTGTTTATATCTCAAATTCAGGCTCAAAACACCCGAAAATTCGGTATTTTTGGGTCCTGGAAGCGATCTGTACATGCCTACTCTTAGTTAGATTGTTTTCTAGATACAGACCCAAAACATGCTCAAAATCGATATTTTCGGTGCCCAAAAATCGATATGTGCATGCATCTTCAGTACCCGTTTATATCTCTAATTCAGGCTCAAAACACCCGAAAATTCGATATTTTTGGGTCCCAGAAGCGATCTGTACATGCCTACTCAGTGCTAGAATATTTTCAAAATATAGGTCCAAAACATGCTAAATATCGATATTTTAAGTGCCTAAAATCGATATCTCAAATTCAGGCCCAAAACACCCGAAAATTCGATATTTTGGTGTCCCAGAAGCGATCTGTACATGCCTACTCCGTGTTAGAGTATTTTCAAAATACTGGCCGAAAACATACTGAAAATCGATCTTTTAAGTGCCCAAAAGTCGATATGTGTATGCATCTTCTATACCCGTTTATATCTCAAATTTAGGCTCAAAACACCCGAAAATTCTATATTTTGGGGTCCCAGAAGCGATCTGTACATGCCTACTTCGTGTTAGAGTATTTTCAAAATACAGGCCCAAAACATGCTAAAAAAAAATATTTTAGGTGCCCAAAGTCAATATCTCAAATTAAGGCCCAAAACACCCGAAAATTCGATATTTTGGGGTCCCAGAAGCGATCTGTACATCCCTACTCATTGCTAAAATATTTTCAAAACATAGGTCCAAAACATGTTAAAAATCGATATTTCAGGTGCCCAAAGTTGATATCTCAAATTCAGGCTCAAAACACCCGAAAATTTGATATTTTTGGGTCCCAGAAGCGATCTGTACATGCCTACTCAGTGCTAGAATATTTTTAAAATATAGGTCCAAAACATGCTAAAAATCGATATTTTATTTGCCCAAAGTCGATATCTCAAATTCAGGCCCAAAACACCCGAAAATTTAATATTTTTGGTTCTAGAAGCGATCTGTACGTGCCTACTCAGTGCTAGAATGTTTTCAAAATATGGGCTCAAAACATGCTAAAAATCGATATTTTAAGTGTCCAAAGTCGATATGTGCATGCATCTTCTGTACCTGTTTATATCTCAAATACAGGCTCAAAACACCCGAAAATTCGGTATTTTTGGGTCCTGGAAGCGATCTGTACATGCCTACTCCTAGTTAGAATGTTTTCTAGATACAGACCCAAAACATGCTCAAAATCGATATTTTCGGTGCCCAAAAGTCGATATGTGCATGCATCTTCAGTACCCGTTTATATCTCAAATTCAGGCTCAAAACACCCGAAAATTCGATATTTTGGGGTCCCTGAAGCGATCTGTACATGCCTACTTATTGTTAGGGTATTTTCAAAATACAAGCCCAAAACATGCTACAAAAAAATATTTTAGGTGCCCAAAGTCGATATCTCAAATTAAGGCCCAATATAAGAGATCCAGCCATCATAACAAACTCATGTGATCTCTCAGAGAATGGGATTGAAATCTTGCAAATTGAACTAGAAAAAATGACAGTAACATCAGTCTATAAACCACCTGCAACCCCTTTCGCCTGGCCAAGTAATCAAAATATCAGAAATGGCATGAAACCACATCTGATCATAGGCGATTTTAATAGTCATAACACCACATGGGGCTACAGTAATAATAACAAAGATGGTGAGGAAGTAGAACTTTGGGCACTTAACCAAGGCCTCACTCTCCTCCATGATGCCAAACAAAAACCATCTTTCCTTAGTGCCAGATGGAGGAGAGGGTACAATCCAGACCTAGCCTTTGTTACATCAAGGCACTCTAATACTTTTGAGAAATTAGTCCTGGATCCAGTCCCTAGATCCCAACATCGACCACTTGCAATAGACATCAGACCCATCATAAGACCACACATGGGCAAGCCAATAAAAAGATTCAACTTTCGTAAAGCTAACTGGGAAAAATTTACATCAATGCTTGATGCTGCAATCAACAGCATTAATGCATGCCCTGACAACTATGAAACCTTCAAAAACCATGTATGGAAATCTGCAACAGCAAGTATACCAAGAAGTGGCAGAAAGCAATACATCCCTTGCCTCACAGAACAAAGCAAGACTCTGTATTCTGAATACAAACAGGCCTATGAAAATGATCCTTTTGCCGAAGACACCTTCGAAATTGGCGAATCACTGCTCAGCTCTATTGGCAGTGAAAAGAGAGATCGCTGGCAGGAGCTTATCACTTGTATTGATCTAACACATAATAGCAAAAAAGCCTGGAAAACTATCAAGAAACTTAACTCAGAATCAAACACCAATACTAGCATACCAGAAACAACACCAAACAAAGTCGCTCACCAACTCCTGCTTAATGGTAAACCCAATAACAAACCACGTGGGTACAAAAAGAAATTAAAAGAGGACACTAACAAAATCATGAATGAGAGCAGCACACAATTCCCTCCATTTTCTATCGAGGAGGTGGATGCAGGAATAAAAACCATCAAACTTGGCAAAGCTGCCGGAATTGATGGAATCACACCAGAAATGGTACACCACCTCGGCCCAAGAGCCAGAGAATGGATCACCAGGTTGTTCAACAAATGTGTGATAACAAAGAAAGTCCCCAAAGTCTGGAAAAAGACTAAAGTTGTAGCTCTCCTGAAACCAGGGAAAGATCCTAAGTCCCCAAAGAGCTATAGACCTATATCTCTCTTATGTGTTTTATACAAACTATATGAGAGACTAATCATGACCCGAATCTCACCAATAGTTGACGACCAGCTATCATGTGATCAAGCAGGTTTTAGACCTGGCCGTTCCTGCTGTGGACAGGTTCTAAACCTAACACAATTTATAGAAGATGGCTACGAAAACCAACTTAAAACAGGAGCTGTGTTTGTGGACCTCACAGCGGCCTATGACACTGTGAACCACAAGGCCCTCCTCTTCAAGGTAGCTAAAATGATAAAAAACACCACAATAATCAAAGTCCTGGAATCTCTGCTTAACAACCGGCAGTATTTCGTTGAGATGAACTCAAAGAAAAGCCGATGGAGACTCCAAAAAAACGGACTCCCACAGGGCTCAGTTCTTGCCCCAATGCTCTTTAATATATACACAAACGACCAGCCACAATTTAGAAATATCCGCAGATTCATCTATGCAGATGACCTCTGCATTGCCACACAATCTAAAACATTTGAAATAATTGAAAACAGACTCACAGAAGCACTGTCCATACTTTCAGGTTACTATAAACAATGGTTTTTAAATGCTAACCCAGGAAAAACACAAGTCTGCACCTTCCACCTCAACAACCATCAGGCTAACCGAATTCTCAGAGTCAAATGGGAAAATGAAGAACTTGAAAATACCAAATTCCCTGTATACCTTGGGGTTACTCTCGACAGAACCCTCTCATTTAAAGAACATATGAGAAAACTTAAAGAAAAAGTTGCAAGCCGTAACAACCTCCTCAGGAAACTTGCAAATTCAAAATGGGGCACAGATCCGAACACCCTCAAAACTACAGCAGTTGCTCTGTGTTTCTCCACAGCTGAGTACTGTGCCCCAGTCTGGGCTAGGTCTTGCCATGCATCAGCAGTAGATGCTGAGCTTAACCAGGCTTGTCGCACCATCACAGGCAACCTGAAACCCACACCACTACCAGCTGTGTACCGCATGGCCAGTATCGCACCACCAGCCATCAGACGTGATACTCTTACAAGACAAGAGCGCGACAAACAGCTAAGTGGCAGTAGACACCCATTATATGGCCACCAACAACCCCCACAGAGACTTAAATCTCGCAAGAGTTTTGCAACAACTAATGGTCTAGATGGGAGCAACCCAGCACAACATCGGCTGGAGCAATGGGAGATATGGGACAGGTCTACCTTCCATCCTACGGTACCACCACCATCCGAATCACTCCCAAATGGAACGTCCTTTAAAAGGAATGAATGGGTGGCCCTGAACAGAGCCAGGGCAAAAGTTGGCCGCACACAAGACAATCTCCACAAATGGGGGCTTGTTCCCTAACCAACCTGTCCCTGTGGAGAACCCATCCAAACAATGGACCACATCCTCCGAGAATGCACACTGGGTCCACATTGCACCGACCAAGATCTTCTGGATGCAAACCAATCAGCCTCACAGTGGTGCCAGTGATGGCATGAAAAGATATGATGAAGGCCCAAAACACCCGAAAATTCGATATTTTGGGGTCCTAGAAGCGATCTGTACACGCCTACTCCGTGTTAGAGTATTTTCAAAATACAGGCCCAAAACATGCTGAAAATCGATATTTTAGGTGCCCAAAGTCAATATGTGCATGCATCTTCTGTACCCGTATATATCTCAAATTCAGTCTCAAAACACCCGAAAATTTGATATTTTTGGGTCCCAGAAGCGATCTGTACATGCCTACTCAGTGCTAGAATATTTTCAAAATATAGGTCCAAAACATGCTAAATATCGATATTTTAGGTGCCTAAAGTCGATATCTCAAATTCAGGCCCAAAACACCGGAAAATTCGATATTTTGGGGTCCCAGAAGCGATCTGTACATGCCCACTCCGTGTTAGAGTATTTTCAAAATACAGGCCCAAATATACTGAAAATCGATCTTTTAGGTGCCCAAAAGTCGATAAGTGCATGTATCTTGTGTACCCGTTTATATCTCAAATTTAGGCTCAAAACACCCGAAAATTCGATATTTTGGGGTCCCAGAAGGGATCTGTACATGCCTACTCCGTGTTAGAGTATTTTCAAAATAAAGGCCCAAAACATGCTGAAAATCGATATTTTAGATGCCCAAAGTCAATATGTGCATGCATCTTCTGTACCCGTTTTTATTTAAAATTTAGGCTCAAAACACCCGAAAATTCGATATTTTGGGGTCCCAGAAGCGATCTGTACATGCCTACTCAGTGCTAGAATATTTTCAAAATATAGGCCCAAAACGTGCTAAATATTGATATTTTAGGTGCCCTAAGTCGATATCTCAAATTCAGGCTCAAAACACCCGAAAATTCGATATTTTGGGGTCCCAGAAGCGATCTGTACATGCCTACTTCGTGTTAGAGTATTTTCAAAATACAGGCCCAAAACGTGCTAAAAATTGATATTTTAGGTGCCCGAAGTCGATATCTCAAATTAAGGGCCAAAAGACCCGAAAATTCGATATTTTGGGGTCCCAGAAGCGATCTGTACATACCTACTCATTGCTAAAATATTTTCAAAACATAGGTCCAAAACATGTTAAAAATCGATATTTCAGGTGCCCAAAGTTGATATCTCAAATTCAGGCTCAAAACACCCGAAAATTCGATATTTTTAGGTCCCAGAATCGATCTGTACATGCCTACTCAGTGCTAGAATATTTTCAAAATATAGGTCCAAAACATGCTAAAATCGATATTTTAGGTGCCCAAAGTCGATATCTCAAATTCAGGCCCAAAACACCCGAAAATTCGATATTTTTGGTTCTAGAAGCGATCTGTACGAGCCTACTCAGTGCTAGAATGTTTTCAAAATATGGGCTCAAAACATGCTAAAAATCGATATTTTAAGTGTCCAAAGTCGATATGTGCATGCATCTTCTGTACCTGTTTATATCTCAAATTCAGGCTCAAAACACCCGAAAACTCGGTATTTTTGGGTCCTGGAAGCGATCTGTACATGCCTACTCCTAGTTAGAATGTTTTCTAGATACAGACCCAAAATATGCTCAAAATCGATATTTTCGGTGCCCAAAAGTCGATATGTGCATGCATCTTCAGTACCCTTTTATATCTCAAATTCAGGCTCAAAACACCCGAAAATTCGATATTTTGGGGTCCCTGAAGCGATCTGGACATGCCTACTCCGTGTTAGAGTATTTTCAAAATACAGGCCCAAAACATGCTGAAAATCGATATTTTAGGTGCCCAAAGTCAATATGTGCATGCATCTTCTGTACCCGTTTATATCTCAAATTCAGGCTCAAAACACCCGAAAATTCGATATTTTTGGGTACCAGAAGCGATCTGTACATGCCTACTCAGTGCTAGAATATTTTCAAAATATAGGTCCAAAACACGCTATATATCGATATTTTAAGTGCCTAAAATCGATATCTCAAATTCAGGCCCAAAACACCCGAAAATTCGATATTTTGGTGTCCCAGAAGCGATCTGTACATGCTTACTCCATGTTAGAGTATTTTCAAAATACAGGCCGAAAACTTACTGAAAATCGATCTTTTAAGTGCCCAAAAGTCGATATGTGTATGCATCTTCTATACCCGTTTATATCTCAAATTTAGGCTCAAAACACCCGAATATTCGATATTTTGGGGTCCCAGAAGCGATCTGTATATGCCTACTTCGTGTTAGAGTATTTTCAAAATACAAGCCCAAAACATGCTAAAAAAAAATATTTTAGGTGCCCAAAGTCGATATATCAAATTAAGGCCCAAAACACCCGAAAATTCGATATTTTGGGGTCCTAGAAGCGATCTGTTCATGCCTACTCCGTGTTAGAGTATTTTCAAAATACAGGCCCAAAACATGCTAAAAATCGATATTTTAGGTGCCCAAAGTCAATATGTGCATGCATCTTCTGTACCCGTTTATATCTCAAATTCAGGCCCAAAACACCCGAAAATTCGATATTTTTGGTTCTTGAAGCGATCTGTACGAGCCTACTCAGTGCTAGAATATTTTCAAAATATGGGCTCAAAACATGCTAAAAATCGATATTTTCGGTGCCCAATAGTCGATATGTGCATGCATCTTCAGTACCCGTTTATATCTCAAATTCAGGCTCAAAACACCCGAAAATTCGATATTTTGGGGTCCCTGAAGCGATCTGGACATGCCTACTCCGTGTTAGAGTATTTTCAAAATACAGGCCCAAAACATGCTGAAAATCGATATTTTAGGTGCCCAAAGTCAATATGTGAATGCATCTTCTGTACCCGTTTATATCTCAAATTCAGGCTCAAAACACCCGAAAATTCGATATTTTTGGGTACCAGAAGCGATCTGTACATGTCTACTCAGTGCTAGAATATTTTCAAAATATAGGTCCAAAACACGCTAAATATCGATATTTTAAGTGCCTAAAATCGATATCTCAAATTCAGGCCCAAAACACCCGAAAATTCGATATTTTGGTGTCCCAGAAGCGATCTGTACATGCCTACTCCGTGTTAGAGTATTTTCAAAATACAGGCCGAAAACTTACTGAAAATCGATCTTTTAGGTGCCCAAAAGTCGATATGTGCATGCATCTTCTGTACCCGTTTATATCTCAAATTTAGGCTCAAAACACCCGAAAATTCGATATTTTGGGGTCCCAGAAGCGATCTGTACATGCCTACTTCGTGTTGGAGGATTTTCAAAATACAGGCCCATAACATGCTGAAAATCGATATTTTAGGTGCCCAAAGTCAATACGTGTATGCATTTTCTGTACCCGTTTATATCTCAAATTCAGGCTCAAAACACCCGAAAATTCGATATTTTGGGGTCCCAGAAGGGATTTGTACATGCCTACTCAGATACAGGCCCAAAACATGCTGAAAATAGATATTTTAGGTGCCCAAACTCAATGTGTATGCATCTTTTGCACCTGTTTATATCCCAAATTTAACCTCAAAACACCCGAAAATTCGATATTTTGGGGTCCCAGAAGCGATTTGTACATGCCTACTCCGTGTTAGAGTATTTTCAAAATATAGGCCCAAAACATGCTGAAAATCGATCTTTTAGGTGCCCAAAGTCAATATGTGCATGCATCTTATGTACCCGTTTATATTTAAAATTTAGGCTCAAAACACCCGAAAATTCGATATTTTGGGGTCCCAGAAGCGATCTGTACATGCCTACTCAGTCCTAGAATATTTTCAAAATATAGGCCCAAAACGTGCTAAAAATTGATATTTTAGGTGCCCTAAGTCGATATCTCAAATTCAGGCTCAAAACACACGAAAATTCGATATTTTGGGGTCCCAGAAGCTATCTGTACATGCCTACTATGTGTTAGAGTATTTTCAAAGTACAGGCCCAAAACATGCTGAAAATCGATCTTTTAAGTGCCCAAAAGTCGATATGTGCATGCATCTTGTGTACCCGTTTATATCTCAAATTCAGGCTCCAAACACCCGAAAATTCGATATTTTGTGGTCCCAGAAGCGATTTGTACATGCCTACTCAGTGCTAAAGTGTTTTCAAAAACATAGGCTCAAAACATGCTAAAACTCGATATTTTAAGTGTCCAAAGTCGATATGTGCATGCATCTTCTGTACCCGTTTATATCTCAAATTTAGGCTCAAAACACCCGAAAATTCCATATTTTGGGGTCCCAGAAACGATCTGTACATGCCTACTTTGTGTTAGAGTATTTTCAAAATACAGGCCCAAAACATGCTAGAAATCGATATTTTACGTGCCCAAAGTCGATATCTCAAATTAAGGCCCAAAACACCCGAAAATTCGATATTTTGGGGTCCCAGAAGCGATCTGTACATACCTACTCATTGCTAAAATATTTTCAATACATAGGCCCAAAACATGTTAAAAATCGATATTTCAGGTGCCCAAAGTTGATATCTCAAATTCAGGCGCAAAACACCCGAAAATTTGATATTTTAGGGTCCCAGAAGCGATCTGTACATGCCTACTCAGTGCTAGAATATTTTCAAAATATAGGTCCAAAACATGCTAAAAATCGATATTTTAGGTGCCCAAAGTCGATATCTCAAATTCAGGCCCAAAACACCTGAAAATTCGATATTTTTGGTTCTAGAAGCGATCTTTACGTGCCTACTCAGTGCTAGAATGTTTTCAAAATATAGGCTAAAAACATGATAAAAAATCGATATTTTAAGTGTCCAAAGTCGATATGTGCATGCATCTTCTGTACCCGTTTATATCTCAAATTCAGGCTCAAAACACCCGAAAATTCGGTATTTTTGGGTCCTGGAAGCGATCTGTACATTCCTACTCCTAGTTAGAATGTTTTCTAGATACAGACCCAAAACATGCTCAAAATCGATCTTTTAGGTACCCAAAAGTCGATATGTGTATGCATCTTCGGTACCCGTTTATATCTCAAATTCAGGCTTCAAACACCCGAAAATTCGATATTTTGAAGTCCCAGAAGCGATCTGTACATGCCTACTCAGATACATGCCCAAAACATGCTTAAAATAGATATTTTAGGTGCCCAAACTCAATATGTGTATGCATCTTTTGCACCCGTTTATATCCCAAATTTATCCTCAAAACACCCGAAAATTCGATATTTTGGGGTCCCAGAAGCGATATGTACATGCCAAATCCGTGTTAGAGTTTTTTTTTTAATTCATCCCCAAAACATACTTAAAATCGATATTTTAGGTGCCCAAAGTCAATACGTGCATGCATCTTTTGTACCCGTTTATATCTCAAATTCAGGTTCAAAACACCCGAAAATTCGATATTTTGGGGTCCCAGAAGCGATCTGTACATGCCTACTCAGTGCTAGAATATTTCCAAAATATAGGCCCAAAACATGCTAAAAATCGATATTATAGGTGCCCAAGGTCGATATCTCAAATTCAGGCCCAAAACACCCGAAAATTCGATATTTTGGGGTCCCAGAAGCGATCTGTACATGCCTACTCCGTGTTAGCGTATTTTCAAAATACAGGCCCAAAACATGCTGAAAATCGATATTTTAGGTGCCCAAAGTCAATATGTGTATGCATCTTCTGTACCCGTTTATATCTCAAATTAAGGCTGAAAACACCCGAAAATTTAATACTTTGGGGTCCCAGAAGCGATCTGTACATGTCTACTCAGTGCTAGAATGTTTTCAAAATATAGGCTCAAAACATGTTAAAAATCGATATTTTAAGTGTCCAAAGTCGATATGTGCATGCATCTTCTGTACCTGTTTATATCTCAAATTCATGCTCAAAACACCCGAAAGATCGGTATTTTTGGGTCCTAGAAGCGATCTGTACATGCCTACTCCTAATTAGAATGTTTTCAAGATACAGACCCAAAACATGCTCAAAATCGATATTTTATGTGTCCAAAAGTTGATATGTGCATGCATCTTCAGTACCCATTTACATCTCAAATTCAGGCTCAAAACACCCGAAAAATCAATATTTTGGGGTCCCAGAAGCAATCTGTACATGCCTACTCAGTGCTAGAATATTTTCAAAATATAGGCCCAAAACGTGCTAAAAATCTATATTTGAGGTGCCCAAAGTCGATATCTCAAATTTAGGCCCAAAACACCCGAAAATTCGATATTTTGGGGTTCCAGAAGCGATCTGTACATGCCTACCCCGTGTTAGAGAATTTTCTGAATACAGGCTCAAAACATGCTGAAAATCGATCTTTTAGGTGCCCAAAGTCAATATGTGCATGGATCTTCTGTCCCCGTTTATATCACAAATTCAGGCTCAAAACACCCGAAAATTCGGTATTTTTGGGTCCTAGAAGCGATCTGTACATGCCTACTCCGTGTTAGAGTATTTTTAAAATACAGGCCCAAAACATGTTGAAAATCGATATTTTAGGTGACGAAAGTTAATATGTGTTAGCATCTTCTGCACCCGTTTATATCCCAATTTCAACCTCAAAACACCTGAAAATTCGATATTGTGGGGTCGCAGATGCGATCTGTACATGCCTACCCCGTGTTAGAGAATTTTCTGAATACAGGCGCAAAACATGCTAAAAATCGATCTTTTAGGTGTCCAAAGTCTATATGTGTATGCATCTTCTGCACCCGTTTTCATCGCAAATTCAGCCTCAAAACACCCGAAAATTCGATATTTTTGGGTCTCAGAAGCGATCTGTACATGCCTACACAGTGCTAGAATTTTTTCAAAATATAGGCTCAAAACATGCTAAAAATCGATATTTTAAGTGTCCAAAGTCGATATGTGCATGCATCTTCTGTACCCGTTAATATATCAAATTCAGGATCAAAACACCCCAAAATTCTGTATTTCGGGGTCCTAGAAGCGATCTGTACATGCCTAGTCCTAGTTAGAATGTTTTCAAGATACAGACCCAAAACATGCTCAAAATCGATATTTTAGGTGCCCTAAGTCAATACGTGCATGCATCTTCGGCACCAGATTATATTCCAAATTCATCCTCAAAACACCTGAAAATATGATATTTTAGGTTCCCAGAAGCGATCTGTACATGCCTAATAAGTGCTAGAATATTTTCAAAGTATAGGCTCAAAACATGCTAAAAATCGATATTTTAAGTCTCCAAAGTCGATATGTGCATGCATCTTCAGTACCCGTTTATATCTCAAATTCAGGCTCAAAACACCCGAAAATTCGATATTTTGAGGTTCCAGAAGCGATCTGTACATGCCTACCCCGTGTTAGAGAATTTTCTGAATACAGGCTCAAAACATGCTGAAAATCGATCTTTTAGGTGCCCAAAGTCAATATGTGCATTCATCTTCTGTACCCGTATATATCCCAAATTCAGCCTCAAAACACCCGAAAATTCGATATTTTTGGGTCCCAGAAGCGATCTGTACATGCCTACTCAGATACAGGCTCAAAACATGCTGAAAATCGATATTTTAGGTGCCCAAAGTCAATATGTGTATGCATCTTCTCCACGCATTTATATCTCAAATTCAACCACAAAACACCCGAAAATTCGATATTTATCAGTCCCAGAAGCGATCTGTACCTGCCTACTCAGTGCTAGAATGTTTTCAAAATATAGGCCAAAAAACAAGCTAAAAATCGATATTTTTAGTGTCCAAAGTCGATATTCTGTACCCGTTTGTATCTTAAATTCAGGCTCAAAACACCCTAAAATTCGGTATTTTTAGGTCCTAGAAGCGATATGTACATGCCTACTCCTAGTTAGAATGTTTTCAAGATACAGACCCAAAATATGGTCAAAATCGATATTTTAGGTGCCCAAGAGTCGATATGTGCATGAATCTTCAGAACCCATTTATATCTCAAATTCAGGCTCAAAACACCCGCAAATTCGATATTTTGAGGTCCCAGAAGCGATCTGTACATGCCTACCCCGTGTTAGAGTATTTTCTAAATACAGGCTCAAAACATGCTCAAAATCGATATTTTAAGTGTCCAAAGTCGATATGTGCATGCATCTTCTGTACCCGTTTATATCTCAAATTCTGGATCAAAACACCCGAAAATTCGGTATTTTGGGGTCCTAGAAGCGATCAGTACATGCCTACTCCTAGTTAGAATGTTTTCAAGATACAGACCCAAAACATACTTAAAAATCGATATTTTAGGTGCCCAAAAGTCGATATGTGCCTGCATCTTCTGTACCCGTTTGTATCTCAAATTCAACCTCAAAACACCCTAAAATTCGATATTTTTGGGTCCCCGAAGCGATCTGTACATGCCTACTCAGTGCTAGAATTTTTTTTTTAAATATAGGCTCAAAACATGCTAAAAATCGATATTTTTAGTGTCCAAAGTCGTACTTTTGTACCCGTTTATATCTTAAATTCAGGCTCAAAACACTCGAAAATTCGGTATTTTTGGGTCCTAGAAGCGATATGTACATGCCTACTACTAGTTAGAATGTTTTCAAAATATAGGCTCAAAACATGCTAAAAATCGATATTTTAAGTGTTCAAAGTCGATATGTGCATACATCTTCTGTACCCGTTTATATCTCAAATTCAGGCTCTAAACACCCGAAAATTCGTTATTTTGGGGTCCCAGAAGCGATCTGTACATGCCTACTCAGTGCTAGAATATTTTCAAATTATAGACCCAAAACATGCACAAAATCGATATTTTAAGTGTCCAAAGTCAATATCTGAATGCATCTTCTGTACCCGAAAATTCGATATTTATCAGTCCCAAAAGTCGATATGTGCATGCATCTTCTGTACCCGTTTATATCTCAAATTCAGGCTCAAAACACCCGAAAATTCGATATTTTGGGGTCCCAGAAGCGATCTGTACATGCCTACGCAGTGCTAGAATATTTTCAAAATACAGGCCCAAAACATGCTAAAAATCGATATTTTAGGTGCCCAAAGTCGATATCTCAAATTCATGTCCAAAACACCCGAAAATTCGATATTTTGGGGTCCCAGAAGCGATCTGTACATGCCTACTCCGTGTTAGAGTATTTTTAATATACACGCTCAAAACATACTGAAAATCGATCTTTTAGGTGCCCAAAAGTCGATATGTGTATGCATCTTCTGCACTCGTTTATATCCCAAATTCAACCTCAAAACACCCGAAAATTCAATATTTTAGGGTCCCAGAAGCGATCTGTACATGCCTACTCAGTGCTAGAATGATTTCAAAATATAGGCTCAAAACATGCTCAAAATCGATATTTTAGGTGCCCAAAGTCAATGCATCTTCGGCACCAGATTATATTCCAAATTCATCCTCAAAACACCTGAAAATATGATATTTTGGGTTCCCAGAAGCGATCTGTACATGCCTACTCAGTGCTAGAACATTTTCAAAATATAGACCCAAAACATGCTAAAATCGATATTTTAAGTGCCTAGAGTCGATGTATCAAATTCAAGCCCAAAACACCCGAAAATTCGATATTTTTCGGTCCCAGAAGCGATCTGTACATGCCTATTCAGATACAGGCCCAAAACATGCTGAAAATCGATATTTTAGGTGCCCAAAGTCAATATGTGTATGTATCTTCTGCAACCGTTTATATCCCAAATTCAACCCCAAAACACCCGAAAATTCGATATTTTTGGGTCCCAGAAGCGATCTGTACATGCCTACTCAGGGCTCGAATGTTTTCAAAATACAGGGCCAAATCATGCTCAAAATCGATATTTTAGGTGACCAGAAGTTGATATGTGCTTGCATCTTCAGTACCCGTTTATATCTCAAATTCAGGCTCAAAACACCCGAAAATTCGATATTTTTGGGTCCCAGAAGCGATCTGTGCATGCCTTCTCCGTGTTAAAGTATTTTCAAAATACAGGCTTAAAACATGCTGAAAATCTATATTTTAGGTGCCAAAAGTCAATATGTGTATGCATCTTCTGTACCCGTCTATATCTCAAATTCAGGTTCAAAACACCAGAAAATCCGGTATTTTTGGGTCCCAGAAGCGATCTGTACATGCCTACTCCTTGCTAGAATGTTTTCAAGATACAGACCCAAAACATGCTCAAAATCGATATTTTAGGTGCAAAAAGTCGATATGTGCATGCATCCTTTGTACCCGGTTATATCTCAAATTCAGGCTCAAAACCCCCGAAAATTCGATATTTTTGGGTCCCAGAAGCGATCTGTACATGCCTACTCAGTGCTAAAATATTTTCAAATTTTACGCCCAAAACATACTAAAAATCGATATGTTGGGTCCCAAAGTCGATATGTGCATGCATCTTCTGTACCCGTTTATATCTCAAATTCAGGCTCAAAACAACCAAAAAATCGATATTTTTGTGTCCCAGAAGCGATCTGTACATGTCTACACTGTGTTTGAGTATTTTCAAAATACAGGCCTAAAAGATGCTCAAAATCGATATTTTAGGTGCCCAAAGTCGATGTGTGCATGCATCTTCTGTACCCGTTTATATCTCAAATTCATGCTCAAAACACCCGAAAATTCAATGTTTTTGGGTCCCAGAAGCAATCTGTACGTGCATACTCCGTGTTAGAGTGTTTTTAAAATACAGGCCCAAAACATGCTGAAAATCGATATTTTATGTGCCCAAAGTCAATATGTGTATGCATCTTCTGTACCCGTCTATATTCCAAATTTAGGTTCAAAAATTCGAAAATTCGATATTTTTGAGTCCCAGAAGCAATCTGTACATGCCTACTTCTTGCTAGAATGTTTTCAAGATACAGACTCAAAACATGCTCAAAATCGATATTTTAGGTGCAAAAAGTCGATATGTGCATGCATCTTCAGTACCCGTTTATATCTCAAATTCAGGCTCAAAACACCCGAAAATTCGATATTTTTGTGTCCCAGAAGCGATCTGTACGTGTCTACTCCGTGTTAAAGTATTTTAAAAATACAGGCCCAAAATTTGCTCAAAATCGATATATTGGGTGCCCAAAGTCGATATGTGCATGCATCTTCTGTACCCGTTTATATCTCAAATTCAGACTCAAAACACCCGAATATTCGATATTTTTGGGTCCCAAAAGCCATCTGTACATGCCTACTCCGTGTCAAAGTATTTTTAAAATACAAGCCTAAAACATGCTGAAAATCGATATTTTAGCTGCCCAAAGTCAATATGTGTATGCATCTTCGGTACCCGTCTATATCCCAAATTCAGGTTCAAAACATTCGAAAATTCGATATTTTTGGGTCCCAGAAGCAATCTGTGCATGCCTACTTCTTGCTAGAATGTTTTCAAGATACAGTCTCAAAACATGCACAAAATCGATATTTTAAGTGTCCAAAGTCGATATGTACATACATCTTCTGTACCCGTTTATATCTCAAATTCAGGCTCAAAACACCCGAAAATTCGATATTTTTCGGTCCCAGAAGCGATCTGTACATGCCTATTCAGATACAGTCCCAAAACATGCTGAAAATCGATATTTTAGGTGCCCAAAGTCAATATGTGTATGTATCTTCTGCAACCGTTTATATCCCAAATTCAACCCCAAAACACCCGAAAATTCGATAGTTTTGGGTCCCAGAAGCGATCTGTACATGCCTACTCAGGGCTCGAATGTTTTCAAAATACAGGCCCAAATCATGCTCAAAATCGATATTTTAGGTGACCAGAAGTTGATATGTGCATGCATCTTCAGTACCCGTTTATATCTCAAATTCAGGCTCAAAGCACCCGAAAATTCGATATTTTTGGGTCTCAGAAGCGATCTGTACATGCCTTCTCCGTTTTAAAGTATTTTCAAAATACAGGCTTAAAACATGCTGAAAATCTATATTTTAGGTGCCAAAAGTCAATATGTGTATGCATCTTCTGTACCCGTCTATATCTCAAATTCAGGTTCAAAACACCAGAAAATCCGGTATTTTTGGGTCCCAGAAGCGATCTGTACATGCCTACTCCTTGCTAGAATGTTTTCAAGATACAGAACCAAAACATGCTCAAAATCGATATTTTAGTTGCAAAAAGTCGATATGTGCATGCATCCTTTGTACCCGGTTATATCCCAAATTCAGGCTCAAAACCCCCGAAAATTCGATATTTTTGGGTCCCAGAAGCGATCTGTACATGCCTACTCAGTGCTAAAATATTTTCAAATTTTACGCCCAAAACATACTAAAAATCGATATGTTGGGTCCCAAAGTCGATATGTGCATGCATCTTCTGTACCCGTTTATATCTCAAATTCAGGCTCAAAACAACCAAAAAATCGATATTTTTGTGTCCCAGAAGCGATCTGTACATGTCTACACTGTGTTTGAGTATTTTCAAAATACAGGCCTAAAAGATGCTCAAAATCGATATTTTAGGTGCCCAAAGTCGATGTGTGCATGCATCTTCTGTACCCGTTTATATCTCAAATTCATGCTCAAAACACCCGAAAATTCAATGTTTTTGGGTCCCAGAAGCGATCTGTACGTGCATACTCCGTGTTAGAGTGTTTTTAAAATACAGGCCCAAAACATGCTGAAAATCGATATTTTATGTGCCCAAAGTCAATATGTGTATGCATCTTCTGTACCCGTCTATATTCCAAATTCAGGTTCAAAACATTCGAAAATTCGATATTTTTGAGTCCCAGAAGCAATCTGTGCATGCCTACTTCTTGCTAGAATGTTTTCAAGATACAGTCTCAAAACATGCACAAAATCGATATTTTAAGTGTCCAAAGTCGATATGTACATACATCTTCTGTACCCGTTTATATCTCAAATTCAGGCTCAAAACACCCGAAAATTCGATATTTTTCGGTCCCAGAAGCGATCTGTACATGCCTATTCAGATACAGTCCCAAAACATGCTGAAAATCGATATTTTAGGTGCCCAAAGTCAATATGTGTATGTATCTTCTGCAACCGTTTATATCCCAAATTCAACCCCAAAACACCCGAAAATTCGATAGTTTTGGGTCCCAGAAGCGATCTGTACATGCCTACTCAGGGCTCGAATGTTTTCAAAATACAGGCCCAAATCATGCTCAAAATCGATATTTTAGGTGACCAGAAGTTGATATGTGCATGCATCTTCAGTACCCGTTTATATCTCAAATTCAGGCTCAAAACACCCGAAAATTCGATATTTTTGGGTCCCAGAAGCGATCTGTACATGCCTTCTCCGTGTTAAAGTATTTTCAAAATACAGGCTTAAAACATGCTGAAAATCTATATTTTAGGTGCCAAAAGTCAATATGTGTATGCATCTTCTGTACCCGTCTATATCTCAAATTCAGGTTCAAAACACCAGAAAATCCGGTATTGTTGGGTCCCAGAAGCGATCTGTACATGCCTACTCCTTGCTAGAATGTTTTCAAGATACAGACCCAAAACATGCTCAAATTCGATATTTTAGTTGCAAAAAGTCGATATGTGCATGCATCCTTTGTACCCGGTTATATCCCAAATTCAGGCTCAAAACCCCCGAAAATTCGATATTTTTGGGTCCCAGAAGCGATCTGTACATGCCTACTCAGTGCTAAAATATTTTCAAATTTTACGCCCAAAACATACTAAAAATCGATATGTTGGGTCCCAAAGTCGATATGTGCATGCATCTTCTGTACCCGTTTATATCTCAAATTCAGGCTCAAAACAACCAAAAAATCGATATTTTTGTGTCCCAGAAGCGATCTGTACATGTCTACACTGTGTTTGAGTATTTTCAAAATACAGGCCTAAAAGATGCTCAAAATCGATATTTTAGGTGCCCAAAGTCGATGTGTGCATGCATCTTCTGTACCCGTTTATATCTCAAATTCATGCTCAAAACACCCGAAAATTCAATGTTTTTGGGTCCCAGAAGCGATCTGTACGTGCATACTCCGTGTTAGAGTGTTTTTAAAATACAGGCCCAAAACATGCTGAAAATCGATATTTTATGTGCCCAAAGTCAATATGTGTATGCATCTTCTGTACCCGTCTATATTCCAAATTCAGGTTCAAAACATTCGAAAATTCGATATTTTTGAGTCCCAGAAGCAATCTGTACATGCCTACTTCTTGCTAGAATGTTTTCAAGATACAGACTCAAAACATGCTCAAAATCGATATTTTAGGTGCAAAAAGTCGATATGTGCATGCATCTTCAGTACCCGTTTATATCTCAAATTCAGGCTCAAAACACCCGAAAATTCGATATTTTTGTGTCCCAGAAGCGATCTGTACGTGTCTACTCCGTGTTAAAGTATTTTAAAAATACAGGCCCAAAATATGCTCAAAATCGATATATTGGGTGCCCAAAGTCGATATGTGCATGCATCTTCTGTACCCGTTTATATCTCAAATTCAGGCCCAAAACACCTGAAAATTCGAATATTTTGGGTCCCAGAAGCGATCTGTACATGCCTACTCCTTGCTAGAATGTTTTCAAGATACAGACCCAAAACATGCTGAAAATCGATATTTTAGTTGCCCAAAGTCAATATGTGTATGCATCTTCTGTACCCGTGTATATCGCAAATTCAGGCTCAAAACACCCGAAAATACGATATTTTTGGGTCCCAGAAGCGATCTGTACATGCCTACTCAGTGCTAGAATATTTTCAAATTATACGCCTAAAACATACTAAAAATCGATATTTTGGGTGCCAAAGTCGATATGTGCATGCATCTTCTGTACCCGTTTATATCTCAAATTCAGGCTCAAAACACCCGAAAATTCGATATTTTTGGGTACCAGAAGCGATCTGTACATGCCTTCTCAGTGCTAGAATATTTTCAATTTATACGCCGAAAACATTCTCAAAATCGATATTTTAGGTGCCCAAAGTCGATATGTGCATGCATCTTCTGTACCCATTTATATCCCAAATTCAGACTCAAAACACCCGAATATTCGATATTTTTGGGTCCCAAAAGCCAACTGTACATGCATACTCCGTGTTAGAGTATGTTCAAAATACAGGCCTAAAACATGCTGTAAATCGATATTTTAGCTGCCCAAAGTCAATATGTGTATGCATCTTCTGTACCCGTCTATATCCCAAATTCAGGTTCAAAACACTCGAAAATTCGATATTTTTGGGTCCCAGAAGCAATCTGTACATGCCTACTTCTTGCTAGAATGTTTTCAAGATACAGAACCAAAACATGCTCAAAATCGATATTTTAGGTGCAAAAAGTCGATATGTGCATGCATCTTCTGTACCCGTTTATATCTCAAATTCAGGCTCAAAACTCCGAAAATTCGATATTTTGTGTCCCAGAAGTGATCTGTACATGCATACTCCGTGTTAGAGTGTTTTTAAAATACAGGCCCAAAACATGCTGAAAATTGATATTTTAGGTTCACAAAGACAATATGTGTATGCATCTTCTGTACCCGTGTATATCCCATATTCAGGTTCAAAACACAAGAAAATTCGGTATTTTTGGGTCCCAGAAGCGATCTCTACATGCCTACTCAGTGCTAGAATGTTTTCAAGATACAGACCCAAAACATGCTCAAAATCGATATTTTAGGTGCAAAAAGTCGATATGTGCATACATCATCTGTACCCGGTTATATCCCAAATTCAGGCTCAAAACACCTGAAAATTCGATATTTTTGGGTCCCAGAAGCGATCTGTACATGCCTGCACTCAGTGCTAGAATATTTTCAAATTATACACCCAAAACATACTAAAAATCGATATTTTGGGTGCCAAAGTCGATATGTGCATGCATCTTCTGTACCCGTTTATATCTCAAATTCATGCTCAAAACACCCAAAAAATCGATATTTTTGTGTCCCAGAAGCGATCTGCACATGTCTACACCGTGTTTGAGTATTTTCAAAATACAGGCCCAAAAGATGCTCAAAATCGATATTTTAGGTGCCCAAAGTCGATATGTGCATGCATCTTCTGCACCCGTTTATATCTCAAATTCATGCTCAAAACACCCGAAAATTCAATGTTTTTGGGGCCCAGAAGCGATCTGTACGTGCATACTCCGTGTTAGAGTGTTTTTAAAATACAGGCCCAAAACATGCTGAAAATCGATATTTTATGTGCCCAAAGTCAATATGTGTATGCATCTCCTGTACCCGTGTATATCCCTAATTCTTGTTCAAAACACCAGAAAATTCGATATTTTTGTGTCCCAGAAGTGATCTGTGCATGCCTACTCCTTGCTAGAATGTTTTCAAGATACAAACCCAGAACATGCTCAAAATCGATATTTTAGGTGCAAAAAGTCGATATGTGCATGCATCCTCTGTACCCGGTTATATCCCAAATTCAGGCTAAAAACACTCAAAAATTCGATATTTTTGGGTCCCAAAAGCGATCTGTACATGCCTTCTCAGGGCTAGAATATTTTCAAAATATATCCCCAAAACATGCTGAAAATCGATATTTTAGGTGCCCAAAGTCGATATGTGCATGCATCTTCAGTACCCGTTTATATCTCAAATTCAGGCTCAAAACACCGGAAAATTCAATATTTTTGAATCCCAGGAGCGATCTGTACATGCCTACTCAGTGCTAGAATATTTTCAAAATATAGGCCCAAAACATACTAAAAATCGATATTTTGGCTGCAAAAGTCGATATGTGCATGCATCTTCTGTACCCAGTTATATCCCAAATTCAGGCTCAAAACACCCAAAAATTCGATATTTTTGGGTCCCAAAAGCGAACTGTACATGCCTTCTCAGTGCTAGAATATTTTCAAAATATATCCCCAAAACATGCTGAAAATCGATATTTTGGGTGCCAAAGTCGATATGTGCATGCATCTTCTGTACCCGTTTATATCTCAAATTCAGGCTCAAAACTCCGAAAATTCGATATTTTTGGGTCCCAGAAGCGATCTGTACATGCATACTCCGTGTTAGAGTGTTTTTAAAATACAGGCCCAAAACATGCTAAAAAATTGATATTTTAGGTGAACAAAGTCAATATGTGTATACATTCTCTGTACCCGGTTATATCTCAAATTCAGGCTCAAAACTCCCGAAAATTCAATATTTTTGGGTCCCAGAAGCGATCTGTACATGCCTACTCAGTGCTAGAATGTTTTCAAAATATAGGCTCAGAACATGCTCAAAATCGATATTTTGGGTGCCCAAAGTCGATATGTGCATGCATCTTCTGTACCCGTTTATATCTTAAATTCAGGCTCAAAACACCCAAATATTCGATATTTTTGTGTCCCAGAAGCGATCTGTACGTGTCTACTCCGTGTTAGAGTATTTTAAAAATACAGGCCCAAAATATGCTCAAAATCGATATATTGGGTGCCCAAAGTCGATATGTGCATGCATCTTCTGTACCCGTTTATATCTCAAATTCAGGCTCAAAAGACCCGAAAATTCAATATTTTTGGGTCCCAGAAGCGATCTGTACGTGCATACTCCGTGTTAGAGTGTTTTTAAAATACAGGCCCAAAACATGCTAAAAATCGATATTTTATGTGCCCAAAGTCGATATGTGTATACATCTTCTGTACCCGTGTATATCCCTAATTCCGGTTCAAAACACTAAAAAATTCGATATTTTTGGTTCCCAGAAGCGATCTGTACATGCCTACTCCTTGCTAGAATGTTTTCAAGATACAGACCCAAAACATGTCAAAATCGATATTTTAAGTGTAAAAAGTCGATATGTGCATGCATCTTCTGTACCTGTTTATATCTCAAATTCAGGCTCAAAACTCCGAAAATTCGATATTTTTGGGACCCTTAAGCAATCTGCACATGCCTACTCAGTGCTAGAATGTTTTTAAAATACAGGCTTAAAACATGCTATAAATCGATATTTTAGGTGTCCAAAGTCGATATGTGCATGCATCTTCTGTACCCGTTTATATCTCAAATTCAGGCTCAAAACTCCCAAAAAATCAATATTTTTGTGTCCCAGATGCGATCTGTACATGCCTACTCCGAGTTAGAGTATTTTCAAAATACAGGCCCAAAACATGCTCAAAATCGATATTTTAGGTGCCCAAAGTCGATATGTGCATGCATCTTCTGTATCCGTTTATATCTCAAATTCAGGCTCAAAACACACGAAAATTCGATATTTTTGGGTCTCAGAAGCAATCTGTACATGCCTACTCAGTGCTAGAATATTTTCAAATTATACGGCGAAAGCATACTAAAAATCGATATTTTGGGTGCCAAAGTCGATATATGCATGCATCTTCTGTACCCGTTTATATCTCAAATTCAGGCTCAAAACACCCAAAAAATCGATATTTTTGTGGCCCAGAAGCAATCTGTACATGTCTACACCGTGTTTGAGTATTTTCAAAATAAAGGCCCAAAAGATGCTCAAAATAGATATTTTAGGTGCCCAAAGTCGATATGTGCATGAATCTTCTGTACCCGGTTATATCTCAAATTCAGGCTCAAAACACCCGAAAATTCGATATTTTTGGTTCACAGAAGTGATCTGTACATGTCTACACCGTGTTAGAGTATCTTCAAAATACAGGCCCAAAACATGCTCAAAATCGATATTTTAGGTGCCCAAAGTCGATATTTGCATGCATCTTCTGTACCCGTTCATATCTCAAATTCAGGTTCAGAACACCCGAAAATTCGATTTATTTGGGTCCCAGAAGCGATCTGTACGTGTCTACTCAGTGTTGGAGTATTTTAAATATACAAGCCCAAAACATCCTCAAAATCGATATTTTGGGTGCCCAAAGTCGATATGTGCATGCATCTTCTGTACCCGTTTATATCTCAAATTCAAACTCAAAACACCCGAATATTCGATATTTTTGGGTCCCAAAAGCAATGTGAACATGCATACTCCGTGTTAGAGTATTTGCAAAATACAGGCCTAAAACATGCCGAAAATCGATATTTTTGCTGCCTAAAGTCAATATGTGTATGCATCTTCTGTACCCGTCTATATCCCAAATTCAGGTTCAAAACACTCGACAATTCGATATTTTTGGGTCCCAGAAGCAATCTGTACATGCCTACTTCTTGGTAGAATGTTTTCAAGATACAGACCCCAAACATGCTCAAAATCGATATTTTAGGTGCAAAAAATTGATTTGTGCATGCATCTTGTGTACCCGTTTATATCTCAAATTCAGGCTCAAAACACCCGAAAATTCGATATTTTTGGGTCACAGAAGCGATCTGTACATGCATACTCAGTGCTAGAATGTTTTCAAAATATAGGCTCAAAACATGCTAAAAATCGATATTTTAGGTGTCCAAAGTCGATATGTGCATGCATCATCTGTACCCGTTTATATCTCAAATTCAGGCTCAAAACACCCGAAAATTCAATATTTTTGGGTGCCAGAAGCGATCTGTACGTGCACACTCCGTGTTAGAGTGTTTTTAAAATACATGCCCAAAACATGCTGAAAATCGATATTTTATGTGCCCAAAGTCAAAATGTGTATGCATCTTCTGTACCCGTCTATATCCCAAATTGAGGCTCAAAACACCCGAAAATTCGATATTTTTGGGTCCCTGAAGCGATCTGTACATGCCTACTCCGTGTTAGAGTATTTTCAAAATACAGGCCCAAAACATGCTCAAAATCGATATTTTAGGTGCCCAAAGTCGATATGTGCATGCATCTTCTGTACCCGTCTATATCCCAAATTCAGGTTCAAAACACCCGAAAATTCGATATTTTTGGGTCCCAGAAGCGATCTGTACATGCCTACTCCTTGCTAGAATTTTTTCAAGATACAGACCCAAATCATGCTAAAAATCGATATTTTAGGTGTCCAAAGTCGATATGTGTATGCATCTTCTGTACCCGTGTATATCCCTAATTCCGGTTCAAAACTCCAGAAAATTCGATATTTTTGGTTCCCAGAAGCGATCTGTACATGCCTACTCCTTGCTAGAATGTTTTCAAGATACAGACCCAAAACATGTCAAAATCGATATTTTAAGTGTAAAAAGTCGATATGTGCATGCATCTTCTGTACCTGTTTATATCTCAAATTCCGGCTCAAAACTCCGAAAATTCGATATTTTTGGGACCCTTAACCCTAGATTAGCAGTGTCGTCTGGCATCCCGTCAAGCTGCCCCTTTTGTGTTGCTGTTAACACGGTGATAGGGCTACAAGGCTGGCATCCCATGTAATCTCTGCTTGTGTATTGGTGTTGCTGTATGAGGTGCAATCATGTGGTTTATAAATATACTATAGCTGTAGGGCCCCAATGTCCAGGATTTCGGACACGTCTGCTAACACAGGGTGGGTAGTACACTCCGGGATTTTGGACATGTCTGCTAACATATGATGGGTGATAAAGTCCCGGATTCTGGACATGTCTGGTGGAATCGGGTGTGTATTGTAACCTTGGAAAATGCAAGAATTGTCTAATAATATAACTTATTATTATATAATATTATAATATGATATTAAAATATTATATGATATATATTTTATATTATTATATTTGTTTCTTTTACAGGTTTTCAGAATTCATACGTAAATATCAAAGTGACATCCAGGTAAATACTACAAAAGTGACAGTATAAATAAAAGAAAGAGTTACAGTATATCAGAAAAAGTTTCAGTGCAAATAAAATAATAAAGTGACAATATACAAATGAGAAAGTATAGCTAAAATAAATGAGAAAGTTATTTTATCAGAAAAAGAACAAAGGGAAACTATGAATAAATGAAAGTAACAGTGAGAACAATAAAATCGAGAAAGGTGTGCTTGGATACATGCTGTGAAGTGAGGGAGCGCCTTCATGTCATCCACTAATAGATATTTCATGTAAAGTAATTTGCTTTGATTTTTTTCCAGAGAATTGCAGGTGTTTTTAAAAGTGATAATTATATAACAATGACAGTGTGAATATACAACACAGTGATAGTACAAGGAAATAACAATACAGATATAAATAACTAAGAAAGTGATACAACTAATAAAAAAAGGAACAGCATTATAATAATTGACAGTAAAAATGGCATCGAGAAAGAAGCGCTTGGACACAAGTGGTGAAGTCAGGGAGTGCCTTGACAGTTTGCTTTCCAGTGAAGAAGATGACTTACTGGAAGATGACAGCACTACCGATTCGAGTGGAGGGGAATTGGATAGGGAACATGAACTCCCACCCGATAGTGATGAGGAGATGCAGTTTGTGGTTGGTGAGAGAACACAATTCCCTTCTTCGACTCCCAAAAAACCAACACTTTCCAAGAAAATTCCACCCACACCAACATCGCCAATACCCAGCCCCACTCAACAACAGCCTGGCCCCTCACACTGTCGTGAACCACCAGCAACCACATCTGCACGTCAGCAGCGAGGCAGGCGGGCCACACGCGCAACATCTCGCGACACTGATGATGAGGAGTTTGATGCTGACAATCCACAACCCCTGCGCGTGAGGAGGAGACCTTCCATCACGGGTGCAACACCTTGGGCATCCCGGTCCCGATCCCGGTCCCGTAGATCACAAAGTAGACAACGTAGATCGCAGCTCTCATGAGGGTGAGGAACGAATAGGCCGACATCGTCGTAAAGTCAGCCCACACCCCGATCTTATTGTGGATTTAGGTGCTGACACGATGTCCAGCAACTGTGGCTTTGAGTGGCAGTGCCAGCCAAGTCACACACGTCTGTCGCGGACCCTCAGCAGGAACATCATACACGAAGCCCCTGGTCCCACTGTAGAAGCACAAGGGTTAACCGAATGTGTATCAGTGTTTGAGCTCTTCTTCCCTGACAACATTATCCTGGAGATTGTTCAGCGCACAAACCAAAAATTGCCATCTACAGGCAGGCTTATAAGAAAAAGGATGCCAGTGTTGCTGACACAAACCCTCTGGAGATACGGGCTTTGATTGGCATCCTCCTCCTTGCAGGTGTACAAAGAAGCAACCACCTAAACTACCTTGAATTGTGGCACTCAAGGATGGGAAGTCCTCCCTACAAGGCCGCAATGTCTAGCACAAGGTTTGCTTTTCTGATCAACTCACTGAGGTTTGACAACCCAGATACCAGGCAGGAGCGCCGCAGGACGGACCGATTTGCCCCAGTCAGGTCTATTTGGGACTCTTTCATTGAGCGCTGCAGGTGGATGTATACTCCTGGAGAGAACCTAACGATTGATGAACAACTGCTTGCATTTCGAGGGAGGGCAGTCTTCCGAATGTATATACCAAAAAAGACAGCTAAGTATGGACTGAAACTTATACTTTGTTGTGACAACAAATCAAAGTATTTGCTTGGGGCTATTCCATATGTAGGAAAGCAGGAGCCACCACCGCAGGGGGACCTATCCCTGGGTCATTACTACGTGAGACAACTGACACGACCATACCACCAAAGTAACAGGAATGTGACAGTGGATAATTGGTTCACATCTATCCCCCTTGCCATGGATCTACAGTCAAATTGCGGTCTAACCCTCGTGGGCACAATCAAGAGCAATAAGAAAGAAATACCATCCCAGATGGCAAATATAACTGGTTGTGGCAGCTGCATGCGAGGCATACATCTAATAATTTGCATAATATTTTTCCCTCAGGTTTAGAGGTACACCCAGCGGGAATCCGGGATTCATAAGGGAATCGCAAGTCCTACGTATCTCGGGGCACGTCTTGGCACAACATGTGCCAATTATGAGCAACCTGACAAAATACTGTAGTTAGGTGCAACACCATATGTAATGTTCCCTATTTTTTAAAAACAATTTTTACACTTTTTTTTCATTTCATCATAAGGCAATTAAATTTTCTTTGAAGAAGGTAGGCTATGTGTGTTTTCCCTTCTAAAAGGATACATTTTCTTTCAAATATTTGGAAATAAACTTTATACAATTCCTTTGATGTGTTTTTAACCCACAAATGTATGTCCGGAATAATGGACATGTCTGTCATTACGTTAGATTTGGAACGCTGCTAATCTAGGGTTAAGCAATCTGCACATGCCTACTCAGTGCTAGAATGTTTTTAAAATACAGGCTTAAAACATGCTATAAATCGATATTTTAGGTGTCCAAAGTCGATATGTGCATGCATCTTCTGTACCCGTTTATATCTCAAATTCAGGCTCAAAACTCCCAAAAAATCAATATTTTTGTGTCCCAGATGCGATCTGTACATGCCTACTCCGAGTTAGAGTATTTTCAAAATACAGGCCCAAAACATGCTCAAAATCGATATTTTAGGTGCCCAAAGTCGATATGTGCATGCATCTTCTGTATCCGTTTATATCTCAAATTCAGGCTCAAAACACACGAAAATTCGATATTTTTGGGTCTCAGAAGCGATCTGTACATGCCTACTCCGTGTTAAAGTATTTTCAAAATACAGGCCCAAAACATGCTGAAAATCTATATTTTAGGTGCCCAAAGTCAATATGTGTATGCATCTTCTGTACCCGTCTATATCCCAAATTCAGGTTCAAAACACCCGAAAATTCGATATTTTTGGGTCCCAGAAGCGATCTGTACATGCCTACTCAGTGCTAGAATATTTTCAAATTATACGGCGAAAACATACTAAAAATCGACATTTTGGGTGCCAAAGTCGATATGTGCATGCATCTTCTGTACCCGCTTATATCTCAAATTCAGGATCAAAACACCCGAAAATTCACTGTTTTTGGGTCCCAGAAGCGATTTGTACGTGCATACTCCTTGCTAGAATGTTTTCAAGATACAGACCCAAAACATGCTCAAAATCGATATTTTAAGTGCAAAAGTCGATATGTGCATGCATCTTCTGTACCCGTTTATATCTCAAATTCAGGCTCAAAACTCCGAAAATTCGATATTTTTGGGTCCCTTAAGCAATCTGTACATGCCTACTCAGTGCTAAAATATTTTCAAATTATACGCCGGAAACATACTAAAAATCGATATTTTGAGTGCCAAAGTCGATATGTGCATGCATCATCTGTACCCGTTTATATCTCAAATTCTGGCTCAAAACATCCGAAAATTCAATATTTTTGGGTCCCAGAAGCGATCTGTACGTGCACACTCCGTGTTAGAGTGTTTTTAAAATACAGATCCAAAACATGCTGAAAATCGATATTTTATGTGCCCAAAATCAAAATGTGTATGCATCTTCTGTACACGTGTATATCCCTAATTCAGGTTCAAAACACCAGAAAATTCTATTTTTTTGGGTCCCAGAAGCGGTCTGTACATGCCTACTCCTTGCTAGAATGTTTTCAAGATACAGACCCAAAACATGTTAAAAATCGATATTTTAAGTGCAAAAAGTCGATATGTGCATGCATCTTCTGTACCGTTTATATCTCAAATTCAGTCTCAAAACTCCGAAAATTCGATATTTTTGGGTCCCTTAAGCAATCTGCACATGCCTACTCAGTGATAGAATTTTTTTTAAATACAGGCTTAAAACATGCTATAAATCGATATTTTAGGTGTCCAAAGTCGATTTGTGCATACATCTTCTGAACCCGTTTATATTTCAAATTCAGGCTAAAAACACCCACAAAATCGATATTTTTGGGTCCCAGAAGCGATCTGTTCATGCCTAGTCCGTGTTAGAGTATTTTCAAAATACAGGCCCAAAACATGCTCAAAATCGATATTTTAGGTGCAAAAAGTCGATATGTGCATACATCTTCTGTATCCGTTTATATCTCAAATTCAGGCTCAAAACACCCGAAAATTCAATATTTTTGGGTCCCAGAAGCGATCTGTACATGCCTACTCCGTGTTAATGTATTTTCAAAATACAGGTCCAAAACATGCTGAAAATCTATATTTTAGGTGCCAAAGTCAATATGTGTATGCATCTTCTGTACCCGTCTATATCCCAAATTCAGGTTCAAAACACCAGAAAATTCAGTATTTTTGGGTCCCAGAAGCGATTTGTACATGCCTACTCCTTGCTAGAATGTTTTCAAGATACAGACCCAAAACATGCTCAAAATCGATATTTTAGGTGCAAAAAGTCGATATGTGCATGCATCCTCTGTACCCGGTTATATCCCAAATTCTGGCTCAAAACCCCCGAAAATTCGATATTTTTGGGTCCCAGAAGCGATCTGTACATGCCTACTCAGTGCTAGAATATTTTCAAATTATACGCCAGAAACATACTAAAAATCGATATTTTGGGTGCCAAAGTCGATATGTGCATGCATCTTCTGCACCCGTTTATATCTCAAATTCAGGCTCAAAACACCCAAAAAACCGATATTTTTGTGTCCCAGAAGCGATCTGTACATGACTACACCGTGCTATAGTATTTTCAAAATACAAGCCCAAAACATGCTCAAAATCGAAATTTTAGGTGCACAAAGTCGATATGTGAGTGCATCTTCTGTACCCGTTCATATCTCAAATTCCGGGTCAAAACAACCGAAAATTCGATATACTTGGGTTCCAGAAGCGATCTGTACGTGTCTACTCAGTGTTGGAGTATTTTAAAAATACAGGCCCAAAACATGCTCAAAATCGATATTTTGGGTGCCCAAAGTCGATATGTGCATGCATCTTCTGTACCCGTTCATATCTCAAATTCAGGCTCAGAACACCCTAAAATTCGATTTATTTGGGTTCCAGAAGCGATCTGTACGTGTCTACTCAGTGTTAGAGTATTTTTAAAAATACTGGCCCAAAACATGCTTAAAATCGATATTTTGGGTGCCCAAAGTCGATATGTGCATGCATCTTCTGTACCCGTTTATATCTCAAATTCAGACTCAAAACACCCGAATATTCGATATTTTTGGGTCCCAAAAGCAATGTGTACATGCATACTCCATGTTAGAGTATTTTCAAAGTACAGGTCTAAAACATGCTGAAAATCGATATTTTAGCTGCCAAAAAGTCAATATGTGTATGCATCTTCTGTACACGTGTATATCCCTAATTCAAGTTCAAAACACCAGAAAATTCGATATTTTTGGGTTCCAAAAGCGATCTGTACATGCCTACTCCTTGCTAGAATGTTTTCAAGATACAGACCCCAAACATGCTCAAAATCGATATTTTAAGTGCAAAAAGTCGATATGTGCATGCATCTTCTGTACCCGTTTATATCTCAAATTCAGGCTCAAAACTCCGAAAATTCGATATTTTTGGGTCCCTTAAGCGATCTGTACATGCATACTCAGTGCTAGAATGTTTTCAAAATATAGGCTCAAAACATGCTAAAAATCGATATTTTAGGTGTCCAAAGTCGATATGTGCATGCATCTTCTGTACCCGTTTATATCTCAAATTCAGGCTCAAAACACCCGAAAATTCGATATTTTTGGGTCCCAAAAGCGATCTGTACATGTCTACTCCGTGTTAGAGTATTTTTAAAATACAGGCCCAAAACATGCTAAAAATCGATATTTTAAGTGCCCAAAGTCGATATGTGCATGCATCTTCTGTACCCGTTTATATCTCAAACTCAGGTTCAAAACACCCGAAAATTCCATATTTTTGGGTTCCAGAAGCAATCTGTACGTGCATACTCCGTGTTAGAGTGTTTTTTAAATACAGGCCCAAAACAAGCTGAAAATCGATATTTTATGTGCCCAAAGTCAATATGTGTAAGCATCTTCTGTACAAGTGTATATCCCTAATTCATGTTCAAAACACCCGAAAATTCGATATTTTTGGGTCCCAAAAGCGATCTGTACATGCCTACTCCTTGCTAGAATGTTTTCAAGATACAGAACAAAAACATGCTCAAAATCGATATTTTAAGTGCAAAAAGTCGATATGTGCATGCATCTTCTGTACCCGTTTATATCTCAAATTCAGGCTCAAAACTCCGAAAATTCGATATTTTTTGGTCCCTTAAGCAATCTGCACATGCCTACTCAGTGCTAGAATGTTTTTATAATACAGGCTTAAAACATGCTATAAATCGATATTTTAGGTGTTCAAAGTCGATATGTGCATGCATCTTCTGAAGCCGTTTATATCGCAAATTCAGGCTCAAAACACCAAAAAATTCGATATTTTTGTGTCCCAGAAGCGATCTGTACATGCCTACTCCGTGTTAGAGTATTTTTAAAATACAGGCCCAAAACATGTTAAAAATCGATATTTTAGGTGCCCAAAGTCGATATGTGCATGCATCTTCTGAATCCGTTTATATCTCAAATTGAGGCTCAAAACACCCGAGAATTCGATATTTTTGGGTCCCAGAAGCAATCTGTACATGCCTACTCCGTGTTAATGTATTTTCAAAATACAGGCCCAAAACATGCTGAAAATCTATATTTTAGGTGCCCAAAGTCAATATGTGAATGCATCTTCTGTACCCGTTTATATCCCAAATTCAGGTTCAAAACACCAGAAAATTCGGTATTTTTGGGTCCCAGAAGCGATCTGTACATGCCTACTCCTTGCTAGAATTTTTTCAAGATACAGACCCAAAACATGCTCAAAATCGATATTTTAGGTGCAAAAAGTCGATATATATGTGCATGCATCCTCTGTACCCGGTTATATCCCAAATTCTGGCTCAAAACACCCGAAAATTCGATATTTTTGGGTCCCAGAAGCGATCTGTACATGCCTACTCAGTGCTAGAATATTTTCAAATTATACGACGAAAACATACTAAAAATCGATATTTTGGGTGCCAAAGTCGGTATGTGCATGCATCTTCTGTACCCGTTTATATCTCAAATTCAGGCTCAGAACACCCTAAAATTCGATTTATTTGAGTTCCAGAAGCGATCTATACGTGTCTACTCAGTGTTGGAGTATTTTAAAAATACAGGCCCAAAACATGCTCAAAATCGATATTTTGGGTGCCCAAAGTCGATATGTGCATGCATCTTCTGTACCCGCTTATATCTTAAATTCAGACTCAAAACAACCGAATATTCGATATTTTTGGGTCCCAGAAGCGATCTGTACATGCCTACTCCGTGTTAGAGTATTTTCAAAATACAGGCCCAAAACATGCTCAAAATCGATATTTTATGTGCCCAAAGTCAAAATGTGTATGCATCTTCTGTACACGTGTATATCCCTAATTCAGGTTCAAAACACCAGAAAATTCGATGTTTTTTGCTAGAATGTTTTCAAGATACAGACCCAAAACATGTTAAAAATCGATATTTTAAGTGCAAAAAGTCGATATGTGCATGCATCTTCTGTACCCGTTTATATCTCAAATTCAGGCTCAAAACTCCGAAAATTCGATATTTTTTGGCCTCTTAAGCAATCTGCACATGCCTACTCAGTCCTAGAATGTTTTTAAAATACAGGCTTAAAACATGCTATAAATCGATATTGTAGGTGTCCAAAGTCGATATATGTGCATGCATCTTCTGAACCCGTTTATATCTCAAATTCAGGCTCAAAACACCAAAAAAATCGATATTTTTGTGTCCCAGAAGCGATCTGTACATGCCTACTCCGTGTTAGAGTATTTTTAAAATACAGGCCCAAAACATGTTAAAAATCGATATTTTAGGTGCCCAAAGTCGATATGTGCATGCATCTTCTGTACCCGTTTATATCTCAAACTCAGGTTCAAAACACCCGAAAATTCCATATTTTTGGGTCCCAGAAGCAATCTGTACGTGCATACTCCGTGTTAGAGTGTTTTTTAAATACAGGCCCAAAACAAGCTGAAAATCGATTGTTTATGTGCCCAAAGTCAATATGTGTAAGCATCTTCTGTACAAGTGTATATCCCTAATTCATGTTCAAAACACCCGAAAATTCGATATTTTTGGGTCCCAAAAGCGATCTGTACATGCCTACTCCTTGCTAGAATGTTTTCAAGATACAGAACAAAAACATGCTCAAAATCGATATTTTAAGTGCAAAAAGTCGATATGTGCATGCATCTTCTGTACCCGTTTATATCTCAAATTCAGGCTCAAAACTCCGAAAATTCGATATTTTTGGGTCCCAGAAGCAATCTGCACATGCCTACTCAGTGCTAGAATGTTTTTATAATACAGGCTTAAAACATGCTATAAATCGATATTTTAGGTGTTCAAAGTCGATATGTGCATGCATCTTCTGAAGTCGTTTATATCGCAAATTCAGGCTCAAAACACCAAAAAATTCGATATTTTGGGGTCCCAGAAGCGATCTGTACATGCCTACTCCGTGTGAGAGTGTTTTTAAAATACAGGCCCAAAACATGTTAAAAATCGATATTTTAGGTGCCCAAAGTCGATATGTGCATGCATCTTCTGAATCCGTTTATATCTCAAATTGAGGCTCAAAACACCCGAAAATTCGATATTTTTGGGTCCCAGAAGCAATCTGTACATGCCTACTCCGTGTTAATGTATTTTCAAAATACAGGCCCAAAACATGCTGAAAATCTATATTTTAGGTGCCCAAAGTCAATATGTGTATGCATCTTCTGTACCCGTTTATATCCCAAATTCAGGTTCAAAACACCAGAAAATTCGGTATTTTTGGGTCCCAGAAGCGATCTGTACATGCCTACTCCTTGCTAGAATTTTTTCAAGATACAGACCCAAAACATGCTATAAATCGATATTTTAGGTGCAAAAAGTCGATATATATGTGCATGCATCCTCTGTACCCGGTTATATCCCAAATTCTGGCTCAAAACACCCGAAAATTCGATATTTTTGGGTCCCAGAAGCGATCTGTACATGCCTACTCAGTGCTAGAATATTTTCAAATTATACGACGAAAACATACTAAAAATCGATATTTTGGGTGCCAAAGTCGATATGTGCATGCATCTTCTGTACCCGTTTATATCTCAAATTCAGGCTCAAAACACCCAAAAAATCGATATTTTTGTTTCCCAGAAGCAATCTGTACATGTCTACACCGTGCTATAGTATTTTCAAAATACAGGCCCTAAACATGCTCAAAATCGATATTTTAGGTGCCCAAAGTCGATATGTGCATGCATCTTCTGTACCCGTTCATATCTCAAATTCAGGCTCAGAACACCCTAAAATTCGAATTATTTGGGTTCCAGAAGCGATCTGTACGTGTCTACTCAGTGTTAGAGTATTTTTAAAAATACAGGCCTAAAACATGCTTAAAATCGATATTTTAGGTGCCCAAAGTCGATATGGGCATGCATCTTCTGTACCCGTTTATATCTCAAATTCAGACTCAAAACACCCGAATATTCGATATTTTTGGGTCCCAAATGCAATGTGTACATGCATACTCCGTGTTAGAGTATTTTCAAAGTACAGGCCTAAAACATGCTGAAAATCGATATTTTAGCTGCCCAAAGTCAATATGTGTAAGCATCTTCTGTATCCGTCTATATCCCAAATTCAGGTTCAAAACACTCGAAAATTCGATATTTTTGGGTCCCAGAAGCAATCTGTACATGCCTACTTCTTGCTAGAATTTGTTCAAGATACAGACCCAAAACATGCTCAAAATCGATATTTTAGGTGCAAAAAGTCGATATGTGCATGCATCCTCTGTACCCGGTTATATCCCAAATTCTGGCTCAAAACCCTCAAAAAATCGATATTTTTGGGTCCCAGAAGCGATCTGTACATGCCTACTCATTACTAGAATATTTTTTAAATTATACGCCGAAAACATACTAAAAATCGATATTTTGGGTGCCAAAGTCGATATGAGCATGCATCTTCTGTACCCGTTTATATCTCAAATTCAGGCTCAAAACACCCAAAAAATCGATATTTTTGTGTCCCTGAAGCGATCTGTACATATTTACACCGTACTATAGTATTTTCAAAATACAGGCCCAAAACATGCGAAAAATCGATATTTTAGGTGCTCAAAGTCGATATGTGCATGCATCTTCTGTACCCGTTCATATCTCAAATTCAGGCTCAGAACACCCTAAAATTCGATTTATTTGGGTTCCAGAAGCGATCTGTTCGTGTCTACTCAGTGTTAGAGTATTTTAAAAATACAGGCCTAAAACATGCTCAAAATCGTTATTTTGGGTGCCCAAAGTCGATATGTGTATGCATCTTCTGTACCCGTTTATATCTCAAATTCAGACTCAAAACACTCGAAAATTCGATATTTTTGGGTCCCAGAAGCAATCTGTACGTGCATACTCCGTGTTAGAGTGTTTTTAAAATACAGGCCCAAAACATGCTGAAAATCGATATTTTATGTGCCCAAAGTCAATATGTGTAAGCATCTTCTGTACACGTGTATATCCCTAATTCAAGTTCAAAACACACGAAAATTCGATATTTTTGGGTCCCAAAAGCGATCTGTACATGCCTACTCCTTGCTAGAATGTTTTCAAGATACAGACCAAAAACATGCTCAAAATCGATATTTTAAGTGCAAAAAGTCGATATGTGTATGAATCTTCTGTACCCGTTTATATCTCAAATTCAGGCTCAAAACTCCGAAAATTCGATATTTTTGGGTCCCAGAAGCGATCTGTACATGCCTACTCCTTGCTAGAATTTTGTCAAGATACAGACACAAAACATGCTCAAAATCGATATTTTAGGTGCCCAAAGTCGATATGTGCATGCATCTTCTGTACCCGTTCATATCTCAAATTCAGGCTCAGAACACCCTAAAATTCGATTTATTTGAGTTCCAGAAGCGATCTATACGTGTCTACTCAGTGTTGGAGTATTTTAAAAATACAGGCCCAAAACATGCTCAAAATCGATATTTTGGGTGCCCAAAGTCGATATGTGCATGCATCTTCTGTACCCGCTTATATCTCAAATTCAGACTCAAAACAACCGAATATTCGATATTTTTGGGTCCCAGAAGCGATCTGTACGTGTCTACTCAGTGTTAGAGTATTTTTAAAAATACAGGCCCAAAACATGCTCAAAATCGATATTTTATGTGCCCAAAGTCAAAATGTGTATGCATCTTCTGTACACGTGTATATCCCTAATTCAGGTTCAAAACACCAGAAAATTCGATGTTTTTTGGTAGAATGTTTTCAAGATACAGACCCAAAATATGTTAAAAATCGATATTTTAAGTGCAAAAAGTCGATATGTGCATGCATCTTCTGTACCCGTTTATATCTCAAATTCAGGCTCAAAACTCCGAAAATTCGATATTTTTTGGTCCCATAAGCAATCTGCACATGCCTACTCAGTCCTAGAATGTTTTTAAAATACAGGCTTAAAACATGCTATAAATCGATATTGTAGGTGTCCAAAGTCGATATGTGCATGCATCTTCTGAACCCGTTTATATCTCAAATTCAGGCTCAAAACACCCAAAAAATCGATATTTTTGTGTCCCAGAAGCGATCTGTACATACCTACTCCGTGTTAGAGTATTTTTAAAATACAGGCCCAAAACATGTTAAAAATCGATATTTTAGGTGACCAAAGTCGATATGTGCATGCATCTTCTGAATCCGTTTATATCTCAAATTCAGGCTTAAAACACCCGAAAATTCGATATTTTTGGGTCCCAGAAGCGATCTGTACATGCCTACTCCGTGTTAATGTATTTTCAAAATACAGGCCCAAAACATGCTGAAAATCTATATTTTAGGTGCCCAAAGTCAATATGTGTATGCATCTTCTGTACCCGTTTATATCCCAAATTCAGGTTCAAAACACCAGAAAATTCGGTATTTTTGGGTCCCAGAAGCGATCTGTACATGCCTACTCCTTGCTAGAATTTTGTCAAGATACAGACACAAAACATGCTCAAAATCGATATTTTAGGTGCAAAAAGTCGATATATATGTGCATGCATCCTCTGTACCCGGTTATATCCCAAATTCTGGCTCAAAACACCCGAAATTCGATATTTTTGCCTCCCAGAAGCGATCTGTACATGCCTACTCAGTGCTAGAATATTTTCAAATTATACGGCAAAAACATACTAAAAATCGATATTTTGGGTGCCAAAGTCGATATGTGCATGCATCTTCTGTACCCGTTTATATCTCAAATTCAGGCTCAAAACACCCAAAAAATCGATATTTTTGTGTCCCAGAAGCGATCTGTACATGTCTACACCGTGCTATAGTATTTTCAAAATACAGGCCCAAAACATGCTGAAAATCGATATTTTAGGTGCCCAAAGTCGATATGTGCATGCATCTTCTGAATCCGTTTATATCTCAAATTCAGGCTCAAAACTCCGAAAATTCGATATTTCTGGGTCCTTTAAGCAATTTGCACATGCCTACTCAGTGCTAGAATGTTTTTAAAATACAGGCTTAAAACATGCTATAAATCGATATTTTAGGTGTCCAAAGTCAATTAGTGCATGCATCTTCTGTACCCGTTTATATCACAAATTCAGGCTCAAAACACCCGAAAATTCAATATTTTTGGGTCCCAGAAGCGATCTGTACATGTCGACACCGTGCTATAGTAATTTCAAAATACAGGCAAAAAACATGCTCAAAATCGATATTTTAGGTGCCCAAAGTCGATATGTGCATGCATCTTCTGTACCCGTTTATATTTCAAATTCAGGCTCAGAACACCCTAAAATTCGATTTATTTGGGTTCCAGAAGCGATCTGTACGTGTCTACTCAGTGTTAGAGGTTTTTTTTAAATACAGGCCTAAAACATGCTTAAAATCGATATTTTAGGTGCCCAAAGTCGATATGTGCATGCATCTTCTGTACCCGTTTATATCTCAAATTCAGACTCAAAACACCCGAATATTCGATATTTTTGGGTCCTAAATGCAATGTATACATGCATACTCCGTGTTAGAGTATTTTCAAAGTACAGGCCTAAAACATGCTGAAAATCGATATTTTAGCTGCCCAAAGTCAATATGTGTATGCATCTTCTGTATCCGTCTATATCCCAAATTCAGGTTCAAAACACTCGAAAATTCGATATTTTTGGGTCCCAGAAGCAATCTGTACATGCCTACTTCTTGCTAGAATTTGTTCAAGATACAGACCCAAAACATGCTCAAAATCGATATTTTAGGTGCAAAAAGTCGATATGTGCATGCATCTTCTGTACCCGTTTATATCTCAAATTCAGGCTCAAAACTCCGAAAATTCGATATTTCTGGGTCCTTTAAGCAATCTGCACATGCCTACTCAGTGCTAGAATGTTTTTAAAATACAGGCTTAAAACATGCTATAAATCGATATTTTAGGTGTCCAAAGTCGATAAGTGCATGCATCTTCTGTACCCGTTTATATCACAAATTCAGGCTCAAAACACCCGAAAATTCAATATTTTTGGGTCCCAGAAGCGACCTGTACATGTCGACACCGTGCTATAGTAATTTCAAAATACAGGCAAAAAACATGCTCAAAATCGATATTTTAGGTGCCCAAAGTCGATATGTGCATGCATCTTCTGTACCCGTTCATATCTCAAATTCAGGCTCAGAACACCCTAAAATTCGATTTATTTGAGTTCCAGAAGCGATCTATACGTGTCTACTCAGTGTTGGAGTATTTTAAAAATACAGGCCCAAAACATGCTCAAAATCGATATTTTGGGTGCCCAAAGTCGATATGTGCATGCATCTTCTGTACCCGCTTATATCTCAAATTCAGACTCAAAAAAACCGAATATTCGATATTCTTGGGTCCCAGAAGCGATCTGTACATGCCTACTCCGTGTTAGAGTATTTTCAAAATACATGCCCAAAACATGCTCAAAATCGATATTTTATGTGCCCAAAGTCAAAATGTGTATGCATCTTCTGTACACGTGTATATCCCTAATTCAGGTTCAAAACACCAGAAAATTCGATGTTTTTTGCTAGAATGTTTTCAAGATACAGACCCAAAACATGTTAAAAATCGATATTTTAAGTGCAAAAAGTCGATATGTGCATGCATCTTCTGAACCCGTTTATATCTCAAATTCAGGCACAAAACACCAAAAAAATCGATATTTTTGTGTCCCAGAATCGATCTGTACATGCCTACTCCGTGTTAGAGTATTTTTAAAATACAGGACAAAAACATGTTAAAAATCGATATTTTAGGTGCCCAAAGTCGATATGTGCATGCATCTTCTGAATCCGTTTATATCTCAAATTCAGGCTCAAAACACCCGAAAATTCGATATTTTTGGGTCCCAGAAGCGATCTGTTCATGCCTACTCCGTGTTAATGTATTTTCAAAATACAGGCCCAAAACATGCTGAAAATCTATATTTGAGGTGCCCAAAGTCAATATGTGTATGCATCTTCTGTACCCGTTTATATCCCAAATTCAGGTTCAAAACACCAGAAAATTCGGTATTTTTGGGTCCCAGAAGCGATCTGTACATGCCTACTCCTTGCTAGAATTTTTTCAAGATACAGACCCAAAACATGCTCAAAATCGATATTTTAGGTGCAAAAAAGTCAATATGTGCATGCATCTTCTGTACCCGTTTATATCTCAAATTCGGGCTCAAAACACCCAAAAAATCGATATTTTTGTGTCTCAGAAGCGATCTGTACATGTCTACACCGTGCTATAGTATTTGCAAAATACAGGCCCAAAACATGCTGAAAATCGATATTTTAGGTGCCCAAAGTCGATATGCGCATGCATCTTCTGAATCCGTTTATATCTCAAATTCAGGCTCAAAACTCCGAAAATTCGATATTTCTGGGTCCTTTAAGCAATCTGCACATGCCTACTCAGTGCTAGAATGTTTTTAAAATACAGGCTTAAAACATGCTATAAATCGATATTTTAGGTGTCCAAAGTCGATTAGTGCATGCATCTTCTGTACCCGTTTATATCACAAATTCAGGCTCAAAACACCCGAAAATTCAATATTTTTGGGTCCCAGAAGCGATCTGGACATGTCGACACCGTGCTATAGTAATTTCAAAATACAGGCAAAAAACATGCTCAAAATCGATATTTTAGGTGCCCAAAGTCGATATGTGCATGCATCTTCTGTACCCGTTTATATTTCAAATTCAGGCTCAGAACACCCTAAAATTCGATTTATTTGGGTTCCAGAAGCGATCTGTACGTGTCTACACAGCGTTAGAGTTTTTTTTTAAATACAGGCCTAAAACATGCTTAAAATCGATATTTTAGGTGCCCAAAGTCGATATGTGCATGCATCTTCTGTACCCGTTTATATCTCAAATTCAGACTCAAAACACCCGAATATTCGATATTTTTGGGTCCCAAATGCAATGTATACATGCATACTCCGTGTTAGAGTATTTTCAAAGTACAGGCCTAAAACATGCTGAAAATCGATATTTTAGCTGCCCAAAGTCAATATGTGTATGCATCTTCTGTATCCGTCTATATCCCAAATTCAGGTTCAAAACACTCGAAAATTCGATATTTTTGGGTCCCAGAAGCAATCTGTACATGCCTACTTCTTGCTAGAATTTGTTCGAGATACAGACCCAAAACATGCTCAAAATCGATATTTTAGGTGCAAAAAGTTGATATGTACATGCATCTTCTGTACCCGTTTATATCTCAAATTCAGGCTCAAAACTCCGAAAATTCGATATTTCTGGGTCCTTTAAGCAATCTGCACATGCCTACTCAGTGCTAGAATGTTTTTAAAATACAGGCTTAAAACATGCTATAAATCGATATTTTAGGTGTCCAAAGTCGATAAGTGCATGCATCTTCTGTACCCGTTTATATCACAAATTCAGGCTCAAAACACCCGAAAATTCAATATTTTTGGGTCCCAGAAGCGACCTGTACATGTCGACACCGTGCTATAGTAATTTCAAAATACAGGCAAAAAACATGCTCAAAATCGATATTTTAGGTGCCCAAAGTCGATATGTGCATGCATCTTCTGTACCCGTTCATATCTCAAATTCAGGCTCAGAACACCCTAAAATTCGATTTATTTGAGTTCCAGAAGCGATCTATACGTGTCTACTCAGTGTTGGAGTATTTTAAAAATACAGGCCCAAAACATGCTCAAAATCGATATTTTGGGTGCCCAAAGTCGATATGTGCATGCATCTTCTGTACCCGCTTATATCTCAAATTCAGACTCAAAACACCCGAATATTCGATATTCTTGGGTCCCAGAAGCGATCTGTACATGCCTACTCCGTGTTAGAGTATTTTCAAAATACAGGCCCAAAACATGCTCAAAATCGATATTTTATGTGCCCAAAGTCAAAATGTGTATGCATCTTCTGTACACGTGTATATCCCAAATTCTGGCTCAAAACACCCGAAAATTCGATATTTTTGGGTCCCAGAAGCGATCTGTTCATGCTTACTCAGTGCTAGAATATTTTCAAATTATACGGCGAAAACATACTAAAAATCGATATTTTGGGTGCCAAAGTCGATATGTGCATGCATCTTCTGTACCCGTTTATATCCCAAATTCAGGTTCAAAACACCAGAAAATTCGGTATTTTTGGGTCCCAGAAGCGATCTGTACATGCCTACTCCTTGCTAGAATTTTTTCAAGATACAGACCCAAAACATGCTCAAAATCGATATTTTAGGTGCTCAAAGTCGATATGTGCATGCATCTTCTGTACCCGTTCATAACTCAAATTCAGGCTCAGAACACCCTAAAATTCGATTTATTTGGGTTCCTGAAGCAATCTGTACGTGTCTACTCAGTGTTAGAGTATTTTAAAAATACAGGCCCAAAACATGCTCAAAATCGATATTTTGGGTGCCCAAAGTCGATATGTGCATGCATCTTCTGTACCCGTTTATATCTCAAATTCAGACTCAGAACACCCGAATATTCGATATTTTTGGGTCCCAATAGCAATGTGTACATGCATACTCCGTGTTAGAGTATTTTCAAATTACAGGCCTAAAATATGCTGAAAATCGATATTTTAGCTGCCCAAAGTCAATATGTGTATGCATCTTCTGTAACCGTCTATATCCCAAATTCAGGTTCAAAACACTCGAAAATTCGATATTTTTGGGTCCCAGATGCAATGTGTACGTGCATACTCCGTGTTAGAGTGTTTTTAAAATACAGGCCCAAAACATGCTGAAAATCGATATTTTATGTGCCCAAAGTCAATATGTGTAAGCATCTTCTGTACACGTGTATATCCCTAATTCAAGTTCAAAACACCCGAAAATTCGATATTTTTGGGTCCCAGAAGCAATCTGTACATGCCTACTCCTTGCTAGAATGTTTTCAAGATACAGACCCAAAACATGCTCAAAATCGATATTTTAGGTGCAAAAAGTCGAAATGGGCATGCATCTTCTGTACCCGTTTATAGCTCAAATTCAGGCTCAAAACTCCGAAAATTCGATATTTCTGGGTCCCTTAAGCAATCTGCACATGCCTACTCAGTGCTAGAATGTTTTTAAAATACAGGCTTAAAACATGCTGAAAATCGATATTTTAGCTGACCAAAGTCAATATGTGTATGCATCTTCTGTACCCGGTTATATCCCAAATTCTGGCTCAAAACCCCCGAAAATTCGATATTTTTGGGTCCCAGAAGCTATCTGTACATGCCTGCACTCAGTGCTAGAATATTGTCAAATTATACACCCAAAACATACTAAAAATCGATATTTTGGGTGCCAAAGTCGATATGTGCATGCATCTTCTGTACTTGTTTATATCTCATATTCAGGCTCAAAACACCCAAAAAAATCGATATTTTTGTGTCCCAGAAGCGATTTGTACATGTCTACACCGTGCTATAGTAATTTCAAAATACAGGCAAAAAACATGCTCAAAATCGATATTTTAGTTGCCCAAAGTCGATATGTGCATGCATCTTCTGTACCCGTTCATATCTCAAATTCAGGCTCAGAACACCCTAAAATTCGATTTATTTGGGTTCCAGAAGCGATCTATACGTGTCTACTCAGTGTTGGAGTATTTTAAAAATACAGGCCCAAAACATGCTCAAAATCGATATTTTGGGTGCCCAAAGTCGATATGTGCATGCATCTTCTGTACCCGTTTATATCTCAAATTCAGACTCAAAACAACCGAATATTTGATATTTTTGGGTCCCAGAAGCGATCTGTACATGCCTACTCCGTGTTAGAGTATTTTCAAAAATACAGGCCCAAAACATGCTCAAAATCGATATTTTATGTGCCCAAAGTCAAAATGTGTATGCATCTTCTGTACACGTGTATATCCCTAATTCAGGTTCAAAACACCAGAAAATTCGATTTTTTTGGGTCCCAGAAGCGATCTGTACATGCCTACTCCTTGCTAGAATATTTTCAAGATACAGACCCAAAACATGATCAAAATCGATATTTTAAGTGCAAAAAGTCGATATGTGCATGCATCTTCTGTACCCGTTTATATCTCAAATTCAGGCTCAAAACTCCGAAAATTCGATATATTTGGGTCCCTTAAGCAATCTGCACATGCCTACTCAGTACTAGAATGTTTTTAAAATACAGGCTCAAAACATGCTATAAATCGATATTTTAGGTGTCCAAAGTCGATATGTGCATGCATCTTCTGAACCCGTTTATATCTCAAATTCAGGCTCAAAACACCCAAAAAATCGATATTTTTGTGTCCCAGAAGCGATCTGTACATGCCTACTCCGTGTTAGAGTATTTTCAAAATACAGGCCCAAAACATGCTCAAAATCGATATTTTAGGTGCAAAAAGTCGATATGTGCATGCATCCTCTGTACCCGGTTATATCCCAATATCTGGCTCAGAACACCCGAAAATTCGATATTTTTGTGTCCCAGAAGCGATCCGTACATGTCTACACCGTGTTTGAGTATTTTCAAAATACAGGACCAAAACATGCTCAAAATCGATATTTTAGGTGCCCGAAGTCGATATGTGTATGCATCTTCTGTACCTGTTCATATCCCAAATTCAGGCTCAGAACAACCGAAAATTCGATTTATTTGGGTCCCAAAAGCCATCTGTACATGCATACTCCGTGTTAGAGTATTTTTAAAATACAGGCCTAAAACATGCTGTAAATCGATATTTTAGCTGCCCAAAGTCAATATGTGTATGCATCTTCTGTACCCGTCTATATCCCAAATTCAGGTTCAAAACACTCGAAAATTCGATATTTTTGAGTCCCAGAAGCAATCTGTACATGCCTACTTCTTGCTAGAAAGTTTTCATGATACAGACACAAAACATGCTCAAAATCGATATTTTAGGTGCAAAAAGTCGATATGTGCATGCATCTTCTGTACCCGTTTATATCTCAAATTCAGGCTCAAAACACCCAAAAAATCGATATTTTTGTGTCCCAGAAGCGATCTGTACATGCATACTCCGTGTTAGAGTATTTTCAAAATACAGGCCCAAAATATGCTCAAAATCGATATTTTAGGTGCCCAAAGTCGATATGTGCATGCATCTTCTGTACCCGTTTATATCTCAAATTCAGGCTCAAAACACCCGAAGAGTCGATATTTTTTCGTCCCAGAAGCGATCTGTACGTGCGTACTCCGTGTTAGAGTGTTTTTAAAATACAGGCTCAAAACATGCTGAAAATCGATATTTTATGTGCCCAAAGTCAATATGTGTATGCATCTTCTGTACACGTCTATATCCCAAATTCAGGTTCAAAACACCAGAAAATTCGGTATTTTTGGGTCCCAGAAGCGAACTGTACATGCCTACTCCTTGCTAGAATGTTTTCAAGATACAGACCCAAAACATGCTTAAAATCGATATTTTAGGTGCAAAAAGTCGATATGTGCATGCATCCTCTGTACCCGGTTATATCCCAAATTCAGGCTCAAAACCCCAGAAAATTCGATTTTTTTTTGTCCCAAAAGCGATCTGTACATGCCTACTCAGTGCTATAGTTTTTTCAAAATACAGGCCCAAAACATGCTCGAAATCGATATTTTAGGTTCCCAAAGTCGATATGTGCATGCATCTTCAGTACCCGTTTATATCTCAAATTCAGGCTCAGAACACACTAAAATTCGATTTATTTGGGTTCCATGAGCGATCTGTACGTGTCTACTCAGTGTTAGAGTATTTTAAAAATACGGGCCAAAAACATGCTCAAAATCGATATTTTAGGTGCCCAAAGTCGATATGTGCATGCATCTTCTGTACACGTTCATATCTCAAATTCTGGCTCAGAACACCAGAAAATTCGATTTTTTTTGGGTCCCAGAAGCGATCTGTACATGTCTACTCAGTGTTAGAGTATTTTAAAAATTCAGGCTCAAAACATGCTCAAAATCGATATTTTGGGTGCCCAAAGTCGATATGTGCATGCATCTTCTGTACCCGTTTATATCACAAATTCAGGCTCAAAACACCCGAAAATTCAATATTTTTGGGTCCCAGATGCAATCTGTACGTGCACACTCCATGTTAGAGTGTTTTTAAAAAAAAGGCCCGAAACATGCTCAAAATCGATATTTTATGTGCCCAAAGTCAAAATGTGTATGCATCTTCTGTACACGTGTATATCCCTAATTCAGGTTCAAAACACCAGAAAATTCGATATTTTTGTGTCCCAGAAGCGATCTGTACATGCCTACTCCGTGTTAGAGTATTTTCAAAATACAGGCCCAAAACATGCTCAAAATCGATATTTTAGGTGCCCAAAGTCGATATGTGTCTGCATCTTCTGTACCCGTTTATATCTCAAATTCAGGCTTAAAACACCCGAAAATTCAATATTTTTGGGTCCCAGATGCGATCTGTACGTGCACACTCCATGTTAAAGTGTTTTTAAAAAAAAGGCCCGAAACATGCTCAAAATCGATATTTTATGTGCCCAAAGTCAAAATGTGTATGCATCTTCTGTACACGTGTATATCCCTAATTTAGGTTCAAAACACCAGAAAATTCGATTTTCTTGGGTCCCAGAAGCGATCTGTACATGCCTACTCCTTGCTAGAATATTTTTAAGATACAGACCCAAAACATGATCAAAATCGATATTTTAAGTGCAAAAAGTCGATATGTGCATGCATCTTCTGTACCCGTTTATATCTCAAATTCAGGCTCAAAACTCCGAAAATTCGATATATTTGGGTCCCTTAAGCAATCTGCACATGCCTACTCAGTACTAGAATGTTTTTAAAATACAGGCTCAAAACATGCTATAAATCGATATTTTAGGTGTCCAAAGTCGATATGTGCATGCATCTTCTGAACCCGTTTATATCTCAAATTCAGGCTCAAAACACCCAAAAAATCGATATTTTTGTGTCCCAGAAGCGATCTGTACATGCCTACTCCGTGTTTGAGTATTTTCAAAATACAGGCCCAAAACATGCTCAAAATCGATATTTTAGGTTTCCCAAAGTCGATATGTGCATGCATCTTCTGTACCCGTTTATATCTCAAATTCAGGCTCAAAACACCCGAAAATTCAATATATATTTGGGTCCCAGAAGCGATCTGTACATGCCTACTCCTTGCTAAAAAAATTTCAAGAAACAGACCCAAAACATGCTCAAAATCGATATTTTAGGTGCAAAAAGTCGATATGTGCATGCATCCTCTGTACCCGGTTATATCCCAATATCTGGCTCAGAACACCCGAAAATTCGATATTTTTGTGTCCCAGAAGCGATCCGTACATGTCTACACCGTGTTTGAGTATTTTCAAAATACAGGACCAAAACATGCTCAAAATCGATATTTTAGGTGCCCGAAGTCGATATGTGCATGCATCTTCTGTACCCGTTTATATCTCAAATTCAGGCTCAAAACACCCGAAGAGTCGATATTTTTGCGTCCCAGAAGTGATCTGTACATGCCTACTCCGTGTTAATGTATTTTCAAAATACAGGCCCAAAACATGCTGAAAATCTATATTTTAGGTGCCCAAAGTCAATATGTGAATGCATCTTCTGTACACGTCTATATCCCAAATTCTGGCTCAAAACACCCAAAAATCGATATTTTTGTGTCCCAGAAGCGATCTGTACATGCCTACTCAGTGCTAGAATATTTTCAAATTATACGGCCAAAACATACTAAAAATCTATATTTTGGTTGCCAAAGTCGATATGTGCATGCATCTTCTGTACCTGTTTATATCTCAAATTCAGGCTCAAAACACCCAAAAAATCGATATTTTTGTGTCCCTGAAGCGATCTGTGCATGTCTACACTGTGCTATACTTTTTTCAAAATACCTGCCCAAAACATGCTCGAAATCGATATTTTAGGTTCCCAAAGTCGATATGTGCATGCATCTTCTGTATCCGTTCATATCTCAAATTCAGGCTCAGAACACCCTAAAATTCGATTTATTTGGGTTCCAGAAGCGATCTGTACGTGTCTTCTCAGTGTTAGAGTATTTTAAAAATACAGGCCAAAAACATGCTCAAAATCGTTATTTTGGGTGCCCAAAGTCGATATGTGCATGCATCTTCTGTACCCGTTTACATCTCAAATTCAGACTCAAAACACCCAAATATTCGATATTTTTGGGTCCCAAAAGCAATGTGTACATGCATACTCCGTGTTAGAGTATTTTAAAAAAACAGGCCTAAAACATGCTGAAAATCGATATTTAAGCTGCCCAAAGTCAATATGTGTATGCATCTTCTGTACCCGTCTATATCCCAAATTCAGGTTCAAAACACTCGAAAATTCGATATTTTTGGGTCCCAGAAGCAATCTGTACATGCCTACTTCTTGCTAGAATGTATTCAAGATACAGACCCAAAACATGCTCAAAATCGATATTTTAGGTGCAAAAAGTCGAAATGTGCATGCATCTTCTGTACCCGTTTATATCTCAAATTCAGGCTCAAAACACCCGAAAATTCGATATTTTTGGGTCCCCGAAGCGATCTGTACATGCCTACTCCGTGTTAGAGTATTTTCAAAATACAGGCCCAAAACATGCTCAAAATCGATATTTTAGGTGCCCAAAGTCGATATGTGCATGAATCTTCTGTATCCGTCTGTATCCCAAATTCAGGTTCAAAACACCAGAAAATTCGACAATTTTGGGTCCCAGAAGCGATCTGTACATGCCTACTCCTTGCTAGAATTTTTTCAAGATACAGACCTAAAACATGCTCAAAATCGATATTTTAGGTGCAAAAAGTCGATATGAGCATGCATCCTCTGTACCTGGTTATATCGCAATTTCTGGCTCAAAACACCCGAAAATTCGATATTTTTGGGTCCCAGAAGCGTTCTGTACATGCCTACTCAGTGCTAGAATATTTTTAAATTATACGCCCAAAACATACTGAAAATCGATATTTTGGGTGCCCAAAGTCGATATGTGCATGCATCTTCTGTACCAGTTTATATCTCAAATTCAGGCTCAAAACACCCAAAAAATCGATAATTTTGTGTCCCAGAAGCGATCTGTACATGTTTACACCGTGTTTGAGGATTTTCAAAATACAGGCCCAAAACATGCTCAAAATCGATATTTTAGGTGCCCGAAGTCGATATGTGCATGCATCTTCTGTACCCGTTTATATCTCAAATTCAGACTCAAAACACCCGAATATTCGATATTTTTGGGTCCCAAAAGCCATCTGTACATGCATACTCCGTGTTAGAGTATTTTTAAAATACAGGCTTAAAACATGCTGTAAATCGATATTTTAGCTGCCCAAAGTCAATATGTGTATGCATCTTCTGTACCTGTCTATATCCCAAATTCAGGTTCAAAACACCCGAAGAGTCGATATTTTTGCGTCCCAGAAGTTATCTGTACATGCCTACTCCGTGTTAATGTATTTTCAAAATACAGGCCCAAAACATGCTAAAAATCTATATTTTAGGTGCCCAAAGTCAATATGTGTATGCATCTTCTGTACACGTCTATATCCCAAATTCAGGTTCAAAACACCAGAAAATTCGGTATTTTTGGGTCCCAGAAGCGACCTGTACATGCCTACTCCTTGCTAGAATGTTTTCAAGATACAGACCCAAAACATGCTTAAAATCGATATTTTAGGTGCAAAAAGTCGATATGTGCAAGCATCCTCTGTACCCGGTTATATCCCAAATTCTGGCTCAAAACCCCCGAAAATTCGATATTTTTTTGTCCCAGAAGCGATCTGTACATGCCTACTCAGTGGTAGAATATTTTCAAATTATACGGCCAAAACATACTAAAAATCGATATTTTGGTTGCCAAAGTCGATATGTGCATGCATCTTCTGTACCTGTTTATATCTTAAATTCAGGCTCAAAACACCCAAAAAATCGATATTTTTGTGTCCCTGAAGCGATCTGTGCATGTCTACACTGTGCTATACTTTTTTCAAAATACAGGCCCAAAACATGCTCGAAATCGATATTTTAGGTTCCCAAAGTCGATATGAGCATGCATCTTCAGTATCCGTTCATATCTCAAATTCAGGCTCAGAACACCCTAAAATTAGATTTATTTGGGTTCCAGAAGCGATCTGTACGTGTCTACTCAGTGTTAGAGTATTTTAAAAATACAGGCCAAAAACATGCTATAAATCGATATTTTGGGTGCCCAAAGTCGATATGTGCATGCATCTTCTGTACCCGTTTATATCTCAAATTCAGACTCAAAACACCCGAATATTCGATATTTTTGGGTCCCAAAAGCAATGTGTACATGCATACTCCGTGTTAGAGTATTTTAAAAATACAGGCCTAAAACATGCTGAAAATCGATATTTTAACTGCCCAAAGTCAATATGTGTATGCATCTTCTGTACCCGTCTATATCCCAAATTCAGGTTCAAAACACTCGAAAATTCGATATTTTTGAGTCCCAGAAGCAATCTGTACATGCCTACTTCTTGCTAGAAAGTTTTCATGATACAGACCCAAAACATGCTCAAAATCGATATTTTATGTGCCCAAAGTCAATATGTGTATGCATCTTCTGTACCCGTGTATATCCCTAATTCTGGTTCAAAATACCAGAAAATTCGATATTTTTGTGTCCCTTAAGCGATCTGCACATGCCTACTCAGTGCTAGAATGTTTTTAAAATACAGGCTTAAAACATGCTCAAAATCGATATTTTAGGTGTGAAAAGTCGATTTGTGCATGCATCTTCTGTACCCGTTTATATCTCAAATTCAGGTTCAAAACACCCGAAGAGTCGATATTTTTGTGTCTCAGAAGTGATCTGTACATGCCTACTCCGTGTTAATGTATTTTCAAAATACAGGCCCAAAACATGCTGAAAATCTATATTTTAGGTGCCCAAAGTCAATATGTGCATGCATCTTCTGTACCCGTTTATATCTCAAATTCAGACTCAAAACACCCGAATATTCGATATTTTTGGGTCCCAAAAGCAATGTGTACATGCATACTCCGTGTTAGAGTATTTTAAAAATACAGACCTAAAACATGCTGAAAATCGATATTTTAGCTGCCCAAAGTCAATATGTGTATGCATCTTCTGTACCCGTCTATATCCCAAATTCAGGTTCAAAACACTCGAAAATTCGATATTTTTGGGTCCCAGAAGCAATCTGTACATGCCTACTTCTTGCTAGAATGTTTTCAAGATACAGACCCAAAACATGCTCAAAATCGATATTTTAGGTGCAAAAAGTCGAAATGTGCATGCATCTTCTGTACCCGTTTATATCTCAAATTCAGGCTCAAAACACCCGGAAATTCGATATTTTTGGGTCCCCGAAGCGATCTGTACATGCCTACTCCGTGTTAGAGTATTTTCAAAATACAGGCCCAAAACATGCTCAAAATCGATATTTTAGGTGCCCAAAGTCGATATGTGCATGAATCTTCTGTATCCGTCTGTATCCCAAATTCAGGTTCAAAACACCCGAAAATTCGATATTTTTGGGTCCCAGAAGCGATCTGTACATGCCTACTCAGTGCTAGAATATTTTTAAATTATACGCCCAAAACATACTAAAAATCGATATTTTGGGTGCCCAAAGTCGATATGTGCATGCATCTTCTGTACCCGTTTATATCTCAAATTCAGGCTCAAAACACCCAAAAAATCGATAATTTTGTGTCCCAGAAGCGATCTGTACATGTTTACACCGTGTTTGAGTATTTTCAAAATACAGGCCCAAAACATGCTCAAAATCGATATTTTAGGTGCCCGAAGTCGATATGTGCATGCATCTTCTGTACCCGTTTATATCTCAAATTCAGACTATAAAAACCTGAATATTCGATATTTTTGGGTCCCAAAAGCCATCTGTACATGCATACTCCGTGTTAGAGTATTTTTAAAATACAGGCTTAAAACATGCTGTAAATCGATATTTTAGCTGCCCAAAGTCAATATGTGTAAACATCTTCTGTACCTGTCTATATCCCAAATTCAGGTTCAAAACACTCGAAAATTCGATATTTTTGAGTCCCAGAAGCAATCTGTACATGCCTACTTCTTGCTAGAAAGTTTTCATGATACAGACCCAAAACATGCTCAAAATCGATATTTTAGGTGCAAAAAGTCACAATGTGCATGCATCTTCTGTACCCGTTTATATCTCAAATTCAGGCTCAAAACACCCAAAAAAACGATATTTTTGTGTCCCAGAAGCGATCTGTATATGTCTACACCGTGTTATAGTATTTTTAAAATACAGGCCCCAAAACATGCTCAAAATCGATATTTTATGTGCCCAAAGTCGATATGTGCATGCATCTTCTGTACCCGTTCATATCTCAAATTCAGGCTCAGAACACCCGAAAATTCGATTTATTTGGGTCCCAGAAGCGATCTGTACGTGTCTACTCACTGTTAGAGTATTTTAAAAATTCAGAACCAAAAACATGCTCAAAATCGATATTTTTTGTGCCCAAAGTCGATATGTGCATGCATCTTCTGTACCCGTCTATATCCCAAATTCAGGTTCAAAACTCTCGAAAATTCGATATTTTTGGGTCCCAGAAGCAATATGTACATGCCTACTTCTTGCTAGAATGTTTTCAAGATACAGACCCAAAACATGCTTAAAATCGATATTTTAGCTGCAAAAAGTCACAATGTGCATGCATTTTCTGTACCCGTTCATATCTCAAATTCAGGCTCAGAACACCCGAAAATTCGATATATTTGGGTCCCTGAAGCGATCTGTACATGTCTACTCCGTGTTAGAGTATTTTAAAAATTCAGGCCCAAAACATGCTCAAAATCGATATTTTTGGTGCCCAAAGTCGATATGTGCATGCATCTTCTGTACCCGTTTATATCTCAAATTCAGGCTCAAAACACCCGAAAATTCAATGTTTTTGGGTCCCAGGAACGATCTGTACGTGCATACTCCGTGTTAGAGTGTTTTTAAAATACAGGCCCAAATCATGCTGAAAATCGATATTTTATGTGCCCAAAGTCAATATGTATATGCATCTTCTGTACCCGTGTATATCCGTAATTCTGGTTCAAAACACCAGAAAATTCGATATTTTTGGGTCCGAGAAGCGATCTGTACATGCCTACTCCTTGCTAGAATGTTTTCACGATACAGACCCAAAACATGCTTTAAATCGATATTTTAGGTGCAAAAAGTCGATATGTGCATGCATCCTCTGTACCCGGTTATATCCCAAATTCTGGCTCAAAACCCACGATAATTCGATAATTTTGGGTCCCAGAAACGATCTGTACGTGCATACTCCGTGTTAGAGTGTTTTTAAAATATAGGCCCAAAACATGCTCAAAATCGATAATTTAGGTCCCCAAAGTCGATATGTGCATGCATCTTCTGTACCCGTTTATATCTCAAATTCAGACACAAATCACCCGATTATTCGATATTTTTGGGTCCCAAAAGCCATCTGTACCTGCATACCCCGTGTTAGAGTGTTTTTTAAATACAGGCCCAAAACATGTTGAAAATTGATATTTTAGGTGCACAAAGTCAATATGTGCATGCATTCTCTGTACCCGGTTATATCTCAAATTCAGGCTCAAAACACCCGAAAATTAAATATTTTAGGGTCCCAGAAGTGATCTGTACATGCCTACTCAGTGCTAGAATGTTTTCAAAATACAGGCTCAGAACATGCTAAAAATCTATATTTTAGGTGCCCGAAGTCGATATGTGCATGCATCTTCTGTACCCGTTTGTATCTCAAATTCAGGCTCAAAACACCTAAAAATTCGTTATTTTTGGGTCCCAAAAGCGATCTGTACATGCCTACTCCGTGTTAGAGTATTTTCAAAATACAGGCCTAAAACATGCTGTAAATCGATATTTTAGCTGCCCAAAGTTAATATGTGTATTAATCTTCTGTACCCGTCTATATCCCAAATTCAGGTTCAAAACTCTCGAAAATTCGATATTTTTGGGTCCCAGAAGCAATCTGTACATGCCTACTTCATGCTAGAATGTTTTCAAGATACAGACCCAAAACATGCTTAAAATCGATATTATAGGTGCAAAAAGTCGAAATGTGCATGAATTTTCTGTACCCGTTTATATCTCAAATTCAGGCTCAAAACACCGAAAATTCGATATTTTTGGGTCCCCGAAGCGATCTGTACGTGCATACTCCGTGTTAGAGTACTTTCAAAATACAGGCCATAAAAAATGCTGAAAATCGATATTTTAGGTGCCCAAAGTGGATATGAGCATGCATCTTCTGTACCCGATCATATCTCAAATTCAGGCTCAAAACACCCGAAAATTCAATATTTTTGGGTCTCAGAAGCGATCTGTACGTGCATACTCCGTGTTAGAGTGTTTTTAAAATACAGGACCAAAACATGCTGAAAAATGATATTTTAGGTGCCCAACGTCAATATGTGTATGCATCTTCTGTACCCGTGAATATCCCTAATTCAGGTTCAAAACACCAGAAAATTCGATATTTTTGGGTCCCAGAAGCGATCTGTACATGCCTACTCCTTGCTAGAATGTTTTCAAGATACAGACCCAAAACATGCTCAAAATCGATATTTTAAGTGCAAAAAGTCGATATGTGCATGCATCTTCTGTACCCGTTTATATCTCAAATTCAGGCTCAAAACTCCGAAAATTCGATATTTTTGTGTCCCAGAAGCGATCTGTACATGCACACTCCGTGTTAGAGTGTTTTTTAAATGCAGGCCCAAAACATGCTGAAAATTGATATTTTAGGTGCACAAAGTCAATATGTGTATGCATTCTCTGTACCCGGTTATATCTCAAATTCGGGCTCAAAACACCCTAAAATTCAATATTTTTTGGTCCCAGAAGCGATCTGCACATGCCTACTCAGTGCTAGAATGTTTTCAAAATAGAGGCTCAGAACATGCTAAAAATCGATATTTTGGGTGCCTAAAGTCGATATGTTAATGCATCTTCTGTACCCGTTTATATCTCAAATTCGGGTTCGAAACACCCAAAAAATCGATATTTGTGTGTCCCAGGAGCGATCTGTACGTGTCTACTCAGTGTTAGAGTATTTTCAAAATACAGGCCCAAAACATGCTCAAAATCGATATTGTAGGTGCCCAAAGTCGATATGTGCATGCATCTTCTGTATCCGTCTATATCCCAAATTCAGGTTCAAAATACCCGAAAATTCGATATTTTTGGGTCCCAGAAGCGATCTGTACATACCTACTCCTTCCTAGAATTTTTTCAAGATACAGACCCAAAACATGCTCAAAATCGATATTTTAGGAGCAAAAAGTCGATATGTGCATGCATCTTCTGTACCCGTTTATATCTCAAATTCAGGCTCATAACACCCGAAAATTCCATATTTTTGGGTCCCTTAAGCGATCTGTACATGCATACTCAGTGCTAGAATGTTTTCAAAATATAGGCTCAAAACATGCTAAAAATCGATATTTTAGATGTCCAAAGTCGATATGTGCATGCATCTTCTGTACCCGTTTATATCTCAAATTCAGGCTCAAAACACCCGAAAATTCAATTTTTTTGGGTCCCAGAAGCGATCTGTACGTGCATACTCCGTGTTAGAGTGTTTTTAAAATATAGGCCCAAAACATGCTGAAAATCGATATTTTAGGTGCCCAAAGTCAATATGTGTATGCATCTTCTGTACCCGTGTATATCCCTAATTCAGGTTCAAAACACCAGAAAATTCGATATTTTTTGGTCCCAGAAGCGATCTGTACATGCCTACTCCTTGCTAGAATGTTTTCAAGATACAGACCCAAAACATGCTCAAAATCGATATTTTAGGTGCAAAAAGTCGATATGTGCGTGCATCCTGTGTACCCAGTTATATCCCAAATTCTGGCTGAAAACCCCCGAAAATTCGATTTATTAGGGTCCCAGAAGCGTTCTGTACGTGCATACTCCGTGTTAGAGTGTTTTTAAAATATAGGCCTAAAACATGCTCAAAATCGATAATTTAGGTCCCCAAAGTCGATATGTGCATGCATCTTCTGTACCCGTTTATATCTCAAATTCAGGCTCAAAACTCCGAAAATTCGATATTTTTGTGTCCCAGAAGCGATCTGTACCTGTATACTCCGTGTTAGAGTGTTTTTAAAATACAGGCCCAAAACATGTTGAAAATTGATATTTTAGGTGCACAAAGTCAATATGTGTATGCATTCGCTGTACCCGGTTATATCTCAAATTCAGGCTCAAAACACCCGAAAATTCAATATTTTTGGGTCCCAGAAGCGATCTGTACATGCCTACTCAGTGCTAGAATATTTTTAAAATACATGCCCAAAACATGCTAAAAATCGATATTTTAGCTGCCCATAGTCGATATGTGCATGCATCTTCTGTACCCGTTTATATCTCAAATTCAGGCTCAAAACACCCGAAAATTTAATATTTTTGGGTCCCAGAAGCGATCTGTACATGCCTACTCCGTGTTAGAGTACTTTCAAAATACAGGCCATAAAAAATGCTGAAAATCGATATTTTAGGTGCCCAAAGTCGATATGTGCATGCATCTTCTGTACCCGATCATATCTTAAATTCAAGCTCAAAACACCCGAAAATTCGATATATTTGGGTCCCAGAAGCGATCTGTGCATGCCTACTCCGTGTTAGAGTACTTTTAAAATTCAAGCTCAAAACATGCTAAAAATCGATATATAAGGTGCCCAAAGTGGATATGAGCATGCATCTTCTGTACCCGATCATATCTCAAATTCAGGCTCAAAATACCCGAAAATTCGATATTTTTGGGTCCAAGAAGCGATATCAACATGCCTACTCTGTGTTAGAGTTTTTTTTAAAAATAGGCTTAAAACATGCTAAAATCGATATTTTACGTGTCCAAAGTCAATATATGCATACGTCTTTTGTTCCCGTTTATATCCCAAATTCAGGCTCAAAACCCCCGAAAATTCGATATTTTTGGGTCACAGAAGCGATCTGTACATGACTACTCAGTGATAGAATATTTTCAAACTATAGGCTTAAAACAAGCTAAAAATCGATATTTTAGGTGCCCATTGTCGATATGTGCATGTGTATTCTGCACCCGTTTATATCTCAAATTCAGGCTCAAAACACCCGAAAATTCGATATTTTTGGGTCCCATAAGCGATCTGTAGATGCCTACTCAGTCTTAGAGTATTTTCAAAATACAGGCCCAAAACATGCTAAAAATCGATATTTTGGGTGCCCAAAGTCGATATGTGCATTCATCTTCTGTACCCGTTTATATCTCAAATTCAGGCTCAAAACATCCAAAAATTCGATATTCTTGTGTGCCTGAAGCGATCTGTACATACTTACTCCGTGTTAGAGTATTTACACAATACAGACCCAAAACATGCTGAAAATCGATATTTTAGCTCCACATAGTCGGTGTGTGCATCCATCTTCTGTACCCGTTTATATCTCAAATTCAGGCTCAAAACACCCGAAAATTCGATATTTTGGGGTCCCAGAAGTGATTTGTACATGCCTACTCAGTGCTGGAATGTTTTCAAAATATAGGGTAAAAACATGCTAAAAATCGATATTTTATGTGTCCCAAGTCGATATGTGCATGCATGTTCTGTACCCGTTTATATCTCAAATTTAGGCTCAAAACACCCGAAAAATCGATATTTTTGGTTCCCAGAAGCGATCTGTACTTGTCTACTCCGTGTTAGAGTACTTTCAAAATACAGGCCATAAAACATGCTGAAAATCGATATTTTAGGAGCCCAAAGTCGATATGTGCATGCATCTTCTGTACCCGTTTATATCCCAAATTCAGGCTCAAAACAACCGAAAATTCGATATTTTTGGGTCCCAGAAGCGATCTGTACATGCCTACTCCGTGTTTAAGTACTTTCAAAATACAGGCCTAAAACATGCTAAAAATCGATATTTTAGGTGCCCAAAGTGGATATGAGCATGCATCTTCTGTACCCGATTATATCTCAAATTCAGGCTCAAAATTCCCGAAAATTCGATGTTTTTGGGCCCCAGAAGCAATCTGTACATGCCTACTCCGTGTTGGAGTATTTTCAAAATTCAGGCCCAAAACATGCTGAAAATCGATATTTTAGCTCCACATTGTCGATATGTGCATGCATCTTCTGTACCCGTTTATATCTCAAATTCATGCTCAAAACACCCGAAAATTCAATATTTTTGGGTCCCAGAAGCGATCTGTACATGCCTAGTCTGTGTTAGTGTATTTTTTTAAAATATAGGCACAAAACATGCTAAAAATCGATAATTTAGGTGTCCAAAGTCGATATGTGCATGCATCTTTTGTACCTGTTTATATCTCAAATTCAGACTCAAGACACCCGAAAATTCGATATTTTTTGGTCCCAGAAGCGACTTGTACATGCCTACTCTTTGCTAGAATGTTTTCAAGATACATACCCAAAATATGCTTAAAATCGATATTTTAGGTGCAAAAAGTGGATATGTGCATTCATCTTCAGTACCCGTTTATATCTCAAATGCAGTCTCAAAACACCCAAAAATTCAATATTTTTGGGTCCCCGAAGCGATCTGTACATGTCTACTCAGTGCTACAATGTTTTCAAAATATTGGCTTAAAACATGCTAAAAATCGATATTTTACGTGTCCAAAGTCGATATGTGCATACATCTTTTGTACCCGTTTATATCCCAAATTCAGTCTCAAAACACCCGGAAATTCGATATTTTTGGGTCAGACAAGCGATCTGTACATGCCTACTCAGTAATAGAATATTTTTAAAATATAGGCCCAAAACAAGCTAAAAATCGATATTTTAGGTGCCCAAAGTCGATATGTGCATGCATCTTCTGTACCCGTTTATATCTCAAATTCAGGCTCAAAACACCCGGAAATTCGATATTTTTGTGTCCCAGAAGCGATATGTACATGCCTACTTCTTGTTAGAGTATTTTCACAATACAGACCCAAAACATGCTCAAAATCGATATTTTAGGTGCAAAGAGTCGATATGTGCATGCATCTTCATTACCTGTTTACATATCAAATTCAGGCTCAAAACACCCGAAAATTCATTATTTTTGGGTTCCAGAAGCGACCTGTACATAGCTACTCAGTGCTAGAATGTTTCCAAAATACAGGCTTAAAACATGCTAAAAATCGATATTTTAGGTGTCCCAAGTCAATAAGTGCATGCATGTTCTGTACCCGTTTATATCTCAAATTCAAGCTCAAAAAACCCGAAATTTCGATATTTTTGTGTCCCAGAAGCGATCTGTACAAGTTTACTCCGTGTTAGAGTATTTTCAAAATACATGCCCAAAACATGCTGAAAATCGATATTTTAGCTGCCCATAGTCGATAAGTGCATGCATCTTCTGTACCCGTTTATATCTCAAATTCAGGCTCAAAACACCCGAAAATTCGATATTTTGGGGTCCCAGAAGCGATCTGTACATGCCTACGCAGTGCTAGAATGTTTTCAATATACAGACCCAAAACATGCCCAAAATCGATATTTTAGGTGCAAGAAGTCGATATGTGCATGCATCTTCAGTACCCGTTTATATCTCAAATTCAGGCTCAAAACGCCCAAAAATTCGATATTTTTGGGTCCCAGAAGCGATCTGTACATGCCTACTTCTTGCTAGAATGTTTTCAAGATACAGACCCAAAACAAGCTGAAAATCGATATTTTAGGTGCAAAAAGTCGATATGTGCATGTATCTTCAGTACCGGTTTATATCTCAAATTCAGGCTCAAAACACCCGAATATTCAGTAGTTTTAGGTTCCAGAAGCGATCTGTACATGTCTACTTAGTGCTAAAATGTTTTTAAAATAAAGGTTTAAAACATGCTAAAAATTTATATTATAGGTGTCCCAAGTCGATATGTGCATGCATCTTCAGTATCCGTTTATATCTCAAATTCAGGCTCAAAACACCCGAAAATTCGATATTTTTGGGTCCCAGAAGCGATCTGTACATGCCTACTCAGTGCTAGAATAATTTTAAGATATTGGCCAAAAACATGCTAAAAATCGATATTTTGTGTGCCCAAAGTCGAAGTGTGCATGCATGCTCTGTACCCGTTTATATTTTAAATTCAAGCTCTAAACACCCGAAAAGTCAATATTTTTGGGTTCCAGAATCGATCTGTACATGCCTACTCAGTGCTAGAATGTTTTTAAAATATAGGTTTAAAACATGCTAAAAATATATATTTTAGGTTTCCCAAGTCGATATGTGCATGCATCTTCTGTACCCGTTTATATCTTAAATTTAGGCTCAAAACACCCGAAAATTCGATATTTTTGGGTCCCAGAAGCGATCTGTACATGCCTACTCCGTGTTAGAGTATTTTCAAAATACAGGCCCAAAACATGCTGAAAATCAATATTTTAGGTGCCCAAAGTCAATATGTGCATGCTTCTTCTGTACCCGATTATATCTCAAATTCGGGCTCAAAATATCCGAAAATTCGATATTTTGGGTCCCAGAAGCGATCTGTACATGCCTACTTCGTGTTAAAGTATTTTCAAAATAAAGGCCCAAAACATGCTAAAAATCGATATTTTTGGTGCCCAAAGTCGATATGTGCATGCATTATCTGTACCCGTTTATATCTCAAATTCAGGCTCAAAACATCATAAAATTCGGTATTTTTGTGTCCCAGAAGCGATCTGTACATCCCTACTCCATGCTAGAATATTTTCAAGATACAGACCCAAAACATGCTCAAAATCTATATTTTAGGTGCAAAAAGTCGATATGTGCTTGCATCTTCAGTGCCCGTTTATATCTTAAATTCAGGCTTAAAACACCCAAAAATTCAATATTCTTGGGTCCCCGAAGCGATCTGTACATGTCTACTCAGTGCTAGACTGTTTTAAAATATAGGCTTAAAACATGCTAAAAATCAATATTTTACGTGTCCAAAGTCGATATATACATACATCTTCTGTACCTGTTTATATCCCAAATTCATGCTCAAAACACCCGAAAATTCAAAAATTTTGGGTCCCAGAAGCAATCTGTACATGCCTACTGCGTGATAGAATGTTTTCAAGATATAGGCCCAAAACATGCTAAAAATCGATATTTTAGGTGCCCAATGTCGATATGTGCATGCATCTTCTGTGCCCGTTTATATCTCAAATTCAGGCTCAAAACACCCGAAAAATCGATATTTTTGGGTTCCAGAACCGATCTGTACATGTCTACTCAGTTTTACAGAAGCGATCTGTACATGCCTACTCCGTGTTAGAGAATGTTTTAATAAATACAGGCCCAAAATATGATAAAAATCGATATTTTGGGTGCCCAAAGTCAATATGTGCATGCAACTTCTGTACCCGTTTATATTTCAAATTCAGGCTCAAAACAACGGAAAATTCAATATTTTTGGGTCCCAGAAGAGATATATACAGTACAAACATGCCTACTCAGTGCCAGAATGTTTTCAATATATAGGCTCAAAACATGCTAAAAATTGATAATTTATGTGTCCCAAGTCAATATGTGCATGCATCTTCTGTACCCGTTTATATCTCAAATTCAGGCTCAAAACACCCGAAAATTCGATTTTTGTGTGTCCCAGACGCGATCTGTACAGGCCTACTTCGTGTTAGAGTATTTTCAAAGTGCAGGCCCAAAACATGCTCAAAATCGAAATTTTGGGTGCCCAAAGTTGATATGTGCATGCATCTTCTGTACGCGATTATATATCAAATTCAGGCTCAAAACACCCGAAAATTCGAAATTTTTGGGTCCCAGAAGCGATCTGTACATGCTTACCCAGTGCTAGATTAAATTCAAAATATAGGACCAAAACATACTAAAAATCGATAGTTTAGGTGCCCAAAGTCGAGATGTTCATGCATCTTTTGTACCCGTTTATATCCCAAATTCAGTCTCAAAACACCTGAAAATTCGAGATTTTTGGATCCCAGAAGCAATCTCCACATGCATAGTCAGTGCTAGAATATTTTCAAAATACAGGCCAAAAACATGCTTAAAATCGATATTATAGGTGATCAAAGTCGATATCTGCATACATCTTCGGTTCCCTTTTATATCCCAAATTCAGGCTAAAAACACCTGAAAATTTGATTTTTTTGGGTGCCTGAAGCGATCTGTACATGCCTACTCAGTGTTAGAATATTTTCAAAATACAGGCCCAAAATAAGCTGAAAATCGCAATTTTATGTGCCCAAAATCCATATGTGCATTCATCTTCTGTACCCGTTTATATCCCAAATTCAGGCTCAAAACACCCGAAAATTCGATATTTTTGGGTCTCAGAAGCAATCTGAACATGCTTACACAATGCTAGAATACATTCAAAATATAGGGTCAAAACATCCTGAAAATCGATACTTCAAGTGACCAAAGTCGATATGTGCATGTATCTTTAGTACCGGTTTCTATCCCAAATTCAGGCTCAAAACACCCGAAAATTCTATATTTTTGGGTCCTAGAAGCGATATGTACATGCCTACTCCTAGTTAGAATGTTTTCAAGATACAGAACCAAAACATGCTCAAAATCGATATTTTAGGTGCCCAAAAGTCGATATGTGCATGCATCTTCTGTACCCGTTTATATCTCAAATTCAGGCTCAAAACACCCGAAAATTCGATATTTTGGGGTCCCAGAAGCGATCTGTACATGCCTACGCAGTGCTAGAATATTTTCAAAATACAGGCCCAAAACAAGCTAAAATCGATATTTTAGGTGCCCAAAGTCGATATCTCAAATTCAAGCCCAAAACACCCGAAAATTCGATATTTTGGGGTCCCAGAAGCGATCTGTACATGCTTACTCCGTGTTAGAGTATTTTTAATATACAGGCCCAAAACATACTGAAAATCGATCTTTTAGGTGCCCAAAAGTCGATATGTGTATGCATCTTCTGCACCCGTTTATATCCCAAATTCAACCTCAAAACACCCGAAAATTCGATATTTTTGGGTCCCAGAAGCGATCTGTACATGCCTACTCTGTGCTAGAATGTTTTCAAAATATAGGCTCAAAACATGCTAAAAATCGATATTTTAAGTGTCCAAAGTCGATATGTGCATGCATCTTCTGTCCCTGTTTATATCTCAAATTCAGGCTTAAAACACCCGAAAATTCGATATTTTGGGGTCCCAGAAGTGATCTGTACATATCTACTTTGTGCTAGAATATTTTCAAAATATAGGCTCAAAACATGCTAAAAATCGATATTTTAAGTGTCCAAACTCGATAAGTGCATGCATCTTCTGTACCCGTTTATATATCAAATTTAGGCTCCAAACAACCGGAAATTCGATATTTTGGGGTCCCAGAAGCTATCTGTACATGCCTACTCAGATACAGGCCCAAAACATGCTGAAAATCGATATTTTAGGTGCCCAAAGTCAATATGTGTATGCATCTTCTGCACCCGTTTATATCTCAAATTCAACCACAAAACACCCGAAAATTCGATATTTTTCGGTCCCAGAAGCGATCTGTACATACCTACTCAGTGCTAGAATGTTTTCAAAAAATAGGCTCAAAAAAAGCTAAAAAACGATATTTTAAGTGTCCAAAGTCGATATGTGCATGCATCTTCTGTACCCGTTTATATCTCAAATTCAGGCTCAAAACACCCGAAAAATCGGTATTTTTGGGTCCTAGAAGCGATCTGTACTTGCCTACTCCTAGTTAGAATGTTTTCAAGATACAGACTCAAAACATGCTCAAAATCGATATTTTAGGTGCCATAAAGTCGATATGTTCATGCATCTTCTGTACCCGTTTATATCCCAAATTCAACATCAAAACACCCGAAAATTTGATATTTTTGGGTCCCAGAAGCGATCTGTACATGCCTACTCCGTGTTAGAGTATTTTCAAACTACAGGCCCAAAACATGCTGAAAATCGATATTTTAGGTGCCCAAAAGTCAATCTGTGCATGCATTTTCTGTACCCGTTTATATATCAAATTCAGGCTCAAAACACCCGAAAATTCGAAATTTTTGGGGCTCAGAAGCGATCAGTACATGCTTACTCAGTGCTATAATATCTTCAAAATATAGGCCCAAAACATGCTAAAAATCGATATTTTAGGTGCCCAAAGTCGATATCTCAAATTTATCTCCAAAACACACGAAAATTCGATATTTTGGGGTCCCAGAAGTGATCTGTACATGCCTACTCCGTGTTAGAGTATTTTCAAAATACAGGCCCAAAACATACAGAAAATCGATATTTTAGGTGCCCAAAAGTCGATATATGCATGAATCTTCTATATCCGTTTGCATCTCAAATTCAGGCTCCAAACACCCGAAAATTCGATATATTTTGGTCCCAGAAGCGATCTGTACATGCCTAGTCAGATACAGGCCCAAAACATGCTGAAAATCGATATTTTAGGTGCCCAAAGTCAATATGTGTATGCATCTTCTGCACCCGTTTATATCCCAAATTCAACCTCAAAACACCCGAAAATTCGATGTTTTTTGGTCCCATAAGCGATATGTACATGCCTACTCAGTGCTAGAATGTTTTCAAAATATAGGCTCAAAACATGCTTAAAATCGATATTTTAAGTGTCCAAAGTCGATATGTGCATGCATCTTCTGTACCCGTTTATATCTCAAATTCAGTCTTAAAACACCCGAAAATTCGTTATTTTGGGGTCCCAGAAGTGATCTGTACATATCTACTTTGTGCTAGAATATTTTCAAAATATAGGCTCAAAACATGCTAAAAATCGTTATTTTAAGTGTCCAAACTCGATATGTTGATGCATCTTCTGTACCCGTTTATATCTCAAATTCAGGCTCCAAACACCCGAAAATTCGATATTTTGGGGTCCCAGAAGCGATCTGTACATGCCTCCTCAGATACAGGCCCAAAACATGCTGAAAATCGATATTTTAGGTGCCCAAACTCAATATGTGTATGCATCTTCTGCACCCGTTTATATCTCAAATTCAACCACAAAACACACGAAAATTCGATATTTTTCGGTCCCAGAAGCGATCTGTACATGCCTACTCAGTGCTAGAATGTTTTCAAAATATAGGCTCAAAACATACTAAAAATCGATATTTTAAGTGTCCAAAGTCGATATGTGCATGCATCTTCTGTACCCGTTTATATCTCAAATTCAGGCTCAAAACACCCGAAAATTCAATATTTTTGGGTTCCAGAAGCGATCTGTACATGCTCACTCTGTGCTAGAATATTTTACAAAATATAGGCCTAAAACATGCTGAAAATCGTTTTTTTTTTTGTGAAGAAAGTCGATATGTGCATGCATCTTCTGTACCCTTTTATATCCCAAATTCATTCTGAAAACACCAGAAAATTCGGTATTTTTGGGTCTTAGAAGCGCTCTGTACATGCTTACCCAGTGATAGATTAAATTCAAAATATAGGGCCAAAACATACTAAAAATTGATATTTTAGGTGCCCAAAGTCGAAATGTTCATTCATCTTCTGTACCCGTTTATATCCCAAATTCAACCTCAAAACACCCGAAAATTCGATATTTTTGGGTCCCAGAGGCGATCTGTACATGCCTACTCAGTGCTAGAATGTTTTCAAAATATAGGCTCAAAACATGCTAAAAATCGATATTTTAAGTGACCAAAGTCGATATGTGCATGCATCTTCTGTACCCGTTTATATCTCAAATTCAGGCTTAAACCACCCGAAAATTCGATATTTTGGGGTCCCAGAAGTGATCTGTACATATCTACTTTGTGCTAGAATATTTTCAAAATATTGGCTCAAAACATGCTAAAAATCGATATTTTAAGTGTCCAAAGTCGATATGTCCATGCATCTTCTGTACCCGTTTATATCTCAAATTCAGGCTTAAACCACCCGAAAATTCTATATTTTTGGGTCCTAGAAGCGATCTGTACATACCTACTCCTAGTTAGAATGTTTTCAAGATACAGACCCAAAACATGCTCAAAATCGATATTTTAGGTGCCCAAAAGTCGATATGTGCATGCATCTTCTGTACCCGTTTATATCTCAAATTCAGGCTCAAAACACCCTAAAATTCGATATTTTGGGGTCCCAGAAGCGATCTGTACATGCCTACGCAGTGCTAGAATATTTTCAAAATACAGGCCTAAATCATGCTAAAAATCGATATTTTAGGTGTGTACACACCATAAAACCATTTAGAAAAGGGTCACTACTTCTAATCTGTTTACACATCAGAAACAGACCACCTGGGCAGGTTGGACACACACACACACACACAGGTGCGGCTTCAGGTCATACAAAGACATTATTAACCTTTCCTACCTCTCCTTCGAAGGAGAGTAGGAAAGAGAGTAAAGGAGAGAGAGAGAGAGAGAGATAGGAAAGGGTTGGCCCACTTTCCCTTTCACACGAGAAGAGAGAAGTAGGTACAGAATCAAACTGACCATTCACAGGCAACACAGTCACACTCTAGCCATTCTGTAAACTATTGAGTTTGAAATGTATATAAGCAGAGGAGGTACACTAGGATTTAGGATACCACACTGACTCCCTAAGGGCTATAAACCATAGAGAGAGACATAATACCATATAAGACAAGGCACATCACGATAATACCCTGTATAGATAAGTACACATATTAATAAATTAAGCCTTAAGAAACTTGTGAAGTCAATCACCTAAGCAAACCTAAGAAAGCACCCCGTCTTCCACGTTACCTAAAACCACAACAACAACAACTACTACAACTACAACTCCAAGAATTACACACAAGTAACTTACCAGGTTCTGCCCAGAGTTCAAGCCTTCAGAACTGGTACATTTGATGGCAGCGGTGTTTTTGCAATAAGGCAAATTGCAAGGTATAGACTTCACGGGAGTACAGTGACTAACATTGTTCAAGGACAAGTTGAAGGAATTTACTTGTAAATCCTCTCAAGTAATTTCTTCTGTGGGTATAATCTTACGACCTCTAACGAGGGAGATAAACCACAAATTCTTCACCTACAAGAGGCACCTGCTTCAACATACCTGCAACTGACCTACAAGGGGTCCTCATCTACTTCACAACAAACAATCATCACTTCATCACTACCATATCGGCGGCCCTGCATAAATTCTCTTGTCAGGACAACGCCACGACCTCCATCACCTCCACGCTGACGCCTCGTTACGTAAATTCTCTCGTAAAGGCAAGTCAACGTTCATCATCTTCACTCCAATAACGACTGTTAGTGTGTTAGTGTGCGAGCTAACTAATAATCGCTTCGCCTCTCCACCGACGTCGCCTCTTCACCACATCGTCGCCTCGTCAGACACCACCCCAACTAGACTTCAACTCGTCGTCATCGTCGTTGCAACTAGAGTCAACTAAAAGTAGGTACACATTACATGTTACATTACATTATTTTTCACTTGTCCACGAACATGTTAGAATAGATTAGGTTCCTCAGTTACAGCCCAGAAAGAAAGAAAAGAAGTGCCAAATTACAACAAAGGTAAAGGTATTCTCCCCCATTACTCCAAAGGTATCATAACTAACTTCGAATATCCCTGATAATGATTCATTAGTCTCCAAGCTAGATTTCCCTGCCTCCCTAAGCCTCGTTTGTGGTGCCAACACATTCGAGTACATTTTCTGCTTCTACCTTACCCCCATTAAAAACTTAATATGGTATACTATATTAACCTGTATTTTCTCCAACAATGGCTACTCCTCCAAAATCTCCTACTGTCTCTGCTCTTCATACAACTTCTTCTAGCCCCACTACCTCCTCTATGCATACAATGACAATCTTACCCACCCACAAGTATTTAAAGTATTATACGGGAGATAATCCAAGATATGGGATTGATCTCTTCTTGCGTCATTTGGAGGATGTGTTTAACCAAACTAATATAGAGCAGGACTTACATAAGATCAGATTCGTGAGAGAGCATATTGCACCAGATAGTCCAGCCAGCTATATGATAACTACAAGTGCTTTTTCTGACCCAGAGAATTTAACGTCATATGCTACATTCAGACAGTCACTTATTGATGTTTTTGGGGATGGTAAACTACATAATTCATTATCATGGGTTCAGAGAATGATTATAACAAAGGCAGAAAACATAACTACAAGTGAACCAGCAAAAGCACTTGCATTATCAGGGTCTCTAACTTTAAATTCGAAGGAATCTCGTATCATACATCGTGAATTACAGATTACTCAATCCATAGGGACGAAGAATTTTAATTTTGATGCCACACCTACTCAAGGGGAATCACAGGGAAAACGTTGCAAACACTGTAACGGAAATAATAATATTACCAGTGATTGTTATTACTTACATAATACTAAAGGAAATGATCAAGGGAAAAGTAATAATAAATACAGTCATTTACATGAATCAAAGTCGCATTCCTTAGATGAATGCATGATCCTTAACAGAATGAAATGGGACTTGCACAATCGAATTATGATGTATGAAACGAGACCGCCACAATATTAAAACGTCCCGAAAATAAAACTGTAGGCCCTGTCGTCGCATTTACCGTTAATATACTATAATTCCCTGTCCTAGTATCACATAGTAACACCAACTTAATGATAGACACAGGCGCGGCAGTTTCCTTGTTATCGGATAATTCCTTTAACAAATTATGCAAATTAGGTCCCCAACGGCATTTATAAACCAAGATTGAACAGGTGACATAGCATTGTCAACCATGACAGGCAATAAATTACAGGTATTAGGGACACTTTAACCCTTCCTGTACGGTTAGACAAGGGAACTAACCATATACATATTGAATTTTATATAATACGAAATTATAAACTAGGTTTATCATACCTTATCAAACAAACAATAATAATTAACCCTAAATATAAAATAATACATTGTAGGAATTAATGTATTCCAATACAGGATTGTCCAGGCCAATATATAAGTCCATGTAATGTTAACTCTATACATATTGAAAATGAGGGAAACGACCCCATTGTCATAAAGGCCATTGCTGCATATTGTAATACTATATTAACTTCAAATTTCGTCCATTAATTGAAGGTAAAGCTTCCATCTCATGTACAGTCACAAACTACCATTCTATCCTTAATAGAACTAGTACAATAATATATAACCAGGGATTAATTTACTTTAACCAATGTAAACAGTGAAAATTTCACTGATATTAATAAAACATCTACCAATATTCATGTAAAGAAAGGAACATATCTATGTGATCTGTACAGATGGAAGTTAGACCAATACCACAAGGAAATATTGTATCGGTTCTTACCGAGGGATAAAGTGATACTCACATAAGGGAGCAACTTAGAAATTTTGTCAGTGGACGCGATTTTCCACTTTATCGTGATAATCTTATCACCATACTAGCCACATATTGAAATGCGATTGCCCTACTTGGTGACTTCTTAGGATGAACCAACATTATAAAGCATGCCATTACACTAACATCTCCTAAACCCATTTATTCGAGCATATAGACTACCATACCTCATAGTAGGCAGAAAGTTGTAGAGAAAATTATTAATGAAATGATGGATGAAGGCATTATTTAGAATTCTAACTCCCCTTTTAACAACCCAATGTTTTTGGTTTCAATAATAATGGTGAATTTACGCCAGTAATTGATTACAGACAAATAAATAATGCTACAATTAAAGACAAATATCCCCTCCCTCCTTTAAGATGTTTTGTCTAACATTGGTAAATCAAAGCCTATGATATTCTCCACCTTAAACTTGGTCAGTGGAAACTGGCAAGTAGCATTAGATGATAAAAGTCAACCCATTACAACATTTAATACTTCCCATGGTTATTATGAATACATTCGTAGACCATTTGGGTTATGTAATGTTTCATCCATATTTCAGCATATGGTCAATTTTCGTATTGGTTTTATTAATAACGTAGTCATCGCTAATCTCAACGATTTGATTATTTTTCTATAGACGTACATTCATAATAAGTAACAATAAAGAAGCTTATCCAGAGATTACATTAGGTAGGCCTCAAACTTTAAATGCCTATGTGTCATTTTCTTAACCAGGAAATTATAATTTTAGGTTATACATTACCCGCCACTGTGCTCCATACACAATCTGGTAAAATACGAGCAATGAAAGTATTCACTATTCCTAATGAATGTTACTAACGTAAAATAATTCTTGGGTTTAGGTTCTTATTATAGAATCTTGGTACAGCATTTTTCCCAAGTAGCTAAACCCCTAAATAATAAACTCGAGATTTTGTATGGAGGCCAGAAAAAACAGCTGAGCTTTGAATTATTAAAGGTTAATTAATGTCAGCTCCAATTTTTGCGTTCCCAAGTATTCATTAACTTTTATCAAGTGTACAGATGCTTCTTCAGTAGGCTTAGGCGCTGTACTTATGTAAGAGATAGCTAGGGGTCGATATCAGGTATGTGCTAATGCTTAGAGTATATTAAATGCGCAGGGAACTCGTTACTCTGTAACAAAACAGGAAATTTAAGCAATATTATGGGCACTTCGTACTTTTAGAGAAATCGTATTAGGCTATCCTTTACAAGTTTTCGCGAATTACCAAACGATCCTTGGCTTACTATAACCTCTAACCCTAACGGAAAAATTAGCCAGATAATATCTAACAAGACAGGAATTTCTTCCACATATAGATATTAAATACCTTCCAGGACGATTAATAAAGTAGCAGATCCCTTAAACAATCATCGTGTCCTTTAGTTCCGAGGACACCCATGGACTTTGACCTTAATACGGTTCCTAAACATTAGCAAACGGATTCTATGATGAATGTAATAAGATATTCATTAAAAAACCCTGAGGATGAAAATAATGGACCATAATTACCCAGTCACTTAAATACCTTTTCCCTTCATGATGATATTATTTACAGAAAACTAAGGAAACGTGACGTACAAACCAATCACATAGTGATACAACAAATAATAATTCCCTCAGTATTAATTACCCTTATATCATAATGCAGCAGGACATCCTGATAGAGGTAGGTACCTAACCACCCTACATACAATATACTATTAACATAAACTAAGGGTAGATGATGAAACACATATATCGCTCAGTGCGAAACATACAATGCAGGTCAAGGTCATACATTTGGACCTCTGTTCCATGACGGGAATCCCTAATCCTGGACGAATCATGGGACATAGTAGGAATAGATCTACTTTCCTTACCAATTTAGAATCAGGACACAGATAAGTTTTTACCTATGATTAACCATTTTCTAGATATTTAATGGCAGCACCACTACGATAAAAACCGCAAAAGTAAGTGCACATATATTTAAAAACCAAATTCCTATGCCCATTTACATGTCCCAATATTATAAAAGATAGCTGATTTCTACTTCATTAAGCAAACGTTTGTATTACCATATTTCCCAGCATCTAATGGGTTAACAAAACGGCAAAACCGTAACACTACTAGAAGTACTTCGTGGCACAGAAACAAGGAAAATCCCTCCACATGGGAAGACTGCATCGATATGACGGTCAATAAACACTACAAAATACGTATGGATACGTCTTTTAAATGATATAACAATTGCCACGAAGAAGCCATGCTAAAACATGGACAACTATGCTGAACGACAGTGAGTTGCATTTCCACAATTTCATCATGATGAACAAAGCAATTTATCGGCTTGCAAGGAAAATGCGTGATCGCCGACATAACAAAGCAATTTATCGGCTTGCAAGGAAAATGCGTGATCGCCGACATAACAAAGCAATTTATCGGCTTGCAAGGAAAATGCGTGATCGCCGACATAACAAAGCAATTTATCGGCTTGCAAGGAAAATGCGTGATCGCCGACATAACAAAGCAATTTATCGGCTTGCAGGGAAAATGCGTGATCGCCAACATAACAAAGCAATTTATCGGCTTGCAGGGAAAATGCGTGATCGCCGACATAACAAAACAAAGTATAGACTTGCTAGAGAAGAAAAAAATGCGTAATCGCCGACATAATGGGTACCCGATCGAACTTCACACAGTCATGTCTTTAGTAGGCATAACCTTATAATAAAGAATAATTTTACCAGGCGGATGATGTTGTTTATGTAAACAGAATAAAGAAATTGGTAAAATGCGCGCAAAAACCTAACATCCAAAATAAAACCAATCAATATCTCTGCAACAGCAACAATGTCCTCTTCCTCGTAATATTATCCCTACTATTGATGATAATAAAATAAACACTTACAAACAAAAACTCCGATCGGTTTCCAATGAAAAATAATATTTCTTCTTACAAATGTGGCCCAAATCAACCTATATAACGGTTTTCATGTCTATACTCGCGGTGGCTACAATCTCCGACGAAGTGCATAACACAGATAAAGATGACGTCTTAAAATCCGAGAGCTCTCGTTTACAATTTTCATCCAATAAGTAATATACTTAGTGATGATGTCATCAGTGACACACAACACTTCAAGTGCCATGTTGCATATCTTCATATATGTTTGTCTTGCATATTTCTTTGCATTTGAGTTGCATTTAAGTCTCCAAAGGATGCAAAATCTCCACTTGCTTAGAATCATAAGTACTACTAATCAAGCACTATATGCATGTACATTCATATCTATTACTAATCAAACTCTCTTTCATCATCAATTTTAATTTCCACTATCTATACTTACCTGCTGATACACAATTAACATTAATTTGCCCTAATCACCCTACACATGGTATGGTTCAAGGCAACTATAAAGAAGCAGACTCATAGGAAATACGATCCAAGGGAATCGTTACCTTGCCTAGTAAACATACATTGCTTGAAAACATAACACATTCTCTTTCACTTTTCAACATATTTCATTTAATGTCGACTTATTTAACATCTCCTAATTATCAGTTGTTTCATAAACAAATGAATCTATTATGTTACTCAATGAGACTAGGATTCAAACATCCTTATTATATCATTTGATTCCTCCATATATTGATCAAAATAAAACTTGGTACCAATGTCTATTATCCCATGTCTTATCTTTCTGGCATGTACAACAATTTTTTTTATATTGTATAAGACAGTCTACTATACTATTTTTGTATTGTATATGAAAGTCTATCGACGTATACTGAATTATCTTGTATTGAAAAGAATCAGACTGTTATTTCACAGCCACAACATAGCAACACGGCTCCCCCCTCATTAATGTGTGAATCTTTAGCATAGGTTAGCTTATATACACACAATAACATGCACCTAGCTAAACACATTAATTTTAAGATGATTTCTTTATGTACCATGTATTTATATTCATGTATTACCGGTAATGTTAATTTTAAGCATATGGTGTGCCTATGTCTTGGATGTCTATTTTGTATTAGTATTTAAGTATTCATTGTTAATTTCCTAGCTCCTTTATCCCTTTCCTCTGGTTGAATCATCCTTGGATATACCAAGTATTGTAAAATTTGTTCCCACAATAAAGTTCTAATCTGGGACAGATTTGGCAGCTGGCTCGAGCGATGTACGGCTCCAAGAGGCAAGGCAGGTAAATGATAAGATTAGCTAGGGTCAGCTAACCAGACTACCTGCCCAGAACCGGCATTAAATAAATAACCAATAGATAGACAGTAAGATAACCAGGTATCACAAACTATTTATCAGTATAGGTACGTGGAGATAGGAGCAAGGGTCCTTTCAGCTACATGAGGCATGACTCAAAACCTCATGACCTTAGTTCCACGTGATTCATCCTACCACATGACGACAGGTAACCCACAGTAAATCATAACCATCAAGTTGGTAATATTGTATCCAGACACAGCTGTCAACTCCAGTAGAAAATGTATATAAACAGTGAAGTTTAACTAATAGTTAGGATACTTAACACTGACTCCCAGGGCTATACACTTGTCTCCACAAAGAGAGACCATACAAATAAGACAAGGCACATCATTATCATTCCCTGGATAGATATAAGTATATATTAATAAATTAAACCTTAAGAAACTTGTGAAGTCAATTACCTAAGAAAACCTAAGAAAGCACCCCGTCTTCCACGTTACCTAATACAACAACAACTACTACTACAACTACAACTCCAAGAATTACACACAAGTAAGTTACCAGTTTCTGCCCAGAGTTCAAGCCTTCAGAACTGGTACACTGGGTCTACTGCTCCTGCCACTCGTTTACATATTGCTATGCCTGTAAATCATTATATTCTTCCTGCTGGGTTTACTGCTCCTGTCACTCGTTTACATATTGCTGTGCCTGTAAATCAAGAGCGGACAACCTTTGTACAGTAGGGCGAAGGTCAGATGAGACTTTCAGGAGCATGTCGCAGGCAGTAGTGACAAACGTTAACCACAAAGTGGCTTTGCATAAAAAATTTATTGAAACAAACATACAAATTAGTGAGATGGTTTGGTGACATTGTTCATTGAAGAGTGTTCTTGGTAAACATACAAATTAGTGTGATGGTTGGTTCTACTTGCCATAAACAATTGTTTTAATGTTCAGTTCAATGGATGAGAAACACAACAGAAGAATATTATTGAGGTGACAGTCCGAGAGCTGATAGTGAAGGTGAGACTTGGTGACCAGAGTACCAAGAGAGAGTGCACGGTTGACAAACAGTATTTGTCTCGGGCTGGACGATAGGACATCATGGGCCAGATCTGGTCTGCAGTCAGAGGTTGGCCACCCATTGCAGGCCAGATTCCATTATTAATTCGGAGTATGTTCACGGGCCACACAATATGCCTCTGTGGGCCGGATGTTACCCGCTCCTACTCTAAATATAGCCTGATGGACATCTTATTTATGACTTATATGTTACTTACTATTTACCTTTCTTTGTCGGACTAGTTATACTCTGATCTTTTCTTTGCCAGTAATGTCGTTTACAAGTTATTTGTCTGCCAGACACACCTCCAACTTCGTTGTACAGTCGGCGGCAAAAGTCCTGTCGCCTCCCTTGCTTCACTGAGGCAGGCGATGTTCATAGACTCGAGATTATTAGGTGTAGAAAACGTGCATATTTCTCGAGTCCATGAACACTGCTTTTCTCGGTGAAGTAGGCGAGGCGACAGGACTTTTGCCGCCGACTGTACCTCCCATTCATAGATGCTTTACACAAGAGAGTTTTATACAGAGTAGTTGACAGTAGCATTCTTGTCTTGTCTCATAAGAGAGAGAGAGAGAGAGAGAGAGAGAGAGAGAGAGAGAGAGAGAGAGAGAGAGAGAGAGAGAGAGAGAGAGTTTGTTTAGACGTGGGAAAGACAGAATGAAGATAAACAAATCAAGACTTAAAAGAAATGTGCTCACTGCGAAATAAAACACACACACATTAAACTGGAACAATGACACGTGACAAGGAATTAACACAGAAATATAAAAACGAAAGAAAATGGTTATTGACTGGCAGGTGTGCAGTACAGAAGAGTGTATGGAATTATAATAGTGTGTCAAATTATAGGACATGTAATATTATAGAGCGTTTTTAGCCCATCAGAATGGTGGAATGTAAAGTTAATTTGTGGGGAAACAAACACACACATCTCTGCTTGGGTTCTTTACTTGGTTAATTTGTGGGGAAACAAACACACACATCTCTGCTTGGGTTCTTTACTTGGTCACCGCTTCCTCTCTGCTACAGATTTCTACAATATGCCACTAGGAGGCATCACACACAAATAAGAATACTATATATAAATGTGGCATTTCAGAACAATAAAATTAATAATGGATCACTTCCACAAACAAAAATAATTACAAATTAATATAGTAATTTGCCTTTTACATTATAACACTAATGGTGACGTTGCACAAATAAAGTAACGTTATCAGTTGCATATTTAACGTACGTAAATGCTGTCAGTGAGTTTCGTAATTATAAAGTCTTCCTTAAGTTATCATCCTACTTCCACAAAGTTTAAAACTACACTTTATTATTGTGTGGGTCATGGAATGTCAAGAATTCTTTCAGAAGGTTGCCGGACAGATAATATTAAGAACCACTGACTGACAGTGATGCTTTGGCTTAACAGTTATACTAAACTCATATCAATACCTCACTTAGGGTTGTCATAGATTTAATTCACTCACAGAACATTATTTGAAATATATACTAAGTTGCAAGTTTCTCCCTCACGCTTGAGACAAAGGTGGATGTGGAAAACATTATTATGGAGGAGAATGGTAGTAGGAATGTCATGGGTTAGGGAAGGGATTAAATGATTACAAGGTAGGATACAGGTGTGTAATAAAGCAAGAAGTATTATGTCTATTTATGATAGTTGTAAGGAGGAGTGAAGTATACACCAAGGGAGAGTTAGGTAAGCAAGAAAAGTCATCAAGAGGGTAATACTATTGAATACTAATAATCACGATGGATATAATATTTTATTGAGTATTTTATCTGGGTATAATTGTGAGCATTAAAACTATAAGGTTTACGCCTATTTCAATTTTAATATCAGTACGGTGACAACTTAAGACATACACTATAAATTATCAGAGTGAGTAATATCAGAGTGAAACTGATAGGAGAGATTTGGGATTGGAAAGGCAAGCACAAAGTCCAGTCCAGTGTGGTAATAGGAAGGAACAAAAGAGGGAATGATTGATAGAGACAATGGAAAGAAGAGTATTTGTCACACTGTATTACCCGTGTTAAACAAATGGTAACGAATAATGTTAAATCACAACAGGGACGAAATATTCATGTTACTAAAATACATGTCGAAGTTTAATTTAATACTTCATAGCAACCGAGGTATAAATGGAAGGTTACTTAACACTGAATGGGGAGAGGAGAGGCCAGGAGGGGAAGTACTGTATTTATAGAACAAAAAAACAACATGTAATGGCGTAACACACACTGCCATTATCTATGTTGATGACGTGTGTATCTGGCAACATTATTGTATTCTTGCAACGTTGCCTCTATGACTGAAAATGCTTTGGTATATTTAATAAACAACTTTCTGGCAACATTATATATATTTCTGTGTGTTGGTATCCGTAAACAAAAATCTTCCTGCACCAATATCATATATTTCTCGAGAATATTATGATTCCACCTTCACAACATATATAATATTATAACTTTGAGGAATTTGTTGTTAAATTATTCTAGTTCACATATGGCCATCTGTAATATTATACATTTAAACCATATATAGCTGTCAATTCTATCACATAGAGTGTTCCCTGATTAACAGGAACGTATCATGGACTAAGAAAGACAAACTTCTGGTATTGACTGTACAGCTGTGTTTATGATTCCCTGAGACACATCTTATGGAGGGAACTTGACCTTCTCTATCCTTACTGGACAGTAGGTAGTTGAATCAAACTGTCTGACCAACACACACAGTGAAGCTAACAATAATATTATATTGAGGGAACTTGACCTTCTCTATCCTTACTGGACAGCAGGTAGTTGAATCAAACTGTCTGACCAACACACACAGTAAAGCTAACAATAATATTATATTGAGGGAACTTGACCTTCTCTATCCTTACTGGACAGCAGGTAGTTGAATCAAACTGTCTGACCAACACACACAGTAAAGCTATATATACATATGTATATATAAATATTTATTTATTTATATTGGTATCTTTCTGCCCATCTATTTACCATTGATGAAATACATTAGTTGTTGTGTGTTCATAATGATACGAGTGGAATGGTGGTGATGACAGGTGTTACATTACACTCCACTTTGACATTTTATTCTCCCCTTTCTTATAAGTTTCAAAGGTAGGCCATTATCTCCCACACTCCCTCCCTCCCTCCCTTTCTCCCTCGATTTCGTTCTCACTCTCTCTCTCCCTCTCTCCATACTTGATTAAACCTTCGTCTTTCTTTCTCTCTCTCTCTCTCTCTCTCTCTCTCTCTCTCTCTCTCTCTCTCTCTCTCTCTGTTAACACTCAGGAAACCCCCATCGTTGAGGCAAAAATGGAGTGAGTTTATTTCCTCTCTCTCCAAGGTTGACGTCACCAACGAGAACTTTTGGGTCTGGGACTATAAACAATATTATAGTAAGAACAAAGGGTTTTTTATCCCCTTGTTTAGCCAATATATAAATATTATCAGGTGTCTAAGACCAGTTATTACACAGAATAAAACAAGTTATTAATTGCAATTATAACATGTACAGTGTGTGTGTGTTTGTGTATGTGTGTGTGTGTGTGTGTGTGTGATCCTGCAAGTCCTCCACTCATAGATTCTAGTGTTCTTCCCTACATCCTAAAAGTGTGTATGGTAATAATATACAACCCTTGTCAAGGGGAATATGAAAGTTACTATATTGATTTAACAAGATGTAATTACACAATAATTTACAAAGGATTAACTTGTTCGCAGTACACTGGAATTCATAATCTAATATGTTTTATCTCTTCCTCCACTGTCCCAATGGATGACGTCATGACACTTCCTGTGTGCGTAGGTGTATGTGTGTGTGTGGTCACTACTGGATTTGCAACCATCTTGTAGTGTTGTGTTTGTATAAATCCTTCTCAACTTCAGCATTACAGTGCTTCAATCTCTGGAGTTTATTATCAAGAAGAACCTTCCACATAATATTGGGTAAAGTGTTTTGTTGTTACTATTAATTAAATCCTGCACTCAACTATTTTGGATTGTCTTCCTTTGAAATGCTCTGTATTTCTTCATAATCTCTCCCTCTCTTTATCACTTCCTATCTTTCCTCTCCTATATTCTTCTTTGGTCAGGTTTCTTCTGTGTCAACATACATTCTTTTCTGTACTGAACAGTTCCACCTTGCAATCCTCCCTCAATTCTTCTTTGAGTAATAATAGGTACACTTGGACATTGTGAACCAACACTACCAACATTAACCATTACATTGTCAGGTGATATTATAATATTTAATATTGATCATAATAAGTGATTGGTTGGAGACCAATTTAGTTTTAATAAATAAAGTAATGATAATATTAGTAATGTATAGTAAGCCCCAGGTCCGTGAGTTTAAGGGGGTGCGGGAGTAGGGGACAGGTTTGGGGGGGGTTTGCAGGGTGTGGGAATAGGGGGACAGGCTTTGGGTGGGTAGAAAGCCTGTCCCCCTACTCCCCCACCCCCCCTCAAGCCTGTCCCCCTATTCCCGCAACCCCCCTAAGCCTGTCCCCATATTCCCGCACCTTCCTAAACCCCCCCAAGCCTGTCCCCCTACTCCCGCACCCCCCTAATCCCCCCCTCAAGCCTGTCCCCTACTCCCGCACCCCCTTAAGCTCCCCCCCCTCCAAGCCTGTGGCCCTATTCCCGCACCCCCTTAATTAAAACCGTTTACTGAGGGGTTACTACCATGGCTGGGAGTTGGCCTGGCCTGGCTGCATATTCCGAAACTGTTGTTAATTTCGACACCATCTAAAATATCAGCCAATCAGGCGCCTTTCTCTCGTCATGACGTCACCTCCGATTAACCAATCACACTCCGAAAGGTATGACTTCATAGCTTGCTTTTATTGTTATAAGACATTGCACTTTTTCAAGGTAGAAGTGGTCATTTATTTCTTTATACCTCATTAATTTCAGTAAATATTTACTTGGTTCTTTGAATACAAACGGAATAATGGTAGAGGATTAACATTATAGTAAAAAATGCGTCAGTCTAATAAAAAATGAACTAAAAATTAAGCTGAAGTGAAAAAAGTGACTATCTGAAATATCAGCCTCTCAAGACTCACGAGCTTCTCTTGTGTCATGACATCATATTCCGATTAACTAATGACTTGCGCTTATCATCGTGAAAAAAAAATATATAAAAACATTGCACTCCTTTACGACAGCTGTCATTTTTTCCATTATACAGTCACGAGCGCTAAGGTATACAGCTTTGGTTGAAGCTTTGAACAGTCCAATTCACCAACGAAGTACTGTAATTCCAATGGAGATCTTATTGTGCATTTATTTACGGTCTCTAGGTATTCCAAGCACACCTAATTAGTTATTAGTGCTCGTTACTGTACCTCATTTATTTCGTGAAATAATGGTGGGATGATTTTGATTGTAGATAAGACTGAAAATAAATGATGGTAACTAAGGTCTGTCTTGTGTTCTCTCTCCCTTTGATTATACCCAACATCATGGAGCATCGAGGTCCTTTATCTTTGTGGGGTTATTCAATCTCCTGGCAATTTGCACTGAAATATTGCTTAACAGCTTTCCATTTATATTCTTGTATATCGTAAAGGGTCAACCTGGCTATTATTCTAATTGGTACTACAATTTAGTTGTAAGTTACAAAGTGATATGCACACCTACTTTATTGATATAATACACCTGTATAGTAGTACAGTAGTATAGTATAGTATAGTAGTATATAGTAGTATAAATAAACTGGTCATGAGTTGCCAACTGGAAATTTCTTAAGGCGCTAAACTTACTCCCAAAAAGCGCTAAAAAAGCGCTATTTTTGATAAATGTCCCACAAAACCTTCTGATTGTTATTTACTTATTACTCTTTATTATGTCAGGACTCTGAAATAATTAAAACCACCAAGAAATGCGCAACAAAAACACAGAAAAGCAGCTGCCAAATGGCACTAAAGCCAAATTGTAAGAGCTATATTGTTCTATAAAGTGCCGAATCTAGCTCCAAAAGCGCTAAATTGGCAACTCTGGCGACTGTGGCGCATGCAGCAGATGCGTCATGGCGGCAATAACGCATAAAAACTGGATCAGACCTTATGCTCCAGAGTGCACTTCTTTGGCTGATATTTATGCATAATAATAATAACGTATTATAATAATCATTATTAGTATTATTATGCACAATAATAATAATTGGTGTAATCGCATACGTTGGAGTGAACGACGCAATGACGTCATACCTTTGGAAGAGTGTGATTGGTCAATCGGAGGTGACGTCATGACGAGAGAAAGGCGCCTGATTGGCTGATAATTTAGATAGTGCCGAAATTAACAATAGTTTCGGTATATGCGGCCTGGCTGACGTTCACGGAGATTATCTCATCACAGGAAGAGTTGAAGAGAAACTAGATATTGAGGGAGGGAAGCAGGGGGAGGGAAGGGAGAGAGAGAGTGTGAGGGACGGAGGGAGTGGACAGTGAAGGAACAAGGAGGGAGAGGGAAGGGAGAGAGAGTGTGAGGGAGGGAGGGAGCGAGAGAGTGGACAGTGAAGGAAGAAGGTGGGAGAGGGAGGGGAGAGAGTGTGTGAGGGAGGGAGGGAGGGAGAGAAGGAGCCTTTGTGCAATTTTATAATTATATATATTTTTTTAACATTCTACGGTGAAAGGGTAAACTAATAATAACATTGACAAGCGTTCCACTAAGAACACATATTATTATAACCTGATTATTATACCTATTATATCCTAACACACTAACACTATTACAAGGCTACACACACATTAACACACATACATTATTACAAGGCCACACACATTAACACACATATATACTATCACAGTGCTACACACACATTAGGACACATACAGTATTACAAGGCTACACACACATTAACACACATACAGTATTACAGTGCAACACACACATTAACACACATACATTATTACAAGGCTACACACACATTAACACACATACATTATTACAAGGCTACACACACATTAACACACATATACACTATCACAAGGCTACACAAACATTAACACACATACATTATTACAAGGCTACACACACATTAACGCACACACATTATTACAAGGCTACACACACATTAACACACATACAGTATATAAAACCAATAGAGACTTAGCTCTAAGTCTTTCATGTATGTTTATCTTGTCTTGTAACACTACATGATTATATTTTCTCTGTATATGTGAAATGTATTATTTTATTGCATTATAATTTGTCTAATAACATTGACAAGCGTTCCACTAAGAACACATATTATTACACCTGATTATTATACCACCTCAGTTTGTCATGAGAGAAAAAGATTATTACTTATATCTTTATATTTTAATTAAGTATTAATTAACATTTCAGTATGAACATAATACATACAGCATGCAGTATGTGTGTTCTTTTATATCAATGTTTGGGATATGACACTTATATTTATATATTGTCTATTAGTAATATTATTTATTGTTGGTAAAATTAGTATATATTGCTTACTGTTATAGCAAAGTTTAACTCTCTCTCTCTCTCTCTCTCTCTCTCTCTCTCTCTCTCTCTCTCTCTCTCTCTCTCTGTAAGGTCTGTTATGGTGTGTGTTTCTATGTAACTGACTCTCTCTCTCTCTCTCTCTCTCTCTCTCTCTCTCTCTCTCTCTCTCTCTCTCTCTTGTGACAGTGGAAATGTCCTGATAATGTGCAAACTATAAATATATTAATTTTTTTGGGTACATCCTGTGATAAGTTATGCAGGCAGTGTTATGTACTGTGTAATGGTGGGTTGTGTGTGTGTGGGAAAGGAGGGAGGGTTGGGTGTCTATGGGGAAGGAGGGAAGGTTGGGTGTGTGTGGGGAAGGAGGGAGGGTTGGGTGTGTGTGTGGAAGGAGGGAGGGCTGGGTGTGTGTGTGTGTGGAAGGAGGGAGGTTTGGGTGTGTGTGTGTGGAAGGAGGGAGGGTTGGGTGTGTGTGTGGAAGGAGGGAGGGTTAGATGTGTGTGTGTGTGTGGAAGGAGGGAGGGTTAGGTGTGTGTGTGTGTGTGGAAGGAGGGAGGGTTGGGTGTGTGTGTGTGGAAGGAGGGAGGGTTGGGTGTGTGTTGGGAAGGAGGGAGGGTTGGGTGTGTGTGTGGAAGGAGGGAGGGTTGGGTGTGTGGGGAAGGAGGGAGGGTTGGGTGTGTGTGTGTGTGGAAAGAGGGAGGGTTGGGTGTGTGTGTGTGGAAGGAGGGAGGGTTGGGTGTGTGTGTGGAAGGAGGGACGGTTGGGTGTGTGTGTGTGGAAGGAGGGAGGGTTGGGTGTGTGTGTGTGGAAGGAGGGAGGGTTGGGTGTGTGTGTGTGGGGAAGGAGGGAGGGTTGGGTGTGTGTGTGTGTGGATGGAGGGAGGGTTGGGTGTGTGTGTGTGTGGAAGGAGGGAGGGTTGGGTGTGTGTGTGTAGGGAAGGAGGGAGGGTTGGGTGTTTGTGTGGGTAAGAAGGGAGGGTTGGGTGTGTGAGGGGAAGGAGGGAGGGTTAGGTGTGTGTGTGCGGGTAAGGAGGGAGGATTGGGTGTGTGTGTGTGGGGAAGGAGGGAGGGTTGGGTGTGTGTGTGTGGAAGGAGGGAGGTTTGGGTGTGTGAGGGGAAGGAGGGAGGGTTAGGTGTGTGTGTGGGGAAGGAGGGAGGATTGGGTGTGTGTGTGTGGGGAAGGAGGGAGGGTTGGGTGTGTGTGTGTGGAAGGAGGGAGGTTTGGGTGTGTGAGGGGAAGGAGGGAGGGTTAGGTGTGTGTGTGGGGAAGGAGGGAGGGTTGGGTGTGTGTGTATGTGTGTAAGGAGGGAGGGTTGGGTGTGTGTGTGGAAGGAAGGAGGGTTGGGTGTGTGTGGGGAAGGAGGGAGGGTTGTGTGCGTGTGTGTGGGGAAGGAGGGAGGGTTGGGTGCGTGTGTAGGGAAGTAGGGAGGGTTGGGTGTGTGTGGGGAAGGAGGGAGGGTTGGGTGTATGTGGGGAAAGAAGGATGGTTGGGTGTGTGTGTGTGTGGAAGGAGGGAGGGTTGGGTGTGTGTGTGTGTGTAAGTAGGGAGGGTTGGGTGTGTGTGTGTGGGGAAGGAGGGAGGGTTGGGTGTGTGTGTGTGTGGAAGGAGGGAGGGTTGGGTGTGTGTGGGTAAGGAGGAAGGGTTGTGTGTGTGTGTGGGGAAGGAGGGAGGGTTGGGTGTGTGTGTGTGTGGAAGGAGGGAGGGTTGGGTGTGTGTGGGGAAGGAGGGAGGGTTGGGTGTGTGTGGGGAAGGAGGGAGGGTTAGGTGTGTGTGTGTGTAAGGAGGGAGGGTTTGGTGTGTGTGTTGGGAAGGAGGGAGGGTTGGGTGTGTGTGTGGATGGAGGAAGGGTTGGGTGTGTGTGTGTGGGGAAGGAGGGAGGGTTGGGTGTGTGTGTGTGTGGAAGGAGGGAGGGTTGGGTGTGTGTGGGTAAGGAGGAAGGGTTGTGTGTGTGTGTGGGGAAGGAGGGAGGGTTGGGTGTGTGTGTGTGTGGAAGGAGGGAGGGTTGGGTGTGTGTGGGTAAGGAGGAAGGGTTGTGTGTGTGTGTGGGGAAGGAGGGAGGGTTGGGTGTGTGTGTGTGTGGAAGGAGGGAGGGTTGGGTGTGTGTGGGGAAGGAGGGAGGGTTGGGTGTGTGTGGGGAAGGAGGGAGGGTTAGGTGTGTGTGTGTGTAAGGAGGGAGGGTTTGGTGTGTGTGTTGGGAAGGAGGGAGGGTTGGGTGTGTGTGGGGATGGAGGAAGGGTTGGGTGTGTGTGTGTGGGGAAGGAGGGAGGGTTGGATGTGTGTGTGTGGGGAAGGAGGGAGGGTTGGGTGTGCGTGTGTGGGGAAGGAGGGAGGGTTGGGTGTGTGTGTGAGGGGAAGGAGTGAGGGTTGGGTGTGTGTGTGTGGGGAAGGAGGGAGGGTTGGGTGTGTGTGTGAGGGGAAGGAGGGAGGGTTGGGTGTGTGTGTGGAAGGAGGGAGGGTTGGGTGTGTGTGTGTGTGGAAGGAGGAAGGGTTGGGTGTGTGTGTGTGTGGAAGGAGGGAGGGTTGGGTGTGTGTGTGTGGGGAAGGAGGGAGGGTTGGGTGTGTGTGTGTGTGGAAGGAGGGAGGGTTGGGTGTGTGTGTGTGTGGAAGGAGGGAGGGTTGGGTGTGTGTGTGTGTGGAAGGAGGGAGGGTTGGGTGTGTGTGTTGGGAAGGAGGGAGGGTTGGGTGTGTGAGGGGAAGGAGCGAGGGTTGGGTGTGTGTGTGGAAGGAGGGCGGGTTTGGTGTGTGTGTGTGTGTGTGGAAGGAGGGAGGGTTGAGTGTGTGTGTGTGTGGAAGGAGGGAAAGTTGGGTGTGTGTGGGGAAGGAGGGATGGTTGGGTGTGTGTGTGGAAGGAGGGAGGGTTGGGTGTGTGTGTGGAAGGAGGGAGGGCTGGGTGTGTGTGTGTGGGGAAGGAGGGAGGGTTGTGTGTGTGTGTGTGGGGAAGGAGGGAGGATTGGGTGTGTGGGTGTGGGGAAGGAGGGAGCGTTGAGTGTGTGTGTGTAGGTAAGGAGGGAGGGTTGGGTGTGTGTGTGTAAGGAGGGAGGGTTGGGTGTGTGTGTTGGGAAGGAGGGAGGGTTGGGTGTGTGTGTGGAAGGAGGGAGGGTTGGGTGTGTGTGTGTAAGGAGGGAGGGTTGGGTGTGTGTTGGGAAGGAGGGAGGGTTGGGTGTGTGTTGGGAAGGAGGGAGGGTTGGGTGTGTGTGGGGAAGGAGGGAGGGTTGGGTGTGTGTGGGGAAGGAGGGAGTGTTGAGTGTGTGTGGGGAAGGAGAGAGGAAGGAGGGAGGGTTGGGAGGGAACGATGAGGTAAGCGTTAGGAGGAGAGGGAAGAGGAGGGATGAAGGAAAGGGAGGAAATTAAATGAAGTGATAGGAGAAAAAGGATAAGGGGAAGAAAGGGAGGATTGGGGATGGTAAAGGAGAGGAAGAGAGAGGGATTTGAAGCTGTAAAGGAAGGGAGGGGAGACTAAGGAAAGGGAGGAGAGGTGTAGGGAAGGGAGGGGAAGGGTAGATAGGGCAATGAAAGGGAGGGGAGAAGAGAAGAAGGGAGGAGAGGAGTAGGAAAGGAAAGGGAAGAGTAGGGTAGGTATAGTAAAGGAGGGGAGGGGAGAGGGAGGGAAGGGAGAAGAGGGATAGGGAAGAGAAGGGTAGGTAGGGTAAAGGAAGGGGAGGGAGAGGAGGGGAAGGGAGGAGAAGGGAATGGGAAGGGAAGGGTAGGTAGGGTAAAGGAAGGGGAGGGAGAGGAGGGGAAGGGAGAAGAAGGGAATGGGAAGGGAAGGGTAGGTAGGGTAAAGGAAGGGAGGGGAGAGGAGGGGAAGGGAGGAGAGGAGTAGGGTAGGGAGGGGAAGGATACGTAAGGTAAAGGAAGGGGAGGGAGAGGAAGGGTACAGGAGGGGGAGGGAGAAGAGGGGTAGGGAAGGTAATGACAGGATAGGTAGAGTAAAGTAAGGGGAACAATTAAAGGAATAATATACTTATGGTACATTGGAGTACTTTGAATCCTCTGTCCCCCCTATTCCTGCACCCCCCCTAGACCCCCCTGCACCCCCCTAGACCCCCCTGCACCCCCTTAAGACCCCTAAACACAAACAACCCCCCTCAAGCCTGTCCCCCTATTCCCGCACCCCCCTAAAACCCCTTAAACACACACAACACACTAATCCTGTCCCCCTATTCAAGCATCCCCCTAAACCCACCTGCACCCCCCTAAAACCCCATAAACACACACAACCTCCCCTCTAAGCATGTCCCCCTATTCCCGCACCCTCCTAAACACACACAACCCCTCTCCCCAAGCCTGTCCCCCTATTCCCGCACCCCCCTAAACCCCCCCGCACCCCCCTAATACTTCCTAAATACACACAAACCCCCCCCATACCTGTCCCCCTATTCCCGCACCCCTCCAAGCCTGTCCCCCTATTTCCGCACCCCCCAAGATCCCCCCGCACCCCCCTAAAAACCCCTAAACACACACTGTATTTATCTATTAATAAAAGAAACAAGGGAGAACCACCATATTGTATTATACCATTATAATGTTGGAGAGAGAGAGAGAGAGAGAGAGAGAGAGAGAGAGAGGTAGTAGATGTGAGAGAAAGAGGTAGTAGAGGAGATAGAGAGAGAGAGGTAGTTGAAGTGGGAGAGATAGAGAGGTAGTATAAACACACACATACACACACACACACCCTAATGATATACTGTACACACATTATGTATTAAGACAAACACATACATACACACATACTCTATTAATATACACACATATGTATTAACATACACACACACAAACGCTAATAGTATACATACATATATAATAACACACACAAACACACACACACACACGTATGTATTAACACACACACATACACACACGTATGTATTAACACACACACACACACACAGGTATGTATTAACACACACACATACACACACACACACACACACGTATGTATTAACACACACACACACACACGTATGTATTAACACACACACACATACACACACGTATGTATTAACACACACACACACATACACACACGTATGTATTAACACACACACACATACACACACGTATGTATTAACACACACACACATACACACACGTATGTATTAACACACACACACACACACACACGTATGTATTAACACACACACACACACACACACACATACACACACGTATGTATTAACACACACACATACGTATGTATTAACACACACACATACACACACGTATGTATTAACACACACACATACAATATTATGTATTAAAACACACACATACACACACACACACACACACAAATATGTATTAACACACACACATACACACATACACACACATAATGGTAACAGTAGTAATAACTCAACCTTTACTTATCATGGTGTGAACATTTTTACTAACTTGTATAGATTAGTGAACAGCAAGTTGATGTTGTGGTTTCATGAGAGAGAGAGAGAGAGAGAGAGAGGGAGAGAGAGAGAGAGAGCTGTGTGTGTTGGAATGCTTGCGTGTGCCTGCGTGCGTGCATCCGTGTGCTTGCGTCCGTGCGTGCCTGTGCTTGCGTACGTGTGCACGCGTGTGTGTACGTGCATGCGTGCATACGTGAATGCGCGTGCGTTCGTGCGTGCCTGTGCGTGCATGCGTGCGTGTGTGTTTGTGGAGGGGGGGGATCTGATGGAGGTGGTAGGATAATTTGTACATGGATGACTTCCATTCATCCCTGGTTTTGATCTGTGACCACAATATAATTAATAATTAATTGGTTGTTGATGAATCTGACATTACATGATAAAAAATTTCCAATATTAATAAACACCTTTATATGTACAGTGCTAACCTAACCTAACCTAACCTAACCTTTATATGTACAGTGCTAACCTAACCTAACCTAACCTAACCTTTATATGTACAGTGCTAACCTAACCTAACCTAACCTAACCTATATATGTATAGTGCTAACCTAACCTAACCTAACCTAACCTAACCTTTATATGTACAGTGCTAACCTAACCTAACCTAACCTAACCTAACCTTTATATGTATAGTGCTAACCTAACCTAACCTAACCTAACCTAACCTTTATATGTACAGTCCTAACCTAACCTAACCTAACCTAACCTTTATATGTAGTCCTCAGGGTGTGGCTGGACATCTGAAACAACGGGTGAAGTTCCACTAGACCGGTCCATCTGTGGCCTGGTGGTCACAAAGGAAAAGTAAGTAACACACACAGACAACACATGACCTTTTCACTGGTCCATGTGTTCTTATCCCTGGCCATTATCACTCTCAACACACACACAGACACACACAGACAAAACATGACCTATTCACTCTCTCCCTCAGATAATAAAATATATCTATAAAAGAGAGGCGTCTGTCTGTGTGTGTTTGTCCGTGTGAACTTTTCTCCCAAACCAAAAGAAATAGATGGAACAAACCATATATATATATATACCTGAAAGGGCATGACCCAGGGAAGGTTATGGTACAGTAGGCTCCATTTCCGCGTTTACCACTACCAATGTTGAGCCACCCAGAAATTAGAATCCCTAACCACGTGTGATCCTGATACGAACCACTCACTACAGAGTGAGATGGAAAGAGTGGTTTGGTAAAGGAAAGTGTGTCTCATAAGGTGTGTGTATGAATTTAACACTGTTCTCTCTGACACTTGTGATGGTTCTCCAACACCTGATTGTCTGGCCATCTAATGACTCCATCTCATTAATATAATATCCTACCATATTGCATGCATTGTAATTGCATACAAAACATAACATTATTTATTTTCAGGTCCTGTTTGCATAATTGAACTAATCATGTTTGGCCACACAAAATGATGTTGGAGGTATTGAGAAGGAGAATGTGGTGGGGAAATGAAGGAGTCGAGTGAGTACTGGAAATGGGTAAAGGAGAAGGGTAATGCAAAGAGGATGTGGTCGAGGTGTAGGACAGAGTGTGGAGAAGTGAGTGAGTAATCATTGGGTAGTTAAGTCACACTCCACTACAAAACAATATCCTTTGGTAACCAGTAACACAAAGTCATTAATCAGAAAATGTCTTGACTGTGGTCAAGTAACAAAATTGGCTGACTTGCAATATATTGCAACAATAAATAGATGGTGGAAGGTTTCATTGCATAACATGGTAATATATTGCAACAATAAATAGAGGGTGGAAGGTTTCATTGCATAACATGGTAATATATTGCAACAATAAATAGATGGTGGAAGGTTTCATTGCATAACATGGTAATATATTGCAACAATAGATAGATGGTGGAAGGTTTCATTGCATAACATGGTAATATATTGCAACAATAAATAGATGGTGGAAGGTTTCATTGCATAACATGGTAATATATTGCAACAATAAATAGATGGTGGAAGGTTTCATTGCATAACATGGTAATATATTGCAACAATAAATAGATGGTGGAAGGTTTCATTACATAACATGGTAATATATTGCAACAATAAATAGAGGGTGGAAGGTTTCATTGCATAACATGGTAATATATTGCAACAATAAATAGAGGGTGGAAGGTTTCATTGCATAACATGGTAATATATTAACAATTTTAGGATACATATAAAGGTTTGGCCCCCTTGCAGACTCAAGCTATTCCCTTGAAATTTTTCAACTGTCCCTTTTTCCTTATCTTTCCTTCTGGTTACTGTTTATCTTCTTTATTTCTTTTCTTTTCGTGTTAATGTCCTCCAGGACCAGTATGGCCTTCTTTCTTTCTTCCACTTCATATACTCAAACTTATTCATTATAATTGAATTGTATTGAACACATGCATATCATACGTAGACATGAACGTCACTCTTTTATCTTCCATTATTCGGAGATACTTACTATGTAACTATACGAAGGAAGAGAGCCGGAGGAATGTGTTTTCAACTTGTATAGCCTTTTGTGAACTCCTCACGAGGCAACATTGACAAGGTATATACTGGTAATAATTCATTACACAAACTTTTTAAGGAACTTTCATTACCACCAGGTTATTCTTCCTTGCCATGCTACAATTGTCTACCATGACAAAGTTAAAATCATAGTGACAACAAAATAATAATCATAAAGTGGGTGGTGCACGAACACAATCTTTAAGGGTTATGGATGTTTTGATATTGATTATTCCACCTTCTCTTTATTAGTAACTGGCAGGATAAAAATGACTTACTACATGACTCATATATATATATTTAATAAACAATTGCTGGCATGTAAATTATACTGTGACATAAATTCTATATTAATTTTGTATAATACAGCAAATAACACTACTCGATCACTGTTGATGCTTTAGCATTTCAACTCAACCCCTGTTTCCATTTCACTCTGTAATGATTGGTTCGCCTCATGATCACACGTGGTTCAGGATTCAAGATTCTAGGTGGTTCAACATTGCCAACGTTAACTTATATACGGTACGCGGAAGTGAAGCCAACTGTACATAAAAACTTCACATTTCGAAGATTACAATATCCTCTGAAGCTGTCATATGGAATGACTATTAATAAGAGCCAAGGTCAAACCATGACATCTATAAGGCTTAATCTCTCTAAAAATCCAGTCTTCACACATGGGCAGCTCTATGTTGTACTTTGACGTGTTGGAAATGCAGAGAACATCTATATATTGACTCCACACCAAAAGACAAAAAAAAAATTGTGTATACTGAAGTTTTGCAATGAAAGTTTTACCATAACACAGAAAAGTTTATGCTGTTTACGTTATATACAGGTTTTTTCAGTACATTCTTTACCCGCCGCACTACGACATCAGCTTAAAAATTGTTTTTTTTAAGCTGATGTCGTAGTGCGGTTTAGAGTCAATATATTGATGTTCTCTGCATTTCCAACACGTAAAAGTGCAACATAGAGCTGCCAATGTGCGAAGGCTGGATTTTCAGAGAGATCAAGGCCTATAGAAAGGCCTTAAGAAAATAAAGAAAACGCGGTGGGTAAACGATTGAGCAAAAAACCTTGTACAGTCGCGGTCAATAACAATCATCCACATATGGGTATCTCAAACAATTTATTGTCTAATGTTTTCAAGTTCACATATGATGTTATTGTTTTAAGTAGTGTGTAGCTGCTTGTATTAAATTAAAAGATAGTAGTTAACCTATTTATTGGAAAGATTATCATCTAAGGAACAGAGGGAAGCTGTCAAACTCTTGTGTGAGTTACCCCTATATGGATGATTATATATGGCTGCGACTCTATGTAAACCATGCTGAAAAACAAAAATAAAAAAATTGATTGTTTTTACTCCTCCTTCTGGCACCGTACCTAACCACTTCAAGTTTAGTTGGACCAGCGAAGCGGGCCGGGTACAGCTAGTTTGAAATAATATAAGGTAAGTCATTTTACGAGCCTGTGAAACTTATAACTCCATACTGTATTTATGACTTGGCAGATGTGACGAATTGACTTTTGCCTCTGACTGTACAAGTTTGTTCACTGCACTGATTCCACTGTTATAGTGTGGAAAAGGCAACTATTAACTTTTCTGCTATTTGTTCAGGTTTGAGACAGTGGTTTGGTTTATTATATTTCATATTCCCATTGGTATAGATTAAGGGACTCTGTTATGTAGTCAGAAAATTGGAGATAGATGAGTCCTTCAAATGTTGCTACCAAACACTATCTAATTAAAGGATCTTGTTTCGTGGCATAGGCAGGAGGAATCAAGAGCCACCAGATCTCAAACACGATTACAGGGTCCCTTTATATACGAGTGCTATCTTGGTATTAAATGTATGACAGAGAACAGCACCCTGGTGAATACAAAGGAATACAAAGGAAGTACAGGCAACAGGAGGTCCATAGTGACCTTTTACTAGGTTACCTGTTTAACTATGCTAATCTAGACTACGTGTTGAAGGAAAGGATAGCAAAGGACAAGGCTCCTCCCCACCCACCACTCCCACCGGATAAACCGGTTGTGGTGGGTCTCTCTCCTATGTATGTTTGTATATGTGTATATGTGTATGTGTGTATGTATATGTGTATATATGCATGTATGTGTGTATATGTATGTATGTATGTGTATATATATTTATGTATGTGTATATATAGTTATGTATGTGTGTAAGTATATATGTTTGTATAGAGAAAGACGTGTATCTACTTTATATTTGTGTGTGTATATATGTATGTATGAAGGCTTTGTATGAGTCTCGCTCCAACATTTGTGGAGTGTGGACATTCTCATGGCGCTCTGCCTGCATTGTTGTTTGTGTTGTTTTTGTGTTCTTGTTTGTGTGTTGTTGTTTGTACATTCTTGTTTGTGTGTTGCTATTTCTGTGGTGTTGCTGGTGTTTTGTCTGTTGTGGTTGTGTGTATTGTTTTGTTGTGATTCTCTGTGTTTAGGTGTGTGTGTGATTGAGTGTATAGTTGTTCGTGTGCAGTTGTTTGCTTCCCTGGCCTGATGGAGAGCGTGGATTCCTGCTTGGAGGCCGACTTGGTAATGATGGAGGACGACGAGGCTCCAGTTGCAGATCACTGGCCTGAGCTGCCCTCACGCAACCCTCCCCACCTCTCCTCGTCCGATTTCTCGCAGGATTCCGATGGTGTGGCCTGTTTGCCTCCGGCTGCCAAGACGGCGAAGGGTGCACCAGCTGTACACAACGTACCTTCTCTGCCTCACCCTGGTGCTTCTTCCTTGTATACCCAATCCTTGCCCTCGTCCAAACTTTCTGATTTTGCCCCGAGAAATACCTATGTCTAGCTCTCTTTCCCTGGAAATCCATCTACAGACACAAAGATGCATTGGTTGTCTGATGTCAACAGCGCATTCCAGTTGTAGCATGAACTGGCTGAAGTCAAGGTGGCTGCCATCACCTACTAGTTTTTCTACATCTCTAGGAAGCGTCAAAACATCATGGATAGAGTCAATTATGGTGAATTTTTGTCTCTGCCCCTCATTCTTCAAGACTCAACCGAATGGCCCACCTCCAATTGAGATTTCCTTTGATTTCCTCCCCTGTCTTCCACTGTGTGAGGTGCGGAAACTTCATAATGACCAGCCTTGGTGCTACAGGTGCTGGGGAGTTGGGCATATCTCCTAGTACTGTTCTGCCAGGCCGAAGTGTGCATGGTGTGCCGCTGACCATGATTCCAAGACGTGTCCTGTCAGGGGTGAACCATCACGTCCTGTTGCCTCAACCTCTTAGCCTTCACCTCCTGATGATACGTCTCGATGGAAGTGTCCACGATGCCTTCAGCCAGGGGTTAACGTCTGGCATGGATGTACTCGACGTCAAGCCCAGGCTCTTGCTTCTACTCTTGTGCCGCCTCCACCACCATCACCTCCCCAGTCTGCTCCTCCTACCAGCCCTGCCTCGCCTTCGGACCTGGCCCTCTGCAAGTCTGTCACTACCCTCATGGTACGGTGTACGGCTCTCGAGAACTGCTTCTCCACCCTTGAAGCCAGGATTAATGGGCTGGTTGCCATTTAGGCTGTGAATGACTCCAAACTCTCCACCTTGGTTGAGGCTCAGCAGGCCATCATCTACACTGTCACCACCATTACTGAAAGGATGGATAGTGTTGCATCCCTCCTTGAAAAGCTTTACGAGTCAGTTCATTCTACTGGTCCATCTTCTTCTCCAGGTCGCTCATCTGCCCCCACTCCCCGGACTTCTACCTCCAAACACAGAGTTTGCTAGTGATTGTCAGCTGGATGTCATCTCCTGGAATATATGTGGTATTACCAGTCATGCTAAGCTCACTCAACTAAAGGTCTACGTTTTTGGTCATCATGCCAGTGTTATTTTTCTCCAGGAAGCATTTCCAGGATGGCCAACCATTGCTGGGCAAGCTCCTCCCCTCTCAGGTTCTGTGCCAAATGTTCATCTAGTAAGGAATAGTCTCCTGACTTACATATATAGCTCCTTGCCACTTCGCCTCCTCTGTATCTCATCTGATTCTGACATGACCTTTCAGCTATTTGAGGTTCTACCTGGGGATGGAGTACTCCAATTATGTAATGTCTATTCTGCCCAAGCTAGACTTACTCTTGAGGCTCTTTATTCTCAAACAGTGCATGGTATGGTGTATATGGGAAATTTTAATGCTCGACATTCTGACTTGGGTGATGGATCTGGCTCTACTAATCGTAATGGTGTTCGTCTCTTTTTATACATCTGCAAGCAACATCTGACATGCTGAGACACTGGCGGTGCCCCTCATTGCCGGGAGGTACTCTGGATTACGTCGTCTCGTGTGGCCTCATAGCATCTCAGGTTCAGTGCTCCTCCATGCCAGATTTATTCTCTGATCATGTCGCTCTTCGGTTTCATTATTCTCTACCTGCTGGGTCAAGTGCTTCAGCCACTCGTTTGCGTATTGTTGTGCCCCATAAATATTGCCCGACTCACATATTATTTATGGCCCATGTATTCCCTGCATTTCACATATCTTCACCTGAACAGTTGTACTCAGATCTTGTTTCTGCTAATCATGACTTTTATAGGCTATCGGTCTCCTGGCCACACCTTCAACATTGCCATAATGTCCACTCCTAGACGCTGGATGCACGTATACAGGAGGCGAAGCAGGAGGCTTTACGTGATGGCCTTTTGTGACAAGCCAACCCAACCCCTGACCTGCACCATCGTTACTAAATATCTAGGGACGCTTTAGTCACCCTACAGGAGTGTGCTCACACTGAGTCTTGGTAGCAGTTCATAGACAGCATCAACCAGCAAACAAGTGTGGCTTCTATGTAGCGCCTCATCCATCAGGTTGTTAAAAAGATACCAGCCACTGCCCATCATCACACTCCCACCGTCTATGCCCAACACCTTGTCGATGTCTGGTCAGAACAATCTACCCCAGCAAGTCTACCCATCCACATATAAAATCCACTTGCTTCCCGTGCTGCTATCCATCAATTACGTCTAATGTCTGCTCTTTTGCAAGATGATGACAATGATGATGTAGAGCAGATAACCAAGGAGGAGTTGCGCCGTGCTCTCTCTCGGGGTAGAGCTTCTTCTCCTGGTGATGATGGTACAACTTATGCTGTGCTTTGCCTACTTCAACAAGTTCCCGGGAACCTTCTACTTCGACTGTACAATCTCTGTCTTCGTGATGGTTGTGTACCACTAGCCTGGACCAGCAGTACAATAATACCCATCCCTAATCCCAGCACTGAGAAGTTCAGGCCTATTTCCCTTACTTCCTGTTTTTGTAAGGTTATGGAGAGAATCTTACTTAATCATCTTGTGTACCGACTGCAGGATCGCCTTTCTCCATGGCTGTTTGGTTTCCTTTCCCAGCAGAGCACACACCACTGCCTAGTCGACCTGTACTCTTGCCACTCTTGTGAGGTGGCATTCATTGATCTTCGAAGTGCTTTCGATGTTGCTAATAGAGACGTCATGTTGGATCAACTGGTTGAATTTGGATGGAGGGTAATCTACTATGGTGGATTCCGGGTTACCTCAGTAACAGGACCTCCCGTGTGTGGACTCAGTCATTTGCACTGTTTTCATCTTGGTACACCTCAAGGAGGTGTTCTCTGCCTATTTTTATTTAATATTCTGATGCATCGGTTGCTCGCTTCTCTCCCTAATATTCCTGGAACTACAATTACGTGCTATGCTGATGATATCAGTGTTCATTCCACCTCACCAAGGGATCTCCAGCGGTTTCTTGAGTCCTTTTCTGTGGCCTCCTCTCTCTGTGGCATTATTGTCTCTCCAGATAAGAGCAGAATATTCACCTGTCACCTTCCTCAAGCTCGGCCAGTATTCACCATTGGAAGGACTGTCATTCTCATGTGTTCCCAGAACCGCTACCTGGGTGTACCAATCAATATTTGGCCAGTTGACCCTGCCAAGCCTCAAGACCATCCCTTTGTCCAGGACTTGTTGGGTCGTCTCCAGCGCCGACCATCTATATTCCTTTTATCCGTTCAGTTGTTGATTACCTCTCCCTTGCTTTGATTTAACTTCCTAGGGCTACTCTGGAAACTTTAGAGAAATTTCAAAATATAGATATGAGAATAATTCTCGGCAGTCCCATGTCGACCAGGATAGTGAATATGCAGCGTAAGTTGCATCTTCCCCTATTAGTCGAAACAATTTACTCAAATGTTACTTGCTTCACTGCCAAGTGCCTCCATTTCCCATATCTTTCACCCCACTACTGGCATATAGTCAGGACTTCTCTTACTTAAACCAAACTCCCTGTCCCTCCCATACTGCCTGCTGGATGTATTCTTATAAGGTCTGTTTCCTCTATGCTTCGTAGTCTTAATATAGATATAATGGTTGTAGACATCCCCCCAGGGCCCCCTCCATGGATGTTACCAATACCTGATGTGAGCTTCACACCTACCTCCAAGTCGGAACTGCCTTCTCTGTAACCACTCTAGCTAAACATTTTGTGAACTGTATGCCATTCTGGATGCTGTTAGTCTTGTTTGTCAACGTGGAGTGAATTCTGCCATTTTTTGTATCTCCAAACCTACCCTTCATTCCCTCTCTATTGTTCAGCCCACACACACTACTGTTGTTCAGCAAATTTTGTCGTTTTTGGCATTATTGCGTCATCGTAACTTGACTGTCAAATTTTTATGGGTGCCAGACTCGCGAAGGAGGCCTGCCATCTGCCTCCTCGTGGTGTTGGACATCCTCTCTCCCTAACATGTTTCCTCTATAGAGTCCGCTCCGCTGCTCTTCTCCCTGTACGGCGGCGCAGTCTGTCTGCCAGCACAAATATTCCTACCGTCATCGGGAACTCATGATTCGAAGGCACAATGTAGTCTCTGCTCGTTTGAGGCTTTGCTACCGGCCACCATGGCAGGTTGCTGGGATGCAGGGTGAGCCTTCTTTCACTGAGTATCGCTTGTGTTGAGCGCTTCGTGCTAACACTATAGAGCACTATTGCCTGGCCTGCCCCACTGTCCGACATTTGCTGCCTCGGGGCCTGCCACTTGATGTGGTTTGTTGATACCTGCTGAACCACCAGGTTCTGGAGGAACTTCTGGTATGCCACCTTCGTTTTGATGGATTAACGTGGTCATATGTAAATATTCGTCTGAATTTTCGTGTTTCATTCTGTTATGCTTTCGTGATGTGTGTGTGTGTGTGTGTATGTGTGAGTGTGTATGTGTGAGTGTAGTCATTGGATGTTCATGTGTCCCGCTTACCCTTATGTTTTGTTGTCTCTCTTTTAATTGACACCATGGTTCAAAAAAAAAAAAAAAAAAAAAAATATGCAGATGTTCTTAAGTCTTACAATATATTGGTCAGGATTCTCACCCACTTCCGGCTTAGAATCTCTAAATTTGACCCTATAACCGTCCTCAGTCAAGTTAACTCTCTTCAACACTGCATTTTTAACCTGATCGTAGTCCAAGGCTGACGTATCTGAAAGCCTTGAATACACGCTGAGAGCTGTACCCGTCAACAGAGTACTTAGTGCAGTTGCCCAAGTCTCTTTTGGCCACTCTTTTTGACTAGCGAATCGCTCATATCTCAACAGGTAACTGTCTAATTCATCCTTACCTTCCACAAACACCGGAAGTTTGGGAGCCTTGGCTCGAACCACCTCTTGCGTTCCTCTCTCCGGTTGTGCTGATACTTCTAGCTTCTCTAACTCGAGCTCATGTTTTCTCTGTGCTTCTCGATCTGCGACTTCCTTCACATCTCGTTCTGCTGCTTTTTCGGCTTCTCTTTCCATTCTCTCCTCTGTTTGAAATTCAGACAAGAGTTTTCTTACCTCTTGGCCAATATCCAATTTCAACCAATGCTTCCATTCTATTCATTTTTATGGCACTTAATACACTGCAAGATCTGCTTTATTCATCCAATACACCCGATCCCAGTCAGGCCCCCATTGTCACAGATTCATTAGGATCGGGATTGATGAAGCACACCAAACACAGTTTTATATAATAATTATCTTAATAGGCCCAAACCACCATTAACTAATACCACAATTTCCGATAAAATCCAACACCACCACTCATCCCCACTGAACACAAGTAATAAATAACAATTGAATATTAAACCCCAACAAACACTCTAACCCCACTCATGACAAGTATAGGACCACCACACCACACAGTGGGACAGTCTGGTAGCCCTCCTTCCTACAATAGGTAAGTAGGCAAAAGGCAGGTCGCTCCTTCCACACACAGATAGATGGACAGCTCATTCCACCACACTGATAACGTAGCTGGGTGATAGGCAGGCAGCTCCTTCCCAACAACCAGCAGGTGGGTGATAGGCAGACATTTCCTTCCCCACACTGATAGGTGGGCGATAGGCAGACAGTTCCTTCCCCACACTGATAGGTGGGCGATAGGCAGACAGCTCCTTCCCCACACTGATAGGTGGGTGATAGGCAGGCAGCTCATTCCCCACACTGATAGGTGGGTGATAGGCAGACAGTTTCTTCCCCACACTGATAGGTGGGCGATAGGCAGACAGCTCCTTCCCCACAACCAGCAGGTGGGCAACAGGCAGGCATCTCCTTCCTCACACTGATAGGTGGGTGATAGGCAGACAACTCCTTCCCCACAACCAGCAGGTGGGCGACAGGCAGGCATCTCCTTCCCCACACTGATAGGTGGGCGATAGGTAGACAGTTCCTTTTCCATACAGACAGAGATTCCTGTGCATCCCAGTCCGGACACCTTGGTTAGCTGGTGCGTTCTGCCAGTCACAGTTCAGGACTCGTCGACTAAGTGTCAATCAGCTACACAAACAAGATAACCACCTATCTGCCCAGTTCATGAAATTTGTTACACTTGAGAAGATTTGTGTGTCAGTCTCTTCTGTCACACTTTGGCTTCATTATATTCTACCTGCTGGGTCTACTGCTCCTGCCACTCGTTTACATATTGCTGTGCCTGTAAATCATTATATTCTACCTGCTGGGTCTGCTGCTCCTGCCAATCGTTTACATATTGCTGTGACTGTAAATCATTGTATCAGATTACTTTACTGAGGGAATTTGAACTTGGAAGGGAGAACCAAAGATTAAAGGGTGGAGATTGAAACTGAGGGAGACTTTCATAGAAGCATTTCTGAGTAACATCAAACAAGAATAAAATCTGAAGACCTGGTGGAAAGAAAATATTAATGTGATTTGAAAAGAGGAAGAAATTGTCGGTAAAACATTTGGCAAAGAACAACAAAATATATAAAGAAACTTGGTGGTTGAACCAGGATACACTGGAGAAAATCAGTAAACAGAAAGAAGCAAACAGAGCCTATGACACGAATGTTTCGAAAGAGATTAGAGAGTCTTGAAAGGTGGTGTGTATAGAATACAAAGGAGCAGTAGCACAGGGTAAGGCGACAGTAACGAATGATTTCTATGAGCAGCTAGAGGCGACAGAGGGACAGAAGAATATGTATAGGATAGCGAAGAACAGAAACAAAGCCACCAAAGATCTAACACACATCAAGTAGATCAAGGATGAGGAGGGAGAGTGTTGACAGATAAGGATGGTGTAAATACAGAGTGGAATTATTATTTTGAAAAATTATTGAATGAGGAGAACGATTGGAGAATGATAGAGGATGGAAATTAGCATGTAAGAGAAGTACAGGATATTAACGGATTTGAAGTACAGATAGCGTTACTAAAAATGAGAGAAGGAAAGGCAGTTGGTCCTGATGGTATTACCAATCAAAGAGTGGAAATGTTTAGGGAGAGAAGGAGTAAATATATTATGAGATTTGCTGGCTACAATGTACACTCGTGATACGTAATCTCTGACCAGACGAACGGCAGGAGGCACCACACATACCCTGCATTCGAACTCAGCCTCTATAGGTGGACTGGGAGGGGAAATGAGCAATACCAGGCGATTCAAAGCTTTCTGCTCATCACACTCTGGTCAGAAATTATGTATCACGAGTGTAGTGATACTGATTTATAAAGAGAAAGGAGACATCTAGGAGAGTAGTAATTACAGAGGCAAAAAATCTATGTCTCAGATGATGGAAAACTATGCTTGAGTTCTATATTTGATAGAAGTGAGAATATGGAGAGAAACTTGTGTAAGAGAAGAACAGTTCGGGTTTATACCAGAAAAGGGACAGTGGATGCAATAGTTTCTTTGAGACAGGCAATGGAGAAGTACAGAAGGAAGTAGAAAGAGCTACACTTGGTGTTCATTGATCTGGAGAAAGTGTATGATCGGGTTTCAAGGCAGTTTCAAGTTTGGAGATGTATGAAGGTGAAAGAAGTTCCTAAGATGTATGTAATTGTTCTGCAAGATACAGTATGTATGCAGGAACAACGGCTCGAGTAAGAAGTGTTGTTAGAATGATGGAAGAGTGTCGGTTCTCAGCCCTTACATTTTCGATCTTGTGATGGATGTGATGACTGCAGATGTTAGAGAGGAGGTTACATGTAGCGCTTTATTCTTAGATGACATTGTATTGGTTGACTTGAGCACAAACTGGAAAGGAGTCAAGCCGTGTAAGATAGAGGTATGAGGTTGAAGCAGGACTTAATATGGAATATTGATAGGTGAGAGGTGATGGGAGGCAGGGCAGGGGACTATGAAGCTGGGGTACTTTAAGTCTGCTTGGGGACTATGTAGCTGGGGTACTTTAAGTCTGCTTGGGGACTATGTAGCTGGGGTACTTTAAGTCAGCTTGGGGACTATGAAGCTGGGGTACTTTAAGTCTGCTTGGAGACTATGAAGCTGGGGTACTTTAAGTCTGCTTGGGGACTATGCAACCCCACGAGGACTCTCAGGCGAACCCTGAGGAATGTGATGGAGAGACAAAAATATTCACCATACTTGACTCTCTCGATGATGTCCTGACACTTTCTGGAGATGATGATGAACCGGGATCTGACTGCAGACATCTTTACTTCAGCCAGTCCATGCTGCAGTTGGAGGGCCTTGTTAACGACAAACAACCACTGCAGCTTCATGTCCATAGAAAAGGAGAGCGTGACTCATGTGTCACCCAGGGCAAATGCAGGACAATGAGACGAGGAACAGGTGTGGGTAGGGGTCGAAGCACCAGAGCAAGGCAAAGAAGACTGAGAGTCAAGTACGTCATGCATATCCGAAGTATTCTTGACGGTCTTGGCAGTGAGAGGCAAACAATTCACATTAGCAGATTCCCAGCAGTCAGAAGAGGCCTCCACACATTGCTTGGTAGAGGTGGATGAGATGGATATCTGTAACACATGCTGAGGAATGATTGAGAAGAGGGGGATATTGGGTAAGGGTTTGCCAAGGCGGCCATTTATCCTATTGTAAAAACTCGTTGTCTTCTGATATGTCTGAGTTTGCCTCCAGACAGGAAGCTACATCCGATAAACTGCTCTCCATCAGGCCAGACAAGGCTTTGACGGGAAAGCAAACAAACTCTTCAAAGTGCACAAGAGTGAGGTAAGGATGGAGAAGGTAGATAGCCGGGGAGCTTCGTGTAGTCAAGCGAAGGGAGGGTCTGACAGATGGTGGAGAAGTGATGGTTCATTTTGTCACTGGATTCAGAGTGAGAGAGATGGGAGACACAGAGGATGGTGGAGAAATTATTTGATAGTCCACACAGATGTTTAATTTTGGAAAACCATTGAAAATTATTTGTTTGTTTTGAACTGTAAATTTTACTTGGGTAGTGGTTTTTCTTTGCCTTGGCAATTTCTCTGATTTTTTTATTTCTGAGCCGTTTGAACCTGTTTATGTTTGTGTAGAGTCGACGTGATAACAAAATTATTCCACTTGGTGTATAAGTCTGTCTTGACCTTAGTCCAGGTGTAGCAGGTGATCCACTGACCTTAAGGCTGTGTCAGGTGTGTAGAGTAGAGGTGATAACAATATTATTCCACTTGGTGTATAATTCTGTCTCAGTGATCACTTCAGTCCAGGGGTACCAGGTGATCCACTGACCTTAATGCTGAGTCAGGTGTGGTCATAATGACAGGGGCTTGGTAGAGTATAGTGGTGGGTGCAGGTGAACACAGAACAGAACAATGTGTGCTGCGTCCCAGGGGAGGGAAGGGTTGGGGGGGCAGGGTAAAGCTGGTTACCAAAATGTCAGTCAACACTAGGTCAAAGGTAATGTTGCCCATTATGAAATTTACTTGTCACGACCGCCCTAGCCGACCTCGATTAACAACAACTTTCACACAAAACTTTCACACGGGCTTTCGTATATTTACTTACGAGTTCGAAGTTAACTCCTTCACTAAACAAATTAATCTTAATTATTATAGTATGTCGCTCATTGTAGAATGATTTATAATCATATGTAGTGATAGTGATATTGACGTGTATAAATAAGGTGTGGTCATCGAGTGGGGCAGAAAAGAAGCTATGGTACCAACATCACCAAAAAGCTTCACTGTCTCATCTAGTGAGACACCCAATAATCTTGGGGCCTCGTAAGAGTCACGGGCTACTGACACCCTACAGTCCCGAGGTATAAAAGAAGTATAAAAAAAACAATATATCATATGTTGTAAATTTACGTTACGAATGGCAATGAAACTTCCTTTATTCTTTTTCTTGTTCCTGTGTCTAATGTTATCTCTAAATCGATCCTTATCCTACCTAACTGGGCAGCTGGTATATAATCGGATACTTATCATGAGAAGTGAACGATATATTGTTTAGTTAAGCTGTATTGGAGTTGCAGCTTGATGTCCAGACGTGGTTGTGTATCAAGTTCTTTTGTATTGCACGTATGTGAGAATTCCCTCTAACACTTCTCCCCACCTGTATAATCCACTCTGTATGGTGTGTTCTCTTCACTGCCTCCGTAAATACTAACTTTCCGGCTTCCAGACTAAACCTGGTAATTTATGATCTAGTGCTTCACAACCCAGAAATATATTATCGAGATATTCGACTGATTTCTTGGATTTGTGATGTTATGCGATTGTTTCTTTAATTAAGTTCGAGTATCTTTTTAGATGGCTCGAAATTTTGGTATTATAAATATATAAATAAATTCGAGAATCTTTTTAGATGGCTGTAACTACTGGCAATATAAATGTTAAATAACAACGATAATTGCTGATATTATGTCGTTAATGCTTCTCTGTGGGAAATAATTACCACATTGCCACTGGTTGGAATGTCTACAACTTACTTTAATGAAAGCTGTAACTGAAGGTTGCTAGTATTTAATTCATTAAAGTCACCACAGATAACTAGCTTGGAAGAAGGAAACTGGATCTTAAGACGGTCTGATGTGACGATGATGTGGTCGATCAGGGCAGGTCCGATGAGTGCTCGGGGTGGATGGCAGAAAGGCAGTAAATGATTGTGATGTGTGTGTGTGTGTTACTGGCAGATTTCCTTATTCTTTCTGTGATAATTGGCTGACATGATGATATAGTGTAATTTATTTCTATACTCTGAGATTAATATATCTTATAGTCATCTAGTATATGTCATAAAAATACAAACTCCAATTTTCTTTCATCTACTTTTCTCCATCGAATGTTAACAGTGTAATTATGACACTCGCAATTTGAATCCTAAAAATCTTTCTCTAGGTAAGTGTCATAGTGATCTCTCTCTCTCTCTCTCTCTCTCTCTCTCTCTCTCTCTCTCTCTCTCTCTCTCTCTCTCTCTCGTGACTTAATTAACAACATAGTGGTTGTGTGTATACTAACCTTTGTTGTCCACAGTTTACACAGTAGTCCTGTGTGTGTTGTAGAGGACAGGAGGGTGACACAATAGTAATGAAGGAACACCAACATGGACAACACAAAACACACCAAGAAAACCAATATACTATATGTGTAATGTATAAGTAAATACATTGACTTGGTAACATATTAGGCAGAGAAAAGAGGTTGTATGAGAGACAAATAATGATGAACGATAAGTGACTGTTGTGACTCTAGTTTTAACATCTTCAATGTGTTACCCTTCCCACTAACCAAGATAACAAATATAAAATTAATGTCTGACACAATATTCCTCAATGTGTTACCATTCCCACTAACCAAGATGACAAATATAAAATTAATGCCTTTACATTCTCCTATTCGTTCCTCTCCTTCCCCTACCTTTACCCTACCTACCCTTCCCTTCCCTCCCCTACCGCTCTTTTCCCTTTCCTTCCTTTACAGCTTCATATCCTCTCCCTTCCTCTCCTTTACTATCCCCAATCCTCACTTCCTTCCCATTAACCTTTTTCTCCTATCCCTTCCTACAATTTCTTCCCTTTCCTTCATTCCTACTCTTCCTTTTTCTTACCCTTACGTCATCGTTCCCTCCAAACCCTCCATCCTTCCTCTCTCTTTCTCCTCACTCACCCTACCCTCCACCCTATTGTATATACGACTGTCTGCAAGACTTATCACAGGATGTACCAATATATCTAATATATACTGTATATTGTTAAAATTAGACAAATACATGTCAAATATACAAATAAAATATATTCATGTAGTGTTACAAGAAAAGATAAACATACATGAAAGATATTGGTTTTATATACTGTATGTGTGTTAATGTGTGTGTGGCCTGGTGATAGTGTGTGTGTGTTAATGTGTGTGTGGCCCTGTGATAGTGTATGTGTGTTAAGGTGTGTGTGGCCCTGTGATAGTGTATGTGTGTAGCCTTGAGATAGTGTGTGTGTTAATGTGTGTGTAGCCTTGTAATAATGTATGTGTGTTAATGTGTGTGTAGCCTTGTAATAATGTATGCGTGTTAATGTGTGTGTAGCCTTGTAATAATGTATGTATGTTAATGTGTGTGTGGCATTGTAATAATGTATGTGTGTTAATGTGTGTGTGGCCTTGTAATAATGTATGTGTGTCAATGTGTGTGTGACCTTGAGATAGTGTCATGGCGGCATCCGTAGGGACAGTGGAGGAAGAGATAATACAAATTAGATAATGAACTCCAGTGTACTGCGAGTAATTTAATCCTTTGTCAATTATTGTGTTGTTACTTCTTGCAAATCAATGTAGTATACTTTATTTTAAGTCTGACTAATGACCCATATTTGTTTAACAATTATCAAACAACTTTTCTGTATCTAGGGAGGATCACAAGCATTTCAGATTGGTACACACACACACACACACACACACACACACATATGCATTAACCACAAAATCAGTTTTACCTTCATACAGTAGTCCAAGTTAATCTTAATTTAAAGGAATTTAATGGTCAATAATTTTACAGCGATAGGGATATTACGAACCCAACACACACACACACACACACACACACGTTTCCTGTCACGTACATACATATATATACAATTTCTTTCTTTCTCTCTCTCTCTCTCTCTCTCTCTCTCTCTCTCCTCTCTCTCTCTCTCTCTCTCTCTCTCTCTCTCTCTCTCTCTCTCTCTCTCTCTCTCTCTCTCTCTCTCTCTCTCTCTCTCTCTCTCTCTCTCTCTCTCTCTCTCTCTCTCTCTCTCTCTCTCTCTCTCTCTCTCTGCCTGTAAATCATTATATTCTTCCTGCTGGGTGTACTGCTCCTGCCACTCGTTTACATATTGCTGTGCCTGTAAATCAAGAGCGGGATACCTTTGTACAGTAGGGTGAAGGTCAGATGAGACTTTCTGGAGCATGTCACAGGCAGCAGTGACATACCAGAATCACAAAGTGGCTTTGTAAAAAAAAATTATTGAAAAATAAACATACAAATTAGTGAGATGGTTTGGTGACATTGTTCATTGAAGAGTGTTCTTGGTAAACATACAAATTAGTGTGATGGTTGGTTCTACTTGCCATAAACAATTGTTTCAATGTTCAGTTCAATGGATGAGAAACACAACAGAAGAATATCATTGAGGTGACAGTCCGAGAGCTGATAGTGAAGGTGAGACTTGGTGACCAGAGTACCAAGTAGCCTTGACTTGGAGAGAGTGTAGGGTTGACAAACAGTATTTGTCAGCAGTATTTGCAGGCCGGATTCTATTATTAATTCCTAGTATGTTCACGGGCCACACAATACAGAGTATTTAACAGTAACACTCTGTTCTTAGTTCATGAGAGAGAGAGAGAGAGAGAGAGAGAGAGAGAGAGAGAGAGAGAGAGAGAGAGAGAGAGAGGGAGAGAGAGAGAGAATTTAGACGTGGGACAGACAGGAAGAAGATAGATAAATCAAGACAGGAAAAAAATGTGCTCACTGCGCGATAAAACACACACACATTAAACTGGCACAATGACACGTGACAAGGAATGAACACAGAAATATAAAAACGAAAGAAAATTGTTATTGACTGGCTGGTGTGCAGTACAGAAGAGTGTATGGAATTATAATAGTGTGTCAAATTATAGGACATGAAATATTATAGAGCGGTTTTAGCCCATCAGGATGGTGGAATGTGAAGTTAATTTGTGGGGAAACAAACACACACATCTCTGCTTGGGTTCTTTACTTGGTTAATTTGTGGGGAAACAAACACACACATCTCTGCTTGGGTTCTTGACTTGGTTAATTTGTGGGGAAACAAACACACACATCTCTGCTTGGGTTCTTTACTTGGTCACCGCTTCCTCTCTGCTACAGATTTCTACAATATTTAACTTCACATTCCACCATCCTGATGGGCTAAGAATGCTCTATAATATTTCATGTCCTATAATTTGACACACTATTATAATTCCATACACTCTTCTGTACTGAACACCTTGGAGGCATAACACACAAATAAGAATACTATAAATAAATGTGGCATTTCAGAACAATAAAAAAAAAAAAATAGATCACTTCCACAAACAAAAATAATAACAAATTATTATAGTAATTTGCCTTTTACATATTAACACTAATGGTGACGTTGCACAAATACAGTAACGTTATCAGTTGCACATTTCTTCTTCTTTCTCTCGTCATTATTATCCCGCTTCTATGCGGGGTCGACGTTTTTAACAAGCCGCCGCCAACCAGCATGGTCCAGAACTTCGTCTCCCATCAATCCCTTCTCTCTCAGATCGTCTCTCACGCTGTCCATCCATCTTCGCTTTGGTCTCCTCCTACTTCTTCTACCCTGCACTTCCATTTCCATCACCCTTCTCCCCAGATAATCCTCTTTCCTCCTCATCACATGTCCATACCATTGGAGTCTTCTCTCTTGCACCTTCCTCGAAATTTCCGTCACTTTTACTGTACCCCTAATTCATTCATTCCTTATCTTGTCCATCTTTGTGACTCCGCACATAAACCTCAACATTCTCATTTCTGCCACATCAAGTCTCTTTTCTTGCATTTTCTTTGAAGCCCACGTCTCCGCACCATACATCATTGCCGGTCTCACCACCGTCTTGTACATCCTACTTTTCACTCTTACGTTTATTCTTTTGTCACATAACACACCCGACATCCTTTTCCAATTTTTCCATCCCGCCTGTACTCTATGTGTAATTTCCGAATCCAGCTCTCCGTTTTCCGCCACTGTCGATCCAAGATATTTAAAATGTTCCACTCTCTTTAGATTATTTCCTTGTATGGTAACACTCCCCGCACTTTCATCCATAAAACTAAGGTACTGCGTCTTCGCCCAACTGATCTTTAACCCTCTGTCTTCTAAAACTCTTCTCCAGTACTCCACTTTTTGTTCTACTTCTTCTCTAGTGGTGCAGCAAAGAACTATATCATCTGCAAACAACATGCACCAATGGGCATGGTCTTTTACCCCTTCTGTAAACACATCCATTATGAGTTCGAACAAATATGGGCTCAGCGAGGACCCCTGGTGTAACCCCACACGTACGGAGATCCATCTTGTTAATACTACGCTACTTCGTACTCTAGTTCTAACCCCTTCGTACATGTCCATCACCAACCTGATATATTTTTCTGGCACCCCTTTAACTCTCAAACACCTCCACAATTCTTCTCGCGGCACTCTGTCGTATGCCTTCTCCAAGTCGATAAAGACTGAGTGTATTACCCTTGTTAAACAAATGGTAACGAATAATGTTAAATCACAACAGGGACAAAATATTCATCTTACTAAAATACATTTTGAGGATTAAATTAATACTTCATAGCAACGGAGGAATAAATGGAAGGTTACTTAACACTGAATGGGGAGAGGAGAGGAGGCCAGGAGGGGAAGTACTGTATTTATAGAACAAAAAAAACAACATGTAATGGCATAACACACACTGCCATTATCTATGTTGATGACGTGTGTATCTGGCAACATTATTGTATTCTTGCAACGTTACCTCTATGACTGAAAATGTTTTGGTATATTTAATAAACAACTTTCTGGCAACATCATATATATTTCTGTGTGTTGGTGTCCGTAAACAAAAATCTTCCTGCACCAATATCATATATTTCTCGATAATATTATAATTCCAACTTCTGAACATATATAGTATAATTATCACTTTGATGAAATTGTCGTTAAATTATTTTAGTTCACATATGGTCATATGTAATATTAGACATTTAAACCATATATAGCTGTCAATTCTATCACATAGAGTGTTCCCTGATTAACAGGAACGTATCATGGACTAAGAAAGACAAACTTCTGGTATTGACTGTACAGCTGTGTTTATGATTCCCTGAGACACCATCTTATGGAAGGAACTTGACCTTCTCTATCCTTACTGGACAGCAGGTAGTTGAATCAAACTGTCTGACCAACACACACAGTGAAGCTAACAATAATATTATATTGAGGGAACTTGACCTTCTCTATCCTTACTGGACAGCAGGTAGTTGAATCAAACTGTCTGACCAACACACACAGTAAAGCTATATATACATATGTATATATAAACATTTATTTATTTATATTGGTATCTTTCTGCCCATCTATTTACCATTGATGAAATACATTAGTTGTTGTGTGTCCATAATGATACGAGTGGAATGGTGGTGATGACAGGTGTTACATTACACTCCACTTTGACATTTTATTCTCCCCTTTCTTATAAGTTTCAAAGGTAGGCCATTATCTCCCACACTCCCTCCCTCGATTTCGTTCTCACTCTCTCTCTCCCTCTATCCATACTTGATTAAACCTTCGTCTCTCTCACTCTCTCTCTCTCTCTCTCTCTCTCTCTCTCTCTCTCTCTCTCTCTCTCTCTCTCTCTGTTAACACTCAGGAAACCCCCATCGTTGAGGCAAAAATGGAGTGAGTTTATTTCCTCTCTGTCCAAAGTTGACGTCACCAACGAGAACTTTTGGGTGTAAGGTTACCCTCCATACACACGCGTTTGGGACTACAAACAGTATTATAGTAAGAACAAAGGTTTTTTTATCCCCTTGTTTAGCCAGTATATAAATATTATCAGGTATCTCAGACCAGTTATTATACAGAAGAAAACAAGTTATTAATTGCAATTATAACATGTACAATGTGTGTGTGTGTGTGTGTGTGTGTGTGTGATCCTACAAGTTATCCACTCATAGATTCTAGTGTTCTTCCCTACATCCTAAAAGTGTGTATGGTAATAATATACAACCCTTGTCAAGGGGAATATGAAAGTTACTATATTGATTTAACAAGATGTAATAACCCAATAATTTACAAAGAATTAAGTTGTTCGCAGTACACTGGAATTCATAATCTAATATGTTTTATCTCTTCCTTCACTGTCCCAATGGATGACGTCATGATACTTCCTGTGTGCGTAGGTGTATGTGTGTGTGTGGTTACTACTGGATTTGCAACCATCTTGTAGTGTTGTGTTTGTATAAATCCTTCTCAACTTCAGCATTACAGTGCTTCAATCTCTGGAGTTTATTATCAAGAAGAACCTTCCACATATTATTGGGTAAAGTGTTTTGTTGTTACTATAGGTCGATTCCACAGTCTTATTTGTTTTATAGCTTCTCAACCAACCACACTTGTAAGGCTTAATTTATTATTTTCTAAAAGCTGAGTATCCACATTCACAAAATCTATCCAACAGTTAGATAATAATGATCACTGTATAGTTTACTCACCAAATTCATTAAATAATTAAGCCATAAGTCATTTAAACGGTTAAGATTCTTTCATTTGCGTGCTTACAAACCAATACCAACCACTGTGGAATAGACCCTATTAATTAATATTAAATCCTGCACTCAACTATTTTGGATTGTCTTCCTTTGAAATGCTCTGTATTTCTTCATAATCTCTCCCTCTCTTTATCACTTCCTATCTTTCCTCTCCTATATTCTTCTTTGGTCAGGTTTATTCTGTGTCAACTTACATTCTTTTCTGTACTGAACAGTTGCACCTTGCAATCCTCCCTCAATTCTTCTTTGAGTAATAATAGGTACACTTGGACATTGTGAACCAACACTACCAACATTAACCATTACATTGTCAGGTGATATTATAATATTTAATATTGATCATAATAAGTGATTGGTTGGAGACCAATTTAGTTTTAATAAATACAGTAATGGTAATATTAGTAATGTATAGTAAGCCCCAGGTCCGTAAGTTTAAGGGGGTGCGGGAGTAGGGGACAGGCTTGGGGGGGTTTTGGGGGGTGCGGGAATAGGGGGACAGGCTTTGGGTAGGTAGAAAGCCTGTCCCCCTACCCCCCCCACCCCCCTAAGCCTGTCCCCCTATTCCCGCACCTTCCTAAACCCCCCCCCAAGCCTGTCCCCTACTCCCGCACCCCCCTAAACCCCCCCCCCAAGCCTGTGCCCCTATTCCCGCACCCCCTTAATTAAAACTGTTTACTGAGGGGTTACTACCATGGCTGGGAGTTGGCCTGGCCTGGCTGACGTTCACGGAGATTATCTCATCACAGGAAGAGATGAAGAGAAACTAGATATTGAGGGAGGGAAGCAGGGAGGGAGGGAAGGGAGAGAGTGTGTGAGGGAGCGAGGGAGTGGACAGTGAAGGAACAAGGAGGGAGAGGGAGGGGAGAGAGAGTGTTAGGGAGGGAGGGAGAGAGAAAGTGGACAGTGAAGGAACAAGGAGAGAGAGGGAGGGGAGAGAGAGTGTTACAGAGGGAGGGAGGGGAGGGAGAGAGTGTGAGGGAGGGAGGGAGTGAGAGAGTGGACAGTGAAGGATGAAGCAGGGAGAGGGAAGGGAGAGAGAGTGTGAGGGAGGGAGAGAAGGAGCCTTTGTGCAATTTTATAAATATATATATTTTTTTAACATTCTACGGTGAAATGGTAAACTAATAATAACATTGACAAGCGTTCCACTAAGAACACATATTATTATAACCTGATTATTATACCTATTATAACCTAACACACTAACACTATTACAAGGCCACACACACATTAACACACATATAGTTCAAGTTCAAGTTCAAGTTCAAATTTTAGGGTCCCGCAGAGGGCCGCTCATGGGCGGCATAATATGCGGGGGTTGTGCGGGGGATTCAAGGATCCAGGGCAGGATTAGGAAGAGGGTTAGGATAAGGATGGATTGGGTCAGGGACTGTGGGTTGAGGATTAGGATTGGGGAGGTAATGATTGGTGATCCTATTTCTAAACGTGTCAAGAGTGGGGCTATTAACTACGTGAGATGGGAGATGATTCCACTCTTGGATGCTGCGGGGAAAGAATGAGTGCCTAAATATATCAGTGCTTGTCTGGTATATATGGTATTTTAAGTTGTGGCTGCCTCTAGTGGATCGTATACTTGTAGGGTGTAGATATGTGTCTTTGTCTATGTCAACTAACTTGTTTGTGATTTTGTATATCATCTGTTGTCTGTGTATCTGTCTTCGTGTTACTAATGGGTCTAGTTTTGTGTCTTGTTTAAGCAAAGTGACTGATGTAGTGTGTCTGTAATCACGTCTGGCCCATCTTGCAGTCTTGTTTTGTATGGACTCTAATTTATTGATATTATTGTAAGTGTGTGGGTCCCAGACGGTGTCGCAATAATCTAAATGTGGCCGAACGAAAGTGTTATATGCAATAATTTTGGTGTCTGTGTTACACCTGCTGAGGTTCCTGCGCAAGAACCCCAGGACCCTACTAGCTTTAGCCCTGATGCTACCTATGTGTGTGTTCCACCTCATGTCCGCTGAGATGTGGACGCTCAAGTATTTGTGGGAAGTGACTGTGTTGAGGTTGGTGTTGTGTAATTGGTATGTATATGGAATGATATTATGGGCACGGGTAAAACGGATGTGATGGCATTTGTCTGGTCTAAATGTCATCTGCCACTTGACTTCCCAGTCTTCAAGTGCAGTTAGGTCGTCCTGTAGTCGAAGGCAGTCATTCCTATCTTTAATTGGTCTATAAACTAAGCTATCGTCTGCAAAGAGTCTAGTGGTAGAGGAAAGTGAAAGTGGGAGGTCATTAATGTATGAAAGGAAGAGAAGGGGACCCAGGACAGTGCCCTGGGGTACCCCAGAGGTCACAGGAACAGATGGAGACTGACTACCGTCAAGAACTACACGTTGCTTTCTGGTAGTCAAGAACGTTCTAATCCAGTGAAGAAGTTGTCCCTGTATGCCATAGAATTCTAATTTGTGTAGTAGTCTTTGGTGAGGGACTTTGTCGAAGGCTTTGGCAAAGTCTAATACTATGGCGTCAACCTGTCTGATTTTTGTGTCATTGAGGGACTGCAAGATGTCATGAGTAGTTACCAGAAGCTGCGTCTCACACGAGCGTTTAGGCCGAAAACAGTGTTGATTGTCAGTCAGTATATTTTGCCTATCAAAGTGGTCCATTATGTGTCTATGAATAATGTGTTCTAAAATTTTGCAGGGGACTGAGGTAAGTGAAATAGGTCTATAATTAATGGGAAGGGTTCTGTCTCCGGATTTAAAGATTGGGGTCACATTTGCCAAAAGCCAGTCTTGAGGGAGTTCACCGGTCTGTAAAGTCTGTGAGAATATAACCTGCAGGACAGGGGCAAGAACGCTAGAGTTAGCCCTCAATATTCTGCAGGGTATATTGTCTGGTCCAGTCGCTTTGTGTATGTCTACCTCAGATAAGAGTTTCTCAATTCCTTGGGTGTTTATATGAATGGGAGGGATAGGTGGGTGTGATGGTGTTGGCATGTCTGGTAAGTGTTCATGTTCATGGGTAAAAACGGACTGGAATTGTGTGTTAAGGGCGTTGGCTTTGTCTTGTGGGTGTGTAACCAAGGAATTGTTGTGTAGTAATGTTGTAATACCGGTCGAGTCTTGTTTGCGTGCTTTAAAAAAGCTGAAGAATTTTTTGTGGTTTTGTGTGTTGTCTGCGAGGAAAGTGGATGTGTATTTAGTTTCTGCTTGTTTAGTTTCTTTCTGTAGTGTTTTCTGTATGTTTTTGTATTCTAACCAGTGTTCTGTATCGTTGTATCGTTTTGCTCTGTTGTATGCCTTTACCTTGTTTCTGTGTAGTCTCTTTAATTGTCTATTGTACCATGGTAATGACCGGTTATGTGTGATGGTTTTCGTGGGTATGTGCTTGTCCATTGTGTCACGTATAAAGTCACGAAGTCTGGTCCAGTTTGTTTCCACAGAGCTGGCCATTGGGTCTGAGTCAAGGAACGAGTCACAAAATTCAACTATGTCTTGGGTAATGCCATCCATGTCAGCTCTGTTGTACATGTAAATTGTCCTGGGTAATTGTTTTTGTGTTGTTGGCTTGATGTTTGCGTCAATGAGTACCATCTCATGGTCACTAAGACCAGGTAGTACTCGTGTCCGTGTAATTAAGGAAATGTTGTTTGTGAGAAATAAGTCTAATATGTTGGATGTGACCCCGTGCCTTATGTTAGGATTATGTCTTTCTACACTGACTTGTGTGCGTGTTGGTTCGAGTACTGTTTGGGTAAGTGAGTGGGTGTTAATGATGTCAATGAAATTTTCATGTAAGAGTTTCCTATCAGTCTGTAATAGTAAGTCGCCTTCATGGGTGGGATTGTCCAGTGTCGCCTGTGCTGTCCAGTTTATGTCGGGAAGGTTAAAGTCACCAGCCAACCATGTATTTTTGGAGGGGTCAATTTTAGATAAACAATCGTCAAGGGTCTGCCGGTATTCTAAGTTTGAATTTGGGGGACGATAAAATGATCCTATAATGAGTGTCCTGCAGCCCTGTATCTGTATTTTAGTCCATATAATTTCAGAGTCCGCGTTCAGTTCGGTGGCTGGGGTCGCAACTAGTCCTGGCTTTGTCGCAATTAGGACTCCACCATGTTTATCGTCTATTCTGTCCTTCCTGTGTAGGGTCATATTATAGGGACTGTCCGTCGGGAAGATTTCACTGTCCTGGATGTCAGGTGTGAGCCAGGTCTCTGTCCCTATAATAATGTCGGGGTCATAGGTCTGGAGGGTTTGGTGAAAGGCGGCTCTTTTGTTTATGATGCTACGGAAGTTGATGACTAGGGTACGGAGGGAAGACAGTTTTTTATGGGTGATGGAGTCGAGTGTGGTGTTGGTGGTAGAATGAGGTGTGAGGATGGATGATCTATTGGGGATGGTGATTGGTGTTATGGAGAGTGAACATGTACTATGGAGAGTCTGGTTGGGTGTAGAATGGTTTGGGAGTGGAGGAGTGGATGATGCGGAGTTAAGGGAAGTCATGTCTCGCTGTCGGTTTTGTGTAGGGGAGGAATTGTCTCTGTTGCGTCTACCTAAACGTCGGGTGATCCTATCTAATGGTGAAGGTGTGTTGTGAATTGTGGGTGGTGGTGAAGATGAAGTGGTGGTGTCTAATATGCTGAATCTATTGGTGTAGTGTATTGGGGAGTGAAAATGGGAGGAGGTAAAATTGGGCGCACCACAGTCCCAGCAGATCCACGAAAGGCTCCGACCCTCCAATCCGTCGAACGCCGCCGTGAAGCCCCCAACACAGCTGACATGATACCAGCCTGCATGCTGGGAAACCTCACAGCAGCGATCGCACTGGATGGCCCGCTGGCCCCATTTCACCGCCCGTCGGCACAATTGACAGGGGTACTTTGGGGCCAGGGTTGATCAGAGCCCCTGTGTCACCACACAACATAAGGAGCAACAGGGCACCCCGGAGATTGCCGAGGCAAGCCACCTTTAACCTTTGAGGGCCCCTAGGGGTGCCCAGGTTCCCAAACAGGTGTGTGTATATGGAGGTGTGGGTGTAGATGTCTGGTGTTAGTGAGTCTGGTGTGTTGGTATGTGTGCAGCCAGTGTTTTTATTGTCAGTGTTGTAGAGTATTAAAACTAGTGAGCAGTATGTGTAGAATATTGTTAGTGTACATGTGTATGTTGTTTTGTGTGGGGTGTGTCTGTACATGTTTATGAAGCACTAATATAAATATACAATACAGACTTACCCCTGTACCGAGACAGTCTGCACGGCTAAGGAAGGAATAAAATGTAAACAAACCCCTAACTTATGTCAGGGGTCAGTTATATAAAAAAAGAGAATTGATAATAAAACCTATGGATTTAACTAAAATGGATATACAAATGTTAAAAAGATGATAAAATACACTAAAAAAAGAGAACTGTATAATTAAAAAGAGTGAAAATTGAGGGGTGGGGGACGGTGTTATATTGAGGGAGGGTCTATGTAAATTTAAAAGAAACTAAAAACGGTAATAAAAAGAAGAAAAAGATGATGTGAAATGACAGCCAGAACAAACAATCTCGATACTTATCTTGATGAAATGTGATGATATGGAGGATTCGTTAATTAAAAAAGAAAGGAAAGGATAGATGAGGAGGAAGACGGAGCTCGGGGAGGACACGTCCGAGTCCTGGGACCGCACAACAATGATATACACTATCACAGTGCTTCACACACATTAACACACATACATTATTACAAGGCTACACACACATTAACACACATATACACTATCACAGTGCTACACACACATTAACACACATACATTATTACAGTGCTACACACACATTAACACACATACATTATTACAGTGCTACACACACACATTAACACACACACAGTATATAAAACCAATAGAGGCTTAGCTCTAAGTCTTTCATGTATGTTTATCTTGTCTTGTAACACTACATAATTATATTTTCTCTGTATATGTGACATGTATTATTTTATTGCATTATAATTTGTCTAATAACATTGACAAGCGTTCCACTAAGAACACATATTATTATAACCTGATTATTATACCACCTCAGTTTGTCATGAGAGAAAAAGATTATTACTTATATCTTTATATTTTAATTAAATATTAATTAACATTTCAGTATGAACATAATACATACAGCATGCAGTATGTGTGTTCTTTTATATCAATGTTTGGGATATGACACTTATATTTACATATTGTCTATCAGTAATATTATTTATTGTTGGTAAAATTAGTATATATTGCTTACTGTTATAGCAAAGTTTAACTCTCTCTCTCTCTCTCTCTCTCTCTCTCTCTCTCTCTCTCTCTCTCTCTCTCTCTCTCTCTCTCTCTCTCTCTCTCTCTCTCTCTCTCTATTGTGACAGTGGAAATGTCCTGATAATATGCAAACGATAAATATATTAATTCTTTTGGGTACATCCTGTGATAACTTGTGCAGTCAGTGTTATGTACTGTGTAATGGTGGGTTGTGTGTGTGTGGGGAAGGAGGGAGGGTTGGGTGTGTGTGGGGAAGGAGGGAGGGTTGGGTGTGTGTGTGGAAGAAGGGAGGGTTGGGTGTGTGTGTGGAAGGAGGGAGGGTTGGGTGTGTGTGGAAGGAGGGAGGGTTGGGTGCATGTGTGTGTGAGGAAGGAGGGAGGGTTGGGTGTGTGTGTATGTGGAAGGAGTGAGGGTTGGGTGTGTGTGGGGAAGGATGGAGGGTTGGGTGTGTGTGTATGTGGAAGGAGGGAGGGTTGGGTGTGTTTGTGTGTGGGGAAGGATGGAGGGTTGGGTGTGTGTGTGGAAGGAGGGAGGGTTGGGTGTGTGTGTGGAAGGAGGGAGGGTTGGGTGTGTGTGTGTGTGTGGGGGGAAGGAGGGAGGGTTGGGTGTGTGTGTGGAAGGAGGGAGGGTTGGGTGTGTGTGGGGAAGGAGGGAGGGTTGGGTGTGTGTGTGTGTGTGGAAGAAGGGAGGGTTGGGTGTGTGTGTGTAAGGAGGGAGGGTTGGGTGAGTGTGTGTGGGTGGAAGGAGGGAGGGTTGGGTGTGTGTGTGGAAGGAGGGAGGGTTGGGTGTGTGTGTGGAAGGAGAGAGGGTTGGGTGTGTGTGTGTGTGTGGGGAAGGAGGGAGGGTTGGGTGTGTGTGTGGAAGGAGGGAGGGTTGGGTGAGTGTGTGTGGGTGGAAGGAGGGAGGGTTGGGTGTGTGAGGGGAAGGAGGGAGGGTTGGGTGTGTGTGTGTGTGGGGAAGGAGGGAGGGTTGGGTGTGTGTGTGTGGAAGGAGGGAGGGTTGGGTGTGTGTGGTGAAGGAGGGAGGGTTGGGTGTGTGTGGGGAAGGAGGGAGGGTTGGGTGTGTGTGTGTGGAAGGAGGGAGGAAGGAGGGAGGGTTGGGAGTGTGTGTGGAAGGAGGGAGGGTTGTGTGTGTGTGTGTGGGGACGGATGGAGGGTTGGGTGTGTGTGGGGAAGGAGGGAGGGTTGTGTGTGTGTGTGTGTGGGGAAGGAGGGAGGGTTGGGTGTGTGTGGGGAAGGAGGGAGGGTTGGGTGTGTTTGGGGAAGGAGGAGGGGGTTGGGTGTGTGTGTGTGTGGAAGGAGGGAGTGTTGGGTGTGTGTGGGGAAGGAGGGAGGGTTGAGTATGTGTTTGGGGAAGGAGGGAGGGTTGGGTGTGTGTGAGAGGAAGGAAGGAGTGTTGGGTGTGTGTGGGGAAGGAGGGAGGGTTGAGTGTGTGAGGGGAAGGAGAGAGGAAGGAGGGAGGGTTGGGAGGGAACGATGAGGTAAGCGTTAGGAGGAGAGGGAAGAGGAGGGATGAAGGAAAGGGAGGAAATTAAATGAAGTGATAGGAGAAAAAGGATAAGGGGAAGAAAGGGAGGATTGGGGATGGTAAAGGAGAGGAAGGGAGAGGGATTTGAAGCTGTAAAGGAAGGGAGGGGAGACTAAGGAAAGGGAGGAGAGGTGTAGGGAAGGGAGGGGAAGGGTAGATAGGGCAAAGAAAGGGAGGGGAGAAGAGGATAAGGGAGAAGAGGAGTAGGAAAGGAAAGGGAAGAGTAGGGTAGGTATAGTAAAGGAGGGGAGGGGAGAGGAAGGGAAGGGAGAAGAGGGATAGGGAAGAGAAGGGTAAGTAGGGTAAAGGAAGGGGAGGGAGAGGAGGGGAAGGGAGGAGAAGGGAATGGGAAGGGAAGGGTAGGTAGGGTAAAGGAAGGGAGGGGAGAGGAGGGGAAGGGAGGAGAGGAGTAGGGTAGGGAGGGGAAGTATACGTAAGGTAAAGGAAGGGGAGGGAGAGGGAGGGTACAGGAGGGGGAGGGAGAAGAGGGGTAGGGAAGGGAAGGGAGGAGAGGGAAAGGGAAGGGTAGGTAGGATAAAGGAAGGGAGGGAGAGGGACGAATAGAAGAATATAAAGGAAGGAAAAGAAGGAGGGATAAGAGACGATAAAGCAGGCAAGGGAGAGGAGGAATACAATATTAATGTATATAATATAATACAAACAGTAACAGATCTGTTGGTCCTTTAGAGGCTGTTTTGATTCTAAGGTGCTAACTACTAGTAGAGATAATGAATAAAATAATAACGATAATAATAATAATGAATAAAATAATCCTTGCAACAAATCTTGAACCATTACAAGAAAATTGGGTTTGTTGTCTTTGTTTTTGTTGTTGTGGACCAAGACCAATTAAAGGTGTAAGATACTTATGGTTCATTGGAGCACTTTGATTCCTTTGAAGTATACCAACAAACAGGACCACATTAACATTAATAATGGTGTTCTGTTGTTTAGAATAGTGTGTAGGAATCAGTTGTTCCAGATTTACCAACACTGTACTACTCCTCTTTAACTTCCTGGCTATCTGTTCCTATATTTATAAAGACAATTTATTTATTTATTAATATAAGTAACAAGGAAGCACTACCATCTTGTATTACCATTATAATGTTATATTTCATTTAATATAATTAATTTATTGTAAAATATAACATTGTGCAAAATGTGGCAACAACTTAGTGAACAGGAGTGAGCCATCACGTCCAGCTGCCTCCATGTCTGAGCCTTCACCTCCTCTTCTGTCCAAGTAATTAATAAGAATGTACTGCATTACAGGAAATTACTAAATATTGTCATGGTATGGCAGTCGTAGCTCGGTATCATATGTAATTATTGTATGTATCTATGTTATATCTCTTCTCTGTGTTGACCAGACCACTCATACCAACTCCACTGATTGCCATCTATCCTCTGTTATTTCATCCTTCACACCACATATGATTAATTGATATAATGACTGACTGACAGAATGACCATTTGTGTACCTTAATGTGGGGAAAAGGGGAATGAAAATGAATTGGTGAGTGAGTCGTGTGTGAAGCATACAGACAAGAGGGAGGGAATGATTATTCTATACTGTAAATCTCTGACTCTCGGACATATGCAGGACTGATAACACTAAATGTAATGTATATTTATGTGTCTGATTTTATATAGGGTTACACAGCTACGGAAGAGTAGGAAAGGGTAGGTAAGGTAACGGAAGTGGAGGGAGAGGGAGGGTACAGGAGGGGAAGGGAGAAGAGGGGTAGGGAAGGAAAGGGAAGGGTAGGTAGGGTAACGGAAGTGGAGGGAGAGGGAGGGTACAGGAGGGGAAGGGAGAAGAGGGGTAGGGAAGAGAGGGAAGGGTAGGTAGGGTAGGTAGGGTAAAGGAAGGGAGGGAGAGGGACGAATAGGAGATGTAAAGGCATTAATTTTATGTTTGTCATCTTGGTTAGTGGGAAGGGTAACACATTGAAGATGTTAAAACTAGAGTCACAACAGTCACTTATCGTTCATCATTATTTGTCTCTCATACAACCTCTTTTCTCTGCCTAATATGTTACCAAGTCAATGTATTTACTTATACATTACACATATAGTATATTGGTTTTCTTGGTGTATTTTGTGTTGTCCATGTTGGTGTTCCTTCATTACTATTGTGTCACCCTCCTGTCCTCTACAACACACACATGACTACTGTTTAAACTGTGGACAACAAAGGTTAGTATACACACAACCACTATGTTGTTAATTAAGTCACGAGAGTGTGAAACACTCTTTACACTGTACTACTCCTCTTTAACTTCCTGGCTATCTGTTGGAATATTTCTAAAGCCACTTTATTTATTTATTTATATTAGTAACAAAGAAGTACTACCATCTTGTATTACCATTATAATGTTATATTTCATTCAATATAATTTAATGTAAAATATAACATTGTGCAAAATCTGACAACTGTAATGACTCAACCCTTACTTATTATAGTATGAATACACACATACACACACACATATACCCAAACAGTATACACACATATGTATTAACACACACACATACACTGTTTGTATACACACGTATGTATTGACACACACACATACACTAATAGTATACACACATATGTTATAACACACACACATACACACACACACACATACCAAGATATGCAGCCCTACACCTGACTCTGCTATCAGACAGTTTGGACAGTGGCTGATACAGTACCTGTGGACTGAGGTACTAACTGTTAGTAACGTTGACAGGAAGTGGGATAATTACCAAACTACTATCACTCAGGCCTACTACCACTTCTTTCCTCCCATGGATAACACCACCGATTAAGAGGCTGATGGAGCAGCGCAACAAGGCGTTCTATAATGACAGGAGGAGGTATAACACCCGCTGGATAACAAGGTCATCAGAGAAATTAAAGCTGCCAAGGTGTACTACCCAACAAAAATTCACCACCTTAAACAAACCAACATCAATCAGTGGTACAACAAATTAAAGGACCTGTGTGGGATGGTGTAAAAGTCACCGTCTATTCCCTGTGTTGACGGACATACCAGCAAGGAAGTAGCTAATCTTATCAATGACCATTTCACCAGGATCTGTCAAACCCTGCCCAGACTGGACTCAGCCCAATAACCAGCTTACCTACCCTCCATCCCTCCCCCACACATTAATGAGCACGAGGTCTACTATAAGCTCTTAATTAAGCTATAAGCTCAAACGCTCCACTACCCATATTGACCTTCCCGTGAGCTTGCTGTTGAGCTTGCAAAACCCATTTGTTCAATAATTAATGCATCACTTAGTCAGAGTAAATGCCCACAGGATTGGAAGACAGCTTCCGTTACTCCAATACCAAAAGTTTCAAAACCCCAGTCACTTAATCAATTAAGACTCATTGCTATAACCCCCCTCCCGAGCCTGTTATGTGAAAGCTTTGTGTTCGACTGAGTTTCAGCCAACATCTCAAATGCAATTGACCCCCAACAATTTGGAAATATGAAGTCATCATCAACCCCCCATTGTTTCATAAGCCTGCGACACTTTATATACAGTAACCTGGAAAAAAGAAAGACCTCAGTTGCCCTTATATTCATAGATTTCAGAAAGGCTTTTGATCTAGTAGACCATATCGTAGTACTATGGAAAGCTCTTGATATGGGAGAGGAGCACAGTCTAGTGGCATGGCTGGCAAACTTCCTGTGTGACAGACGTCTGGCAAACTTCCTGTGTGACGACAGACGTGAGGTAGTGCGTCACCAGGGTGCAGTATCTATACACCAACATCTCTCGTGTGGTGTGCCCCAGGGGACCAAGATGGGACCCCTGTGCTTCCTCATCCTAATCAATGACGCCTTAACTGACACAATTTTTCGCTGGAAATATGTGGATGACTCAACCGTTGGGACAGTCATCAATAACTTGTCTCCTGACTACCACCTCCTGCAACAACACCTCACCAACCTCCAGACGTGGACCAACAACAACAACGTCTCCATCAACCACGGCAAGAAAGTAGTGATGCAGTTTCACACGGCTATCACACCCCCACCACTACCAGTGATAACACTAGGACAGCAACAACTACAAATAGTGGACACCACCAAACTATTAGGTGTCATGCTGGATGACAAACTGAACTGGAAAAGTCATATCAGCACCATCATCCAGTCAGCCACATACCGCCTGTATATACTGAGACGACTCAAGTCCCTAGGCACACCCCAAAAGGAGCTGGTAGGAATCCACCACACCTTCATCATCCCCAAGCTGACATACGCCTCCCCCACCTGGTCTTCATCCATCAACCAGACACAGAGGCAGCAGCTGGAGGGGGTACAAAAGAGGGCATGTCATATAATTCTGGGTACGGCATACACCACCTACCAACAAGCCCTGGATACCCTCAGAATACCATATCTTGTCACCAGACACCAGCAGCTCCTCTGGGACTTCAGTAAACAGTTGCTAATCCACCCACGCCATAGAGACCTCCTCCCACCCACCATTCCCAAACCCCGCCACGTCTGTCACTACAACCTACACAAACCCATCAGAGCTAGGACAGACAGATACAAAAATAGTCCCATCCCCACAATAGTCTCTCTAATAAACCAAAAGCACATGTAAATATTTGTACTATGTCCATGTGTGAGTGAACATGCGTGATTGTAATTGTGTACGTCTGTGTGTTGGTTTGGTATTTGTTTATGTCTGGTCATTTATAGGTATCTATAAAGTATAACCTATTTGCATCACCATTTTACAATGTATATTTTCAGCCCTTGGCTGCCTGTACCAAATAAACATTTTATTATTAATGTTGTTATTATTATTATTATTAATATACCAAAATATTATGCATATATATGTATTACGTTACGTTACGTTTATGCAGTCCATCGTGGCCGATGACGACATTCGATGTCCCCCGATGATTTCAAGGATGAATGGTGACGAACCAGTGAGAACTTGTCAATTCATGGATGTTGTTGTCTTTGTCGTCTCCGATGAGCGTTTGTGTGGCTCAGGAAGCCTATGCGTGATTTGCACACCTTGCCACACGTTGCACATATTAGTTGAGGGTCTGGAACTGCAGCAGCAACTGGCCCAGCGTGACGCTGTTGTCTCTTCAGGGTACGGTGTGTTCTCCAGGCTTCCTCCAGTGTACCAACTCCACCCTTTATTTTTGATCGCCATTGTGTCTTGTCTGTAGCTAAGGCTTCGAGTGTCCCAGGGTTCATATTGCATCTCTTCAGTGTCGTTTTTGCTTGGTCCTTGTACCTTTTCTTAGGTCCTCCCGGTCTTCTTGGACGATTTAGTAACTGACCATACAGTACTTGTCTGGGAAGACGATCTTCTGGCATCCTTATGACATGGCCAAGCCAACGTAGCTGCCTCTGTGCTACCATGGGTTCAATGCTGGTGGTGTTTGTCCGCTCAGTTATCTCCGTGTGTGGAATACGGTCTGTCCAGGTGAGACCTAATATCTTCTGTAAGCATGAGATATGGAAGCGTTGTAGTTGCTTCAAATGGTACTGATAGTATGTCCAAGTCTCTGCACCGTACAGAAGGGTGGATATACACACTGCTTCATACACTTTAATTTTAGTTTCTAGTTTCAGATGTTTATTTTGAAATACTCGGTCCCTTAATCTGCCAAATGACCGCGCTGCTTTGTTGATGTTATCGAAGACATCTTCGTCTATTCTGCTGGATGGGGTTACAACACTGCCCAAATATTTAAAATTTGAGACAGTTTGCAGTTGTGTACCATCCAATGTAAATATTGGCACCTCTTGATTGGGATCGGTATTACAAATCATTACTTCTGTCTTTCTGGCATTGATCTGCATCCCCAGTGATCTATATATATTAGAAAAGACATCAAGGATGTGCTGCAATGACTGGGGAGTGTGGGAAATAATGGCAGCATCATCAGCATATTGTAGTTCTATAATCTGGCGTATGGAGGTTTTTGTGTGGGCTTGTAGTCTACGGATGTTGAAGAGACTACCATCAAGCCTATACTCAAGTTGTATACCATCCTCAGCATATAAGGAGTTCTGTGCTAATGTCATTATAACAGAGACAAAGATGTTAAATAGTACAGGGGCGAGAACATCACCCTGTTTGACTCCTACCTCCACTGGAAAGGGTGGAGATTCCAGGCCACCAATACATACTTTACCTTGCATGTTATTATGAAAAATTTTCAACATGTTTAAGAATTTAGGAGGAACTCCGTATTTAGTAAGAATTTTCCATAGCAGATCCCTGGGCACAGTGTCGAAGGCTTTTATCAAGTCAATAAATACAATATAAAGGTCTTTGTTTTGTTCCATACATTTTTCTTGTATTTGTTTTAGAGTAAATATCATGTCTACGGTGCTCCTGTTCTTCCTGAAACCACACTGTGAATCTGGTAAAACTGCTTCTGATATGTGAGTCACAAGACGAGAGAGCATAACCCGAGCAAGGATCTTACCTGCAACCGAGAGGAGAAAGATTCCTCGACTGTTGTTGCAGTCTTCTCGATCTCCCTTGTTTTTATATATAGGGATGATATTAGGGTCCACCCACAGTTTGGGCAATTTCTCGCCCCTCCACAAAGCACATATAAAATTGTGTAGCTGTAACTTCAATAAGTACCCACCATACCTAAACACTTCCCCGGGGACACCATCTGGTCCACACGCTTTTCCATCATTCAGGTGTTTGATGGCATTACAGACTTCATAATATCCAGGGATCGTGTCCAGGTTCTGAATGAGAGGTAAATCCGGTAACAAATCTAGGATGAATTCATCCACGTCATTGTGATGATTGAGTAAGGTATGAAAATGTTCAGCCCACCGGTCCAGAATTTTGCCTCGTTCTCTGTGAATGGTCGTACCATCTACAGACCGAACTGAATCAAGCCGGTTTCTTCTGGGTCCATAGACTGATTTAAGGGCATTATAAAAACCTTGCATGTTATTGGTATCCGCAAAGGCTTGTATTTCTTGAGCTCGCTCGATCCAACAGCAATTTTCCATCCGTCTAAGCTGTTGTTGCGCTTCTGCCCTGAGGTCCTTCCACCGTTTGGCCAGTGTTTCTGATTGAGGGTTGGCTAGGAAGGCATCATGGGCTCTTCGCTTTCTCTCTAATAACTCATGGATATGTGTTGAATTTTGATCGAACCAGTTCTTTCCTTAAGGCCTAATGTTTCTTCTGTGGCTTCCTTTATGATGGAACAAAACCGTTCCCATTCTACATCTGGGTCGTCGATGTCGTCTGCATAACCGTTGACTGCAGTAGCTAGTTTGTCCCCAATTTTTCCCCGTAATTGATTTCTTGCTTCGGGACTCTTAAGTGCAGCAAAATTTAGTTTTTTAGCTGGTGCCTGTCTACGTACAGGGGGTCTAACTTTCATTCTCATCTTAGATCTGACAAGGTGATGGTCAGTCCAGCATTCTGCTCCTCTCATTACTCGTGTGATGGTTATGTCACTGATATCTTTCCTTCTGGTGATGACATAATCCAGCATGTGACAGTGGCCTGATCGAGGGTGTTTCCAGGTGTTTTTATATTTGTCTTATTGTTGATAAATGGTGTTCGTTATAACCATTTCGTGCTCGGCACACAGTGTCAGTAGTCTCAACCCATTAGAATTCATGCTGCCTGTGCCATGTTGTCCGATGGCACCATCCCATAAGTCCTTGTTTCTCCCCACGCGTGCATTAAAATCCTCCATCAGTACAACTTTGTCACTCCTATTGATGTTATGAAGCACTGTGTCCAGGGAGCTGTAAAATCTGTCTTTAGTGTCTTCATCAGAATTCAGCGTTGGAGCATACGCGCTTATGAGTGTGATATAACGGCCTTTAACAAGGGGTATTCTCCAGGTCATTAGCCTCTCATTTATGGCGGTTGGGCCCTCTGGTATGTTGGTAAGAAGCTTAGTTTTAGCAGCAAACCCCACCCCGTGAATCCTGGGCTCCTCCTCATTCAGCCCCCTCCAGTAAAAGGTGTAACCTTCTCCAATCTCCTCAAGAGAGTCTTCCCCAGGAAATCGAGTCTCACTTAATGCAGCAAAATCGATGTCATATCTGCGCAGTTCATGTGCAACAATCGCGGTTCTTCTGGCTGGTCTTGTGCCATTGGTAGTTTGGTCCATCAGGATACGCACATTCCATGTGGCTAGATTTACATTAGATTTATGCTGTTTGCTATCGCTTTGGGCGTTGACTGTATGACTGCGACAAGCCATCTAGTCCTTGGCGGAGGGACGATTTTTAGGCAACCTTTTCTATGCCCTTCCCTGATTGAGGGAAAGCTTCGCAGACCCTAAACAGGACAGCTTTGTCGCGACATACGACTGCCGAAGATGAATGCCACTCCTTCCCATTCATCAGCGACCATATGGCACGCGCCGCCTCCGTGCAGAGCTCAGACTAAGGGCCTCCAGCACCAACGCATGCCTGCCCCCACCGTCCTGCTCCATCGCCGGAGGACTTTTGGGTGTCGAAGGATGAGATATGAAAGGGATGAGTTGTGAAAGGGAACAAAGTGCAAGCCCATGTGAGTAGATTAATGTGAGTAGTAGGCTTGGGCTTTCCTATACTCACAGCCTTGACAGAACCAGCAGTAATCAGATGGCAAGTGAACCTCGACGATCTGTCTGCTAGCACCGCTGCAGGGGAATCGCCGATATGACAGAAAGTAGGTATTCTGTCATCCGCCTCAATGCACATCCCCAGTGCATGCTCTTTCCTCGGGGGAGCACCCGAAGCCCTTGTCTCAGCAGACTATCCCACAGGGCATTTGGGTCCCCTCACTTGGTTTAGCCCATCAGCCGAGATGGTTAACCGGGGTGTGGCGCTAGGAGCCAGTCAAGTGAGAATTGAGGAGTCAGTGACGTCCAGTGTCCTGTGGCCACCCATACGGGTGCGGCTGGCCCAGTGACAAAGGTACTATGCCTCCTGACATCCCCCATGCACCCCATATGTATATGTATTAACACATACACACACACACATACCTAATAGAATATACACACATATGTATTAACACACATACTCATACATACACACACGTATGTATTAACACACATACTCCTACACACACATATGTATTAACACACACACATATACACACCAATACCCTAATAGTATACACACATATGTATTAACACACACACACACATACACACGTATGTATTAACACACACACATATACACACACATACCCTAATACTATACACACATATGTATTAACACACACATATACACACACAGAATGGTAACAGTAGTAATAACTCAACCTTTACTTATCATGGTGTGAAAATTTTTACTAAGTTGTATAGATTAGTGAACAGCAAGTTGATGTTGTGGTTTCATTAGAGAGAGAGTTGTGTGTGTTGGCATGGGTGTGTGTGCCTGTGTGTGTACATCTGTGTGCTTGTACGTGTGCGTGCCTGTGTGTGTACGTGCGTGTGTGTACGTGTGTGCCTGTGCGTGCATGCATGCGTGTGTGTTCGTGCTTGCATGCACGTGCGTGCGTGTGTGTTTGTGGAGGGGGGGATCTGATCGAGGTGGTAGGATAATTTGTACATGGATGACTTCCATTCATCCCTGGTTTTGATCTGTGACCACAATATAATTAATAATTAATTGGTTGTTGGTGAATCTGACATTACATGATAACATTAATATTAATATATTAATATACACCTTTAAATGTACAGTCCTCAGGGACATCTGAAACACAGTACATGTTTCCAATATTAATAAACACCTTTATATGTATAGTGCTAACCTAACCTAACCTAACCTTTATATGTTTAGTGCTAACCTAACCTAACCTAACCTAACGTTTATATGTACAGTGCTAACCTAACCTAACCTAACCTAACCTTTATATGTATAGTGCTACCCTAACCTTACCTAACCTTTATATGTACAGTGCTAACATAACCTAACCTTTATATGTACAGTCCTAACCTAACCTAACCTAACCTTTATATGTACAGTCCTAACCTAACCTAACCTAACCTTTATATATACAGTCCTAACCTAACCTAACCTAACCTAACCTAACCTTTATATGTATAGTGCTACCCTAACCTAACCTAACCTTTATATGTACAGTCCTAACCTAACCTAACCTAACCTTTATATATACAGTCCTAACCTAACCTAACCTAACCTAACCTAACCTTTATATGTATAGTGCTACCCTAACCTTACCTAACCTTTATATGTACAGTGCTAACCTAACCTAACCTTTATATGTACAGTCTTAACCTAACCTAACCTAACCTTTATATGTACAGTCCTAACCTAACCTAACCTAACCTTTATATGTACAGTCTTAACCTAACCTAACCTAACCTTTATATATACAGTCCTAACCTAACCTTTATATGTAGTCCTCAGGGTGTGGCTGGACATCTGAAACAACGGGTGAAGTTCCACTAGACCGGTCCATCTGTGGCCTGGTGGTCACAAAGGAAAGGTAAGTAACACACAGACACACACAGACAACACATGACCTATTCACTGGTCCAAGTGTTCTTATCCCTGGCCATTATCACTCTCAACACACACACAGACACACACAGACAACACATGACCTATTCACTCTCTCCCTCAGATAATAAAATATATCTATAAAAGAGAGGCGTCTGTCTGTGTGTGTTTGTCTGTGTGAAATTTTCTCCCAAACCAAAAGAAATAGACGGAACAAACCATATATATATATATATATATACCTGAAAGGGCATGACCCAGGGAAGGTTAAGGTACAGTAGGCTCCACTTCTGCGTTTACCACTTACCACTACCAATGTTGAGCCACCCAGAAATTAGAATCCCTAACCACGTGTGATCCTGATACGAACCACTCACTACAGAGTGAGATGGAAAGAGTGGTTTGGTAAAGGAAAGTGTGTCTCATAAGGTGTGTGTATGAATTTAACACTGTTCTCTCTGACACTTGTGATGGTTCTCCAACACCTGATTGTCTGGCCTAGACATTACTATCTAATGACTCCATCTGATTAATATAATATCCTACCATATTGCATGCATTGTAATTGCATACAATACATAACATTATTTATTTTCAGGTCCTGTTTGCATAACTGAACTAATCATGTTTGGCCACACAAAATGATGTTGTAGGTATTGAGAAGGAGAATGTGGTGGAGAAATGAAGGAGTCGAGTGAGTACTGGAAATGGGTAAAGGAGAAGGGTAATGGAAAGAGGATGTGGTCGAGGTGTGGGACAGAGTGTGGAGAAGTGAGTGAGTAATCATTGGGTAGTTAAGTCACACTCCACTACAAAACAATATCCTTTGGTAACCAGTAACACAAAGTCATTAATCAGAAAATGTCTTGACTGAGTTCAAGTAACAAAATTGGCTGACTTGTAATATATTGCAACAATAAATAGATGGTGGAAGGTTTCATTGCATAACATGGTAATATATTGCAACAATAAATAGATGGTGGAAGGTTTCATTGCATAACATGGTAATATATTGCAACAATAAATAGATGGTGGAAGGTTTCATTGCATAACATGGTAATATATTGCAACAATAAATAGAGGGTGGAAGGTTTCATTGCATAACATGGTAATATATTGCAACAAAAATAGAGGGTGGAAAGTTTAATTGCATAACATGGTAATATATTGCAACAATAAATAGAGGGTGGAAGGTTTCATTGCATAACATGGTAATATATTGCAACAATAAATAGATGGTGGAAGGTTTCATTGCATAACATGGTAATATATTGCAACAATAAATAGATGGTGGAAGGTTTCATTGCATAACATGGTAATATATTGCAACAATAAATAGATGGTGGAAGGTTTCATTGCATAACATGGTAATATATTGCAACAATAAATAGATGGTGGAAGGTTTCATTGCATAACATGGTAATATATTGCAACAATAAATAGAGGGTGGAAGGTTTCATTGCATAACATGGTAATATATTGCAACAAAAAATAGAGGGTGGAAGGTTTAATTGCAAAACATGGTAATATATTGCAACAATAAATAGAGGGTGGAAGGTTTCATTGCATAACATGGTAATATATTGCAACAATAAATAGAGGGTGGAAGGTTTCATTGCATAACATGGTAATATATTGCAACAATAAATAGAGGGTGGAAGGTTTCATTGCATAACATGGTAATATATTAACAATTTTAGGATACATATAAAGGTTTGGCCACTTTGCAGACTCAAGCTATTCCCTTGAAATTTTTCAACTGTCCCTTTTTCCTTATCTTTCCTTCTGGTTACTGTTTATCTTCTTTATTTCTTTTCTTTTCGTGTTAATGTCCTCCAGGACCAGTATGGCCTTCTTTCTTTCTTCCTCTTCATTTACTCAAACTTATTCATTATAATTGAATTGTATTGAACACATGCATATCATACGTAGACATGAACGTCACTCTTTTATCTTCCATTATTCGGAGTATACTGGTAATAATTCATTACACAAACTTTTTAAGGAACTTTCATTACCACCAGGTTATTCTTCCTTGCCATGCTACAATTGTCTACCATGACAAAGTTAAAATCATAGTGACAACAAAATAATAATCATAAAGTGGGTGGTGCACGAACACAATCTTTAAGGGTTATGGATGTTTTGGTATTGATTATTCCACCTTCTCTTTATTAGTAACTGGCAGGATAAAAATGACTTACTACATGACTCATATATATATATTTAATAAACAATTGCTGGCATGTAAATTATACTGTGACATAAATTCTATATTAATTTTGTATAATACATCAAATAACACTACTCGATCACTGTTGATGCTTTAGCATTTCAACTCAACCCCTGTTTCCATTTCACTCTGTAATGATTGGTTCGCCTCATGATCACACGTGGTTCGGGATTCAAGATTCTAGGTGGTTCAACATTGCCAACGCTAACTTATATACGGTACGCGGAAGTGAAGCCAACTGTACATAAAAACTTCACATTTCGAAGATTACAATATCCTCTGAAGCTGTCATATGGAATGACTATTAATAAGAGCCAAGGTCAAACCATGACATCTATAAGGCTTAATCTCTCTGAAAATCCAGTCTTCACACATGGGCATCTCTATGTTGCACTTTGACGTGTTGGAAATACAGAGAACATCTATATATTGACTCCAAACCAAAAGACAAAAAAAAAATTGTGTACACTGAAGTTTTGCAATGAAAGTTTGACCATAACACAGAAAAGTTTATGCTGTTTACGTTATATACAGGTTTTTTCAGTACATTCTTTACCCGCCGCACTACGACATCAGCTTAAAAATTGTTTTTTAAGCTGATGTCGTAGTGCGGTTTAGAGTCAATATATTGATGTTCTCTGCATTTCCAACACGTAAAAGTGCAACATAGAGCTGCCAATGTGCGAAGGCTGGATTTTCAGAGAGATCAAGGCCTATAGAAAGGCCTTAAGAAAATAAAGAAAACGCGGTGGGTAAACGATTGAGCAAAAAACCTTGTACAGTCGCGGTCAATAACAATCATCCACATATGGGTATCTCAAACAATTTATTGTCTAATGTTTTCAAGTTCACATATGATGTTATTGTTTTAAGTAGTGTGTAGCTGCTTGTATTAAATTAAAAGATAGTAGTTAACCTATTTATTGGAAAGATTATCATCTAAGGAACAGAGGGAAGCTGTCAAACTCTTGTGTGAGTTACCCCTATATGGATGATTATATATGGCTGCGACTCTATGTAAACCATGCTGAAAAACAAAAATAAAAAAATTGATTGTTTTTACTCCTCCTTCTGGCACCGTACCTTACCACTTCAAGTTTAGTTGGACCAGCGAAGCGGGCCGGGTACAGCTAGTTTGAAATAATATAAGGTAAGTCATTTTACGAGCCTGTGAAACTTATAACTCCATACTGTATTTATGACTTGGCAGATGTGACGACTTGACTTTTGCCTCTGACTGTAAAAGTTTGTTCACTGCACTGATTCCACTGTTATAGTGTGGAAAGGAAAACTATGAACTTTTCTGCTATTTGTTCTGGTTTGAGAAAGTGGTTTGGTTTATTATATTTCATATTCCCATTGGTATAGATTAAGGGACCCAGTTATGTAGTCAGAAATTTGGAGATAAATGAGTCCTTCAAATGTGGCCACCAAACAATATATAATTAAAGGATCTTGTTTCGTGGCATAGGCAGGAAGAATGAAAAGCCACCAGATCTCATACACGATTACAGGGTGCCTTTATATATGAGTGTTATGTTGGTAGTAAATGTATGACGGAGAACAGCACCCTGGTGAAGGACACTAACTTGTGGTGGGTCTCTCTCCTGGAGGAAGTGGAAGGGTGTAACTCTTCTGTGTGTATGTATGTGTGTATATATGTATTTATGTATCTATGTGTATATATATGTGTGTATGTTTCTATGTATGTAGGCTGCAGGCTATCAGTAGCCCGTGACACTTGCGAGGCCCCGAGATTATTGGGAGTCGCACTAGATGAGACAGTGGAGCTTCGTGGTGATGTTGGTCACTCTCAGCATCTTGGAATATGCTTGGGCATCTTCTATGTTGTGAGACGATGTAGGGGGTATTTTCTTGATGTGTTGGCGTAGCTAGGATAATTGACGAACAGCTGAACCCAATTCACCTCTGAAAAATCCTAGATGTTTTCTCGTGGATTCGAACCCGGGTACTTGACATTCGCAGTCCATCTCTTTATCCACTCTGCCACCGACTCCCCCCGTTGTTTGCTTCCCATCTAGGCCTTGCCTGGCCTGATGGAGAGCGTGGATTCCTGCTTGGAGGCCGACTTGGCAATGTTGGAAGACGACGAGACTCCAGTTGCAGATCACTGGCCTGAGCTGCCCTCACGCAACCCTCCCCACCTCTCCTCGGTCACTCTGCAGCTCAGGTTGCAGCCGTCCACCTCATCAACCTCTATCAAGTGACCAGTTGATACCTCGTCCGATTCCTCGCAGGATTCCGATGGTGTGGACTGTTTGCCTCCAAATGCCAAGACGGCAAAGTTTGCTCCAGCTGTGCACAACGTACCTTCTCTGCCTCACCCTGGTGTTTTTTCCTTGTATACCCATTTCTTCCCCTCGTCTAACCTTCCTGCTTTTGCCCCGAGAGATACCTATGTCAAGCTCTCCTTCTCTAGGAACCCATCTACTGACACAAAGCTGTGTTGGTTGTCTGATGTCAACAGGGCTTTCCAATTGCAGCGTGAACTAGCTGAAGTCAAGATGGCTACAGTCACCTCCCGGTTTGTCTACATCTCTAGGAAGCGTCAGAACATCATTGATAGAGTCAAGGCTAGTGAATTTTTGTCTCTGCCTCTCATTCTTCAAGACTCACCCGAGAGGCCTCGTAACTTCCCCAGCTACATCCTCACCCGTTTTCCTCTTGATGTTGACCAGAAACTTGCCGAGGGATACCCCAGCTGAGCACACACCACTGACTAGTCGACCTGTACTCTAGCCTTTCCAGGGACAGTGTTGTGGCCTTCATTGACCTTCTAAGTGCCTTCGATGTTGCTAATAGAGACATCATTTTGGATCAATTGGTTGACTTTGGGATAAAGGGTAATCTACTTTGGTAGATTCGGGGCTACCTCAGTAACAGGACCTCCCGTGTGTTTTTCAGTGGTGCTCTTAGTCCTTTGCACAGTTTTCATCTTGGTATGCCTCAAGGGGGTGTTGTCAGCCCATTGTTATTTAGTATTTTGATGCATCGGCTGCTCACTTCTCTCCCTGATATTCTTGGAAATACAATTACGTGCAGATTTTGTCATTTTTGGCCTTATTGCGTCATCGTATCTTGACTGTCAAATTTTTATGGGTGCCATCCCATGTAGGTTTACGTCACAATGGTACAGTTGACAGACTCGCGAAGGAGGCCTGCCGTCTGGCTCCTCGTGGTGTTGGACGTCCTCTGTATCTGACATGTTACCTTTCTAGAGTTCGCTCCGCCGCTCTCCTCCTTGTACGGCGACGCAGGGATGCAGAGAGGCCCTTCAGCATCTCCATCACCAACTACGAGTCTGTCTGCCGTCACAAATATTCCTACCGTCGTCCAGGCCTCATGATTCGGAGGCACAATGTAGTCTCTGCTCGTTTGAGGCTTGGGTACCGGCCACCGTGGCAGGTTGCTGGGATGCAGGGTGAGCCTCCCTTCACTGAGTGTCGCTTGTGTCTGACACTTGCTGCCTCGGGGCCTGCCACTTGATGTGGTTTGTCGACACCTGCTGAACCATCAGGTTCTGGAGGAACTTCTGGTATGCCACCCTCGTATGTGAGACCTCTGTACCATGACCCATAATACCATTACCACACACACACACACACACACACACACAACACATGACCTACTGTTATCTCTATGGTAGGTTAATATGGTACCCATGTGATACCTTTGTACCATGACCCATAACCCCCCCCCTATGCCTATTCCTGCACCCCCCTAATCCCCCGCACCCCTCTAAACACACACAACCCACCCCCAAGCCTGTCCCCCTATTCCCGCACCCCACTAAACCCCTTTCGCACCCCCCAATAGCCCCCAAAACACACACAACCCCCCCCCTTCCTAAGCCAGTCCCCCTATTCCCGCACCCCACTAAACCCCCCCACACCCCCCTAAACCCCCCCGCACACACTCATGTCTGTATTTACTACACTGAAAATAATATTACTACACCAACACCAATCACATGATTGGAAACTACAAAGAGTTGATCAATTCCACAACGAAAGAATGTCAGCCGTGTAAATGACTTCTGGGTGAATTGTTTAATGAATTTGGTGAGTAAACTATACAGTGATTATTATTATCTAACTGTTGGATAGATTTTGTGAATGTGGATACTCACCTCTTGGTTAATAATGAAGCCTTACAAATGTGGTTGGTTGGGAAGCTAACAAACGAGTACCACTGTGAAATCAACCCTAAAATAATGAAGCCTTACAAGTGTGGTTGGTTAGGAAGGTAACAAACAAATACCACTGTGGAATTAACCCTATAATAATGAAGCTTTACAAGTGTGGTTGGTTGGGAAGGTAACAAACAAATACCACTGTGGAATGGACCCTAAAATAACGAAGCCTTACAAGTGTGGTTGGTTAGGAAGGTAACAAACAAATACCACTGTGGAATTAACCCTATAATAATGAAGCCTTACATGTGTGGTTGGTTAAGAAGGTAACAAACGAATACCACTGTGGAATGGACCCAGTGTTATTGTTATTGTTATATTACAGACATCATGTGTATGTACAATGATAGGGTGTGTGTGTGTGTATACATTGATAGGGTGTGTGTGTGTGTGTGTGTACAGAGGTTATTATTATATTACAGACATCATGTGTGGACGGAGTGTAATACTGATGATGATGATGATGATGGTGATGGTGGTGATGGTGTTGGCTCTCACACCACCTGTTGATGCTGGAATGCGTACTGGTAAGTTGGGTTATTATTATTTGTGTGTGTGTGTGTGTGTACAAAAAAAAGAGAGGAGGGAATAAGTGTGTGTGTGTGTGTGTGTGTGTGTGTAATAACCAAACAATGTACTGTACAATTAGACAAATACCATTGAGACAATGTTGATTAAAATTACCCAAAAATATTAAAATTACCAATATTAAAAATACCCAATATTAAAATTACCCAATATTAGAATTACCCAGTATAAAAATTACCCAATATTAAAATTACCCAATATTAAAAATACCCAATATTAAAATTATCCAATATTAAAATTACCCAATATTAGAATTACCCAGTATAAAAATTACCCAATATTAAAATTACCCAATATTAAAATTACCCAATATTAAAATTACCCACAAATATTGTTGCCTAAGTTAATAGGTTACAACATACAGCGTTGGTGTTAAATCTGGAGCCACTAATTCCTCCAAACTATTCCAAGCAACAGATAACTATTACTTCTGTTGATATGGTCCTGATGTTTCCTGGCATACTTTGGAGGAATTAAGGTGCTCTAATGTATAAGAGACAGGAAAGGACAGAGTATGAAGGAAGAGAAGGAAAAGAGAAGAAAATATGGTGTATGGAGGAGTTGAAGTAAAGAGAATAAGAAGGAAACGATGGTAAAGTATGAAGGAAGAGAAGGAAAGGAGAGGAAAAGATGGTGTATGGAGGAGTTGAAGTAAAGAGAATAAGAGGGAAACGATGGTAAAGTATGAAGAAGGAGAAGGAGGTGGAAGGGAGACAAGAGAAGAAATAGATAGAGGGGTAATGAGATGAGAAAGTACAAGGGTAGAGAATGGAGGAGAAAAAGAAGGAGGAACGGAGAGAAGAATGGAGAGAAGGAGTAAAGGAAGGAAGGAAGGAAGGAGTAAAGGAAGGAAGGAAGGAAGGTGGAAAGAATAGAAGAATAGAGAGAAGGAGATGGGGAAGGAAGGAAGGAGGGAGGAATGAATAGAAGAATAGAGAGAAGGAGAATAGGATAGAAGGAAATAAGGAATGAGAAGAATGGAGAGAAGGAATAAAGAAAGGAAGGAGGGAATGAGAGAGGAATGGAGAGAAGGAATAAAGAAAGGAAGGAGGGAATGAGAGAGGAATGGAGAGAAGGAATAAAGAAAGGAAGGAGGGAATGAGAGAGGAATGGAGAGAAGGAATAAAGAAAGGAAGGAGGGAATGAGAGAAGAATGGAGAGAAGGAATAAAGGAAGGAAGGAAGGAATGAGAGAAGAACGGAGAGAAGGAATAAAGGAAGGAAGAAGGGAAGGAGAGAAGAATGGAGAGAAGGAATAAAGGAAGGAAGGAAGGAATGAGAGAAGAATGGAGAGAAGGAATAAAGGAAGGAAGGAAGGAATGAGAGAAAAATGGAGAGAAGGAATAAAGGAAGGAAGAAGGGAAGGAGAGAAGAACGGAGGAAAGGAGAGAGAGAAGAATGGAGAGACGGAGCAGAAATGTTGATATAAATAATAATCCACTATTACCCTTGAGAGAGAGAGAGAGAGAGAGAGAGAGAGAGAGAGAGAGAGAGAGAGAGAGAGAGAGAGAGAGAGAGAGAGAGAGAGAGAGAGAGAAAGAGAACCCAGTCATCACTAACAACTTTGCTCTCTCACCAGAATGTCCCGCCTACAACCAGTCATCCATGGTGCCTCAACAACCATTAGAGATGAACAAAATCGGTGAACATGTCCTGGAGGCTCGCTTTCAGGTATTGTCTCCACCTGATGATAATACCAGGTGGGGGACAAGTCTACACATCATGAATCAAGACAATAAACAAACTCTGGCAACACTCGACATTGATCACATTACCGGACCTCATAACCAAGTCAACATCAAGTGTTCCTGTACTAGTGAAGATGATCATTCCAGTGTCAAAACCATCACAGCACCAGACGTCATCACCAAGCTGGCACCTCAAGACTTTCTCCAGCTTAGGGTTGGATGTTGGCATCTTTATTACGACATCTACGACAAGATGACCATCCCATTGTCATTCACCCGCTACAAGTGGGAAAAACAACCTTCTGATCTCAAGAAGAAGGTCAGTTGTTCTCTTTATTAGCAATGCATACAGATAAAATCATGACAATTATTACCATAACCTGACCTAACCTAACTTAGCCTGTAGTAACTTAACCTAACAAAACCTTAATTAACCTAACTTAACCTAACCAAACCTTACCTAACCAAACCTGATCTAACCTAATTTAACCTGCCGTAACCTAGCCTATAGTAACTTAACCTAACAAAACCTTATTTAACCAAACCTAACCTACAGTATCCTAACCTAACCTAACTATTACCAGATTAATATAATAATGATGTGTGTTATTATTATTTCAGGGAGGAGAGTGTTGGGTGGAGTTGTCAACTAACAATGATGACGAGGAGAAACAAATATTGGACCACAAGTGTCCCTACAACTTACCAGAGTTCCCACAACTTCAACTGACAGTCAAGTGTCCAGATAATGATGAACAATGTGCAACCATCAACTTTTGCAACACAGGTTAGTTTAATCCATCAAGTTATGTTTAATATTCTTTAATTAAATTATTTACTATATTAGTATTATATTAGATGTCAGACAAGGATTTTTATAGCATTAATAATGAATGAAAAGTTATTGACAACCATCAATTAAATATCAATATAAGAGAATTAAGCATGTAACACCAAGGTAAGGGTATTATACACTTGTGGTACATTGGAGTGCCTTCATTCCTTCAAAGAATGTCAAGAAACAGGAACACCAGGTAAACCAATACACTAATGTCCTGTTGCTTGGAATAATTTGGAGGAATCAGTTGCTCCAGTATTACCTCCTTAAACCTAACCCAGGAAACAAATCATCTCAGTGATTCTAATACTCACAACATTCTCACCTTATCTAATGGTAACCTTAAAGTTAATGATACCTTTAAACAATTTCCAGTAACAGGCTACCATTACACTCACTGGTACCATAACACTCTCACTGGTACCATAACACTCTCACTGGTACCATAACACTCTCACTGGTACCATAACACCCTCACTGGTACCATAACACTCTCACTGGTACCATAACACCCTCACTGGTACCATAACACCCTCACTGGTACCATTACACTCTCACTGGTACCATAACACTCTCACTGGTACCATAACACCCTCACTGGTACCATAACACTCTCACTGGTACCATAACACCCTCACTGGTACCATAACACCCTCACTGGTACCATTACACTCTCACTGGTACCATAACACCCTCACTGGTACCATTACACTCTCACTGGTACCATAACACTCTCACTGGTACCATAACACTCTCACTGGTACCATAACACCCTCACTGGTACCATAACACCCTCACTGGTACCATTACACTCTCACTGGTACCATAACACTCTCACTGGTACCATAACACTCTCACTGGTACCATAACACCCTCACTGGTACCATAACACCCTCACTGGTACCATAACACCCTCACTGGTACCATAACACCCTCACTGGTACCATAACACCCTCACTGGTACCATAACACCCTCACTGGTACCATAACACTCTCACTGGTACCATAACACCCTCACTGGTACCATAAAACTCTCACTGGTACCATAACACCCTCACTGGTACCATAACACCCTCACTGGTACCATAACACTCTCACTGGTACCATAACACCCTCACTGGTACCATAACACTCTCACTGGTACCATAACACTCTCACTGGTACTATAACACTCTCACTGGTACCATAACACCCTCACTGGTAACATAACACCCTCACTGGTACCATAATATCCTCACTGGTACCATAACACTCTCACTGGTACCATAACATCCTCACTGGTACCATAACACTCTCACTGGTACCATAACACTCTCACTGGTACCATAACACCCTCACTGGTACCATAACACCCTCACTGGTACCATAACACCCTCACTGGTACCATAACACCCACACTGGTACCATAACGTAAAGTACAATGTAAATGGTAAAGTACAATGAATACTGATCAAAACTATTTTAACTTGTGTTGACAAATGGCGGTGAGCATCGGAGGGAGTGGTAGCCTAATATGGTTTTCGGACCAAAGAGGCCTTATTTATTTCATCTTAATAAGTTTTATCATGATTGCAATATTTATGTGATGTTCTATAACGTACATTGAATCATATTTTCAATGCAGAGGGATAATACCAGGCCTGTATAAGAAGAAAATCCGTAAAATGTCGGGAAATGCAAAGATTTGCAGCTGGCATTAATGTCGGTAGAGTTAACCTAACCTACAAGATATATTAATCATATTTCATCGAATATTATTTATACGGGCCTGGTATTATCCCTCTGCATTTAAAATATGATTCAATGTACATTATATAACATCACATAAATATTGCATTAATGATAAAACTTATTAAGATGAAATGAATAAGGCCTCTTTGGTCCGAAAACATATTAGGCTACCACTCCCTCCTACGCTCACCGCCATTTGTCAACACAAGTTAAAATAGTTTTTATCAGTATTCATTGTACTTTACTGAGATCACACACACCATACTTTATACAACAAAATATACTCAAAATTATATTTTATATCTTTGGTGTAAGTTAATGATATACCTCGCGATATATCCTGTATATATATGTATATAATATAATATACTGTATATATATATATATATATATATATATATATATATATATATATATATATATATATATATATATATATATATATATATATTATATTATATTTATATTTATATTATATAAATATTATATTTATATAATATAAATATAAATATAATATAATATATATATATATATATATATATATATATATATATTATATTATATTTATATTTATATTATATAAATAT